>JAEQBH010001341.1:0-462251 GCA_016808115.1 Tetrastigma voinierianum
CCTTTGAGGTCTTTCTATTTCTTTCTTCTTCTTACAGGATAACTTTGGGTCTACTTTCTCTTTGATTTACCATACTTTCTAGATTACGCACTTGTAATCTTCCTTAGATTTCTCGATCGTGTTCTTTCTATTTACGTATCTAAAGGGTACTTGAATGCGCACGATTTTTCTATGCATTTATTGTCTTCTTGAAATAGAAACACAGATCAAATGAAATATGTGAATAGTTATCTCCATTAGCTCAAAAGAAAATTTTTGTTAGCACTTCAATCATTTCGCCATTCGTATTATTCGATTTTTACGAAATTTATGAAAAATAAAGAAAAATAAAGAAAAATGTCGAAATTAATAATTCCATTTTTTGGTTAGAATATTGATCTTTAAATTCATCGATAATCTATTCCAAACAACGCGTAACAGTGAACCTTTTTTGTATAAGGCAGAAACTATTCAAACACAGTTTGGATCATATACCAGTGGACAAACAAGATCATATATATATATATATATATACTCTTATAACTCTTCTAAATTATCATAGCGCTACCCAAGGGCTATTATCTAATCCTGAAACAGCGTCGCCAAAAACTTGTTAGACCTTTTTGTGATGAAAATATGGGTTTATCCTTTTTTGTAAACTGGATTCATAAAAGATTTTGATTGGTCTTAATAACTGCAAGTGCACAGATCGTACAAGTAATAAAAGTGGATTTTCATTTAGTCGGATCTCGTTCCCATGAGGACGAGGATGAATCATAAAACCAACTTCTGACTACTCAAGATCCTTACTATTTGAACTCTGATATTAAGTGAATTGGAAAAAGAAGTAAATAATACTAAATGTTTCACTAGTGGCACAAAAATATTATTAATAATGGAGTTGAGAGTTCACTGAGTGAGACAACACTAGGACATAGACCAATGAATAATTGTCAATTTCTGCACCATTTTGAATCTTAGCTAAGCCACAAGTTGGAAAGCTGAATTTGTCAAAGATGCATTGTGGTATAGTTTGGTTTTAATGCATACCTTTCGCATAAATTAGAGATTCGTATTCATTTACGGCTCATGAATTTTGTCAAGCTATATGAGATATAATCATCTTTCTAAAATTTGAGTATTTTAAACTTCCGATCCTTGCTAGATCTTGGGGTACAGAGAATTCTTCCCTTGTGGCGGATCTTGCAAGTCTTCTCCAATTTGGGTGGCACCTCATCCTTCAATACTGATGAAATTCTCCATCTCCTTGATTAGATTCTTGCTAACACGAGATCAGAATCCTTTCGTCAGAGAAAGGAGAAACCTTTGAGTGATTAAAGCGGTAGCGACAAACTATCCTCAAACCATGACGTGAAAGTTGGTGATTATATGAGTAATCTTTCAGAGTTCATTAGTTCCATAGTATTAGTCTACTAAACCCACAAAGAACTGCCTATCTACCCTCAGGATTCTCCATCTCTGTGTCACGAAGAGGGCCTTCTGAAAATCAGAGCGAAATACAATACTTTGCTTGGGTACCAGATTGCTAATCTTGGGAACAATTGAGTTAAAATAATACCCAGTCAAATAAATTCAAGGAGAATTCTAACTAAAAGCGTTCTTCCCGCCTTGTGTCGAAAAATGACCTCATCCATCGACTCATTCCTAGAGGAGCTTAGCCGCTAGCGGTTCACTCATATCGTGACTAGCTGATTAGGAAAATTCAACACAGAAATTAAGCAGCCCAAGAAATAAATGAAATCCATAAATTTTCCCAACTCAATTTTATTCAAAATAGTAATGAAAGAGAAAAATTAACAAGAAATTCCAGCTTGAAGCTGCACTATAGTTCATTACTCAACTCCGGAAAATCAGAAGAAAACTAACTAAAAACTAAGATCAAACTAAATCTACTAAAACAGAAATAAAAGAAAAATAATAATATATAGAGAGTCTTCAACTACCCAGAAGTCCTAGAATTGTGGAAGCTCTGCGCTAGTGCCCTAGATGCGTCGGCTTTTCAATGTTGGGCCGCACTTTAAGACAGTGTTGTGGATCCCCAAATTTATGGCCCAAATTGGTCTCTTTGTCACGACATAGAAAGTTTTGTCGCGACAGAGTCTTCGATCTTTGTCGTTGGCTTCTGTTATAGCTTTGGTATTACATTTGTGAGCACATTCTTTTAGGTTTTCTTGAACATTCGACGGACTTTGATAATGTCGCAGCGAGTTTTGATCTACTTGATCTTGTTCTTAGTATTAGCGGGAATGTCTTATGTCGCGACACAAAATTGTTGCACCAGCTCTTTATACATACGCCTCTGAAACTATTGACTTATTTTCTTTGTCGCGACAAGAACCACATGCCCCCGACTTGTCTACTTTGTCCACGATAGAGTTTCTATGTTACAGCGAGTTTCTTTGATTCATAGCAATTTATCTTCGCGTGAATATTCTTTAATACGATGGAGCTTTCTTCTCACGGTCCTTATAAAGTTGGGCGAGCTGTTTGTTGCGACATAGAAATCTTTGTTGTGACAAACTTGACTTAGCTAATCTCGGTTCTCTTTCAATTTTATGTACCTTGGCCAAGATTACCTTACGTACAGCGACGCAATTCTATCTTACATGGCTTTATTGTAGCTACCAAGCTGCTGTCACGACGAGATTACGCCTTCAATTCTTTACTATGCGCTTAGCGTGAATTTCTTTGTCGCCATGGCTCTTGTATTCTTCTTCAAAAACTTTGTGTGTGATGGAAATTCACACTCCCTCATGTTTTGTTTGTGTGACATAAATAATCTTTTAATGTAACATGGGTCATTAATAACTGTTGAACTCTGATGTTATGTAGCGTCATGATTTTCTTTGTCATGACAGAGACTTTTCTTCCTTAGTCGGTTGCATCTTTGAAAACTTTATTATGTGCTAAAAACACTGTCTTAAATGACTTGTGTTATATTCATGCCATTTTGTCACGATAAGTGTCTTTATCGAAGCGAGTTTATATGTTGTATTTAGCCTTTTGTTTGCTGACGGAGGAAGGATTGTCGCGACAAAGTTCTGCCATTTGCCTTGATCATTGTCGCGATAGAGTTAAGGGTGTCGCGATAATGATGCTCTTTTCATTCTATTTATGGCAATGTTGCAACGAAACTCTTTGTCGGGACAGTTATTACTTGCCTTGAGTTTAGTTTGGTTTGTTAGACCTTTGTTGTGGCTGCGACCATGGTTAAATTTGCGACATAGTTCTTAGTCGGCAAAGTGTCGCGACAAGCAAAGAAACTATGTCCTTTGACGAAGAATCTTTGTAACTACCATTTTCTTCTTTTACGTTTGAATTATCATTTTTCCAATTAAAACGCAAAACACAAAGTTGGTGAATATTCTATAATTTGGCATAAAAGCGAATCTGGCACTAAAAACATGCAAAGAAAAATGGATTAAAAATAGATGTGTTTAAAGACTCATCCCGATTAACATAGAGTTTTATTAGGTTTAGTCATAATTACACATTGAAGGCGATTTTGCTTCATTGTTTAAATCTTGTTTTTACTTTAGTTTGTCATTGGTCTTGCATAGTGTATTTTGTTCAGAGTGTTGTTTCCCTTAGTTTTGATACTTTGTTTTTCTGTATATATGGTTTTGAGTCAAGTGTTTATTAGTCGTTTGTACTCATACATGATGTTACGTTAACCCAGTTATAACACATATACATCGTTTGATCTTATCCTTATGAGCATATGGTCTTTTTCATATGGATATTGCTTTGTGTTTGTCATGCTGGTTCATATCATGTTTTCTCTTAGGTACTTTTGCTTATACATCATGATCATTTGGGCCCGACCTATCATGAAGGGTTTTGAGCTTATTGGCCTTAGATTGGAGACTTGACTCGAGGAGAAAAAAGGAGACCACGATCAGAAGGGAGGATCAAAGAAGAGTTTGGAGAGAGGAGAAAAACGGGAGGGAGATTCTTTTGGCTTGGGGAGAGACGTGGAGGAACAACAGGTGTTACGGTCAGGAGGCGAGTTGAGCAGGTTTTCCCTACATGTGCACAACCTTTTTTTCGTCATTGAGGTATTAGATCATTACATTATTGACACCATTATAATGATTATGATTTGAAACGTCTGTTAAAAATGTTGGGAGATGTTGAACGTACAATTATGGATATCGTTTATTTAGCATGTGCTCATAGTTCTCTTCCTCCTACCTCTATCAGTACTGTGCTTGGTTTTGTTTTCATTTTGTTGTTTACCATAATATGTATCTTGTTTGTCATATGATAATTGCCTTGTTTGAACTCTTTGGGTTACATAATTGGCACACTTTGATAGATTAATTATAATTCGGGGAATTATGCTTAAGGGTCTCATGAACCCCCTTATTTAACAAAAGAACCATGAAAGCATTCAAATTAGACCAAAAACCCAAGAGATCTAATAAAATTAAGACTAAGGAAACAAAAAAAATTGAAATTGCCAAAATTACCCTTGCCCACCCCCAACACCCACCCAAACGACTCACCCAGCCCCCTTCCCTCCAACCCCAACCAATTAATACCCACGCTGACACAACCCCACACCCAACCTCTTTTTGTTTTTTTGTTTTTCCGTTTTTGTTGTACTTTTTCATAGAAATCACCTTCCATTTTTCCATCTCTTAAATAAATTAAATTTTATAATTTTTAATTAATGTTATAAGAGAATATCTTATTTTCTCTTATTTTGAAATATATTTAACATTTAAAAAAAAAATTCAAATTTTAGTTTATTCAAAAAATATTTATTAATTTTATTTTTATTAGATTTTTTATTATTAGATTTAAACAATTCTAAAATTTTAAATAATTTAACATTTAATTTTTATTAAATAATTATAAATTGAAATACATAAATAAAATCTTTATTTTTAAAATTTTCATTTATTCATTATTTTTTACATTTTACTTATATTTTATTTTGTGTACTTAATTTAAATAAGCATATTCACATGTAACAATTAAAGCAAAAAATATATAAGTATATCGTAAAACAAATAATAATGAAAACACACATATAATGGATAATGGATTAAAAATAGATTTGAATTCATTATTATTATTAATTTTATTTTCTAAATCATAACAATGAAACACGTAATACAGCCTCACATTTATAGGGTTTATTAGATTTGTCACAATGTATAAGCGATATTTTCACTAATTATACAAGGCATGTGAACCCCAATTATTTACCATTGCTTCTTCAATGATTCAGGTTTGATTTTAAAGCTTAAATAATGATTATTTCTTTAACTAAAAGGATGAGAGGATTGTTTTGTAAAAATATTGTGATCTACCTCATCTTATATCATTTTCTTAATCTCTAAATGCATATTCATTTATGTCAATCCTTGTTTCCCTTTTTTTCTGCGAACTATAAAGATGAAAAAATGCATCTTTCACTCCTCAATCCATGAAACCTGGATTACATTTTACAAATGTACAGGAGTATTTACACTATTAATTGTACAAGGTAAATGAACTAAGTGTGCAAGAGGTGTACATGTCTACTATTTTTTTCAGGGTTTTGTTGTTTTGAAATAAATATTTATTTCTTTAAACTATGGATGGAAGACATTCCTTGTAAATATTGCTTGATCCTCGCGCTCATCTTACACATTTTTTTTAACCTTGTACATATTCATTTTATAAACTACTTGAATAATAATTTATAGAAAAAAAATTAGATTTTGGTTCATTTTCTTTTTGCTTGAACAATAATAATGAAAACATAGGCACCTATTCTCATTAGTACTAAGACTTATGAGATTTGTTATAATGTACATATTTACACTAATTGTATAAAGGGTGTACAAGCCTTCTTCAAGGATTTCAATTGATTTTTAAAAACTCAAATGATTATTCCTTAACCAACTTTTTATTTATAATATTTATAATTTTAATATTGTAATTTTATTTTACGTTTTGAATTTTTACTTAAAACTAATTTTTTTTTTAAAAATGGTTAATATGTGATCTAAAACTTCGAGTCCATTGACAGCGTGGCCCGTGAATCTTTCTGGTAGATAATGGGGTGATCTGACACTACTCACGAAAATGGGGCGAGTCTCCCTTGTACGGGAGCTCTGCGAGAACCACTGTCCCAACATCAGCGTCAAGAGACATATACATGAGTAAGCGGCCACTTGGGTACATACAACAACTCATAATCAATATCGTAACATATATACTATAGCTGAAGTTGTGAAATTCCTCTTATTTCAAACATATATTCAAATTCTGAAAGTCTAATACGTATGTATCATAAAGCCATAAACCACAACCGACTTTCTTCAAAATGAGTCTCTAGATGAGCAGTCTCGCCAATGCGCTACACAATACACGAAATAATATATTCCTGGCGGTGAGCTAATACCTGATAATTAAAGGAATGGCAGCAAATAGTTCACTCACTTTGAAAGTGTATATCTGATGATGATGCTGTCCTTAAACACACGTTAACAGATCAGTGATCCTACTTGAATATCTAATTGCCGTTCCATGTCACGATTCTCATAACTCCCTCACACTTGCACAAGCCATGTATGAAAAGCATCGTTTCAAACAAAACTTGTTGTTTTTGAAAATACTTAGGTGTCGGTAAAAATATGGGACTCACCCTCCGAGGAGGCGAATGTGTTGGAAGGGAACCTTTCAAACAATACATGGGCTCTTCCGACGATGTAATTGTAGGACTGCATCTCCACATGATACCATTAAAACGCAGAATCGTCACTTGTGAAATTCTTCGCAGCCATGTTCGTTTTCTTTTCGATTTTCATGTCATCACGTACACACCTAATTTCTAGGTTGCAGGTCGTATAAATCGTTATGCCATTTCAACACAAATTATGTGACTTGCATGCTAATATATAAAATATGATATACGCTAACATGATTAATCCCACACAAACATGTTTATGCAAATTCACAATCATTTTTGAATTAAGGCTCACTTGGGCTAATTAACAGGCAAACAATTCTGTTTGAATTGCTCAACGAACACATTTTCAAAATGGCCCCAGTGAACACTATTCACATGAGCAGTGCACCCTGGTTATTGTTCACTGCCAATCATCAACATCGGTTCCATATTGTGAACCGAAATCCCATAGTCATTTCTGGCCTTATACACACCACAATACAATTTATAGCACAATTTATATGAACACCAAGCCCCAAAACGAGTTCGTGGGCAGTCATGGACTGTCCAAATGGGTTTCTAAAACTTCCACACATAGTTTAAAATTTGGGACCGATCAAGCGACTCGTTCAGACTTCAAACCGAATCATCCACCGACACCCAAACAAAGTGTAACTCAAGTGAGGATAAAACCTCATCCGGCGGGTTGTAGCTAGAAAGCGGTGCGCGGTTCACGCCGACCGTAGAACAACTTTCTACTCATGCGACATGTCATGATTCCATGTTATAGGTAGGCTTTTGTCACATCGTGTTGATTTCATTTTACGGCACCGATGCTGATACCTCAGCGATGTAAATCTGTCTCGAATTGACGAGTCGGCTGATGTAAACAGATTTGCGAGGCGATTCCCAACCAGTGAAATAAGTTTTAGTCGTCGAGATCTAGAAAAATTTGGTTTGACCGAGTACGATTTTGCTCTTTTCATAAAATTAAAAATTTTAAGGTCTCACATAATATGAGTATTATCATTATTTACTTTAAATTTTATCTAGTTTCAAATATTAATTTTAAAATTAAATACTAAAGCGATTGTTACTATTTTTGTTAAATAGTTAATATTTTTACATATTATTTACTGCTTATCTTTATTTAAAAAGAATTTAGGGTTGCAAACATATATATATATAATTTAAATTTTAGGTCTATAAAAATTTATAATATTAAAGTACTAAAAAATAGCTTATATTATAATATATAGAAAATAAGGAAACTATTATAAATAAAAGTAGCCATAGAGCCAAAGTATTATAGACAGGAATATATATATATATATATATATATATATATATATATATATATATATATATATATATATATATATATATATATATATATATATATATGCTCTCTGCTGCTGCTATATATATAATCAATATTTATTTATTAAATTTTTTTGTTAGGTGATAAATGTGTTTATATATTAAAAGTAAATATAAAAATAATAATTAAGAAGAAAGAAAATATAAAATAATGAATAATATTAAAATCATAAAACAAAAATAGCAAAAAAAAAAAAAAGGGTGTGTGGAAGGCTAGGTTGCAGCTTGGGGTGTGTGGCCAAGGGAGAAGGATGGGGTTTGTGAGGAATGGGAAATATTTTTTTCTTATCAAAACATATGTCCTTAGATTTAATTTTGGTGGTTTGATAGACTCTTTATTAAATAATGGGTCTCATATAACCCTAAAACATAATTGTCCCATTATAATTTTGTATTATTTATTGTAAAATATTGCGTTGCAAGAATATAATAGAAAGAATAGAGAGAGATTAGAAGAAAATAGATAGCGGCAAGATGGTAGAAAGTGGAGGAGAAATTTTATTTTAGCGTGTATTTTTTCTCTTTCATTCTCTTCTTAATTTATATTTTCATACACCCCCACCACCCTTTATGATAACAAACTAAAGCTGTTTATAAGGAACACTGGGATCGTCGTTTAATCATCGTGTATTGGATATATGCGTTGAATGGGGAGGATGGCGTTCGTCGTGGGATGGAGTTACGGAGTAATAGCGGTAATGGGTGCGTTGAATATTCGATCGTGTATGGAGTTCACAGATGTCTTAGCCGATGCATTGAATATAATGAATATTCATTCATGTATTTCATAACATTACTTTATTTTTAAAACCAATGGATTGTTATGCATTTATTTGAGTTTTGAAATCTATCAATTATAGCTTTTACATTAACTCATGTTTTACATTAATTATATAAATATGAATTATGTTAATTATAAGTAATTACTAATTATATTAGAATATTGATTTTGTGTGTTATAGGTCAACCGTATTTATAGGAATTATGATTATTAGTTTTATTTATTACACGCTTTAATATTTGTTTGATGTCAACCCCTTGACGTAATTATAGGAATTATTGTAAGTAATTATCTCTCTTTATATTTAATATTTACTCATGTTATCTTCATCATCTTTTAATAAATTCCTATGTGTCTCGTTATGACTCTAATCTATTGATAATTCTAGCTTTTCAATACTTCTTATATTTACTTATCTAATTAATGTAAATATATAATTAATTCAACTAGTTAATAAAGTAATAATAAATAAAACCTCACTCCCACATACAATCTTGAATCTTGATCGGGTCTTTTTAGAAGGTAATTGTTTTAACTACTCTTTGTTGGCCTCTTTATTTTTATTTTTGATTCTCTTGACATAACTTTTAAAATGTGTATTTACCCCAAAAATTAAAAATGCTATTTTCATATTTCAAATTAAAACCTTCTTCTTCTAAGTTTTATAAAATCAAAATTTTGAAAAATCATTTTACTTTAATTTCTAAAAATGTAAAAAAAAAAAACATATATCTTTTTTTTTTTAACTTAAAAAAATATAAAAATCACTTTCATTAATTTCTACAAAAAATCAAATATCATTTTCGTTAGTTTATTAAAAAAATTATTTTAATTTCTAAAAAAAATTATTTTATTTGTCTTTTTAAAAAATTCAAAATTCTATTTATTGTTCTAAAATTTCACAAGTCACATTTTGTTAATTTCTAAAGAATTAAAAAAAAATTCTTTAATTTATAACAAAAAATCAAAAATCATTTTCTCTAACCATTTTTCTAGTTCCCAAAAGAATAAAACAATTATTTTATTTGTTTTTAAAATTTTAAAAAATCAATTTCTTTGTTTCCAAAAATTCAAAACCATTTTCTTTGTTTTTCAAAATTCCAGTTCTTTAATTTAACAATTAAAATTTATTTATTTTTTATATATTTTAAAAAAAAAATAAATTGAAAATATTCAAACTTTGCTTTTTCTTTAAATTCCTCAAGTCAAATATCTATTTCCATAAATTCTTTTTTAACTTGATTTTAAAAATTTTCAAGAAGCATGATTTACACTATAATTAATGGAACCGCATGGAGTTTAGTCACGTGCAAAATAAATGGGTTTTGGCAGGAAGCCCAACATCTCATGTATGCTTCCAATAAATAATTTGGCCCCCATTTTCTAATATAATCATTAATATTTCTATATGTGTTATTGGGCTAGCCTTTTGACTTTTATATTGATGCGTTAAGTAGTCGTTGCCAAGGAATATATCTCTCCTCTTTTACTTTGTTATTTATTATATCTTTGATGTGATCTTGTAGTATCATTGTTGTTTATTCGTGGTATCTATTGTTTGATTAGTTAATTGCTTTATTTACCTCAACTTGATTATTAGAGACCTAACCTCTTTAGGTGCTTAGAGGAGTGTTAAGACTTTTCACCGTACCTTCCCAATAGGTAACTTGACCCCTGAATCTAGACGTAGTTTTCACATACTTGCTTTTCCTTTTATATGGTCGCATTTAAGAATTTTAACATTTTGTTTTCCTTTTTAAAAATAAAAATAAAATAAATGGTGACTTTAAACCGTTTTCAATAATGGTTTTTCAAAATACAAAAACGAGTCTATCTTTTTTAATGGAAAGCATGTATAGCCAAAATCACGGTGTCTCATATATATAAAATTTTAATTTTATTTTATTTTTCCTTTACATTTTCATTCTTTCCCTTTTCTGCCTTATTCTATTTCTTTTTACATTTCTCTTAACATTTTCAGAACCTGTGACCTTCTCATTTTGAGGGAGGCCATGAGAATAAGCCATTAATTTTATTAGTACTTATCAACTAGATGTAACTCTATGTTGCATTAATGAATCTTTTTTTAATGATTAATTTAAAAAAAAATTATTGATAAAGAGAAGAAATTTATTTAGCTCCAGTCCATTTGTAATTAATGTGGAAAAGGTAAAATAAATAATTAATGTGGAAAAGATAAAATCTCCGAATATATCTATCTTCGACTCCGTTATACTGGAAAGCTAACGTGGGAACTACTATTCTAGAAAATTTTTGGGATTTGTTGTGCCATTGGAATATTCTTTTGTTCCTATTTCCTCAACTCCTCATTCTTCGACGAGAGATCGCAAAGACAACGACGATTCATCTTCAACCTCAGTTCTTCTTTCCCTTTTTGTTTTCTTTGTTTTCTTGGATGTTTTAGATTATTTTTCTAGGGTTATGATGTAACCTAACTATGAACAAACGATTAAGGGTTTGATTTTGTAACCTTTTGGCATTAAATCACTTATATATTAAATATCCTATTCGAGTTTTCATTACTTACACTGGTATTTGATTTGATCTGCATTAATATTATTTTGCAATTTATTTGAGATTGAGGATGGTATCAATTGGGATATTGAATGGAATGTCATGTACTATGCATAGGATAGAGATGTCTATGTTGTTGCATGTGGTTTGTGGAATTACAGCATCTTAGAATCTAGGGTTTGAGGGAAGAGATGCAATATGACCTATTTTTTACAGGGATAGTTTGTTTGATGTTTGAGAGAGATTGACAATTGATTTTGATAATCTTACCATTTATATAGAAATTAACAGTCATTGGGTTTGCTCCTCCATTAGGATTAGTTGGGTGAAGTCATAACCCTATGTTGGAAATGGGTTTGGCAGCGATAAATTGAAATTTATCTTTGAGCTAAAATTACGGCTGGGTCACAAACTGTTTTCGGGGTGAGTTCCACATGGGAATGTGTTCTTCTCAATGAGGAGATGAATATTATATATTGAGTTGCTCAAAACCATTAAGAGTGAATTAGAAATTGCCTCGAACATCACCGCAATGGTAACTTCATCAGTAAACTTGTGAAAAAACTTGTGTCCCACATCGGATGGGAACAAGACTTTTAAAGGGTACATATACACTACCTTGTAGTTGGGTTTGGGCTGGGGGCTCCAGTTTGTGGAAGGAGGACCTAGCTCGATTCCGCCCACACCGCGTCGCCGCCCAGCGTGAAACAGAGGCGGATTCGAGTTGGCCCCAGCTTAGCTCATTTTAGCGTCAAAAGCAGCGTTGTTTTACGACAGCGTGTAGGTTACCATTGGTAGGCGTCTTCTCCCACGCGACGGCGTGTTTGTTCTCCATGAAGCGAGGCAAGGCCACGACTGCATCCCCGACTTCATGGCGCGCGACGATCATGGCGAATCTATAGGCCACACGATCACTCATTCATTTTTCATTTCATTAATCGTTCATATTCATTACCATTTGTTTGAGAGACTGCAGTTACGCGAGTTACGGTTCGACAACCAACAAAAAGGAAGTGCTTTCTTACTGTTAAGAGATCATTTCATCACGGGAGGCAATTTACTTTGATAACTTCGAAGCACCCTTTGTGAGAGCGATATTTTGTCTTAAAAAGTTGTGTCCAACATAGACTTGATCTGCACAAACATATTGGCTGGTGCTTTAATTTTATTACGGTTTTCTATGACAATTCCTCATAAAACATACGATATAGGTTAAATTTGTTTTGATTCGCATTATTTGTTTGTCTCTTCTGTTCTGTTCGTTATATTTTACAGAATTAATAACTAACACGCTAGGTTTTGCCTTTATGTTAGATTTCTTGACTTGTTTATTAGTGTTTTATAACATAGGGTTTCTTTCGTTTAAATTGTTTTTCATTCAAATTCTTCATTTAGTTCATCAAATAGAGTTAAGGCTGAATTAGCATTGGTACTTAATAGCACAATCTCATGTGTAGTTGAAACACTTTACTTATCATTATAACCACTTGTTCTAGCATGCATTGGCGCGAAATCCACTAAGAAGTTTGTAGGTGATAAGTGTTGTTTATACCTATTTTATACATGTTTTATACTTAATATTTGATGATTCTTGAGAGTTTTGAAGCATTCTTACATTTTCATGCGAAATTTATTTTGGTCGGGTTGGGTTCATCTGGGAAGCTATAGTCTGAAAAGGATCAAATTAGGCATTTCGTGTCAAAAAACTGAAGGCTAAGCAAAGGGCAATGAGGTTGGTGTCTAGGGCTACCTCGGGTTGTCTCAGTTACAAGCCAACTAAGAAAAGACTCTGAACCATTTAGATTGCCACGCATGGGCGTCTAGATGCCTTCTTTCCCTGAAAGGACATAACATATAGCATCCTGATGCACTGGTACCGGTGTCTGCAGGCTTAGTGAGATTAATTAGGCATTTTTTTACCTAATTACCGCTTAGCCAAAGATTCTAAATGGCGCGAGATTTGGTTTATAAAGCGATTTAGGGTTACGAATAGAGGAAGGTTTGGGAAGCAACTTGGGGAGTTTGGAGATGATCTTGGGGTTTCAGACGAGAGATCGAGGAGGCGAAGAAGGATTCTTCATCAAAAGATTCCGACGAGAGTTTTGAGACCTAGTTCTTCTTCTCCTCTCCTCTATGTTTTATTTTTTGCTTTGCTTTTTCTCTTTTTTTCGGATGTTTTATGTTCTTTTTCTAGGGCTACGATGTAGCCAAATCATGAACAATAAATGTTTGGTTTGTAATCTTTTGATGGCTAAACTCTTATATATTGAATGTTTCATTTAGTTCTCAATGCTTGCAAGTATTTGATCACCATTTCCATGATTTTACAATTGGTTTGAGACTGATAAATGATAATCAGTGGGATATTGAATGGAATGTGCAAATTTCATAGGATGGAGATATCTATAGCTTACACGTGGTTTATTTGAATTTCTATGTATGCATTTTTTTTTTTTTTTCTTAATCTAGGGTTTAAAAATTTTATCTGAAATATGATCATGTTTTTTAGAATATGGTGTTGATGCTTGAAAAGATTAGCATTTACCTTTGATAATCACCATCATTATGCGAGTTTAATGTCATTAGAAGTGACCAAACCTCTCCATTGGGATTGATTTAGGCAAAGTCGAAACCCAACCCACTTGCATTTTCTTTCTTGATTCTTGATTTTCTCTTTGAGTCTGAGTCCTTCTTTAATCGGTAGGATCTTTTAGTACCCTCATTAGTCATTGCATATCACATCCACGGGTAGATTTTTTGACCATCAAATTAGAGGTTAGAATAGATTAGTACTTGATGGCGTGGTCTTGTGGGATCGACATTTTACTTACACTCGTGCTTGTTCACATGACACTTGAGGCGTAAAAGTCGGACATATTTTTTGGCGTCATTGTGGGTGTGTTTTTCCATTAATATAGATTTGAAATAACTTTGATTCTACTTTATGGATATAATTAAGTCTTATTTTATTTCTTTCTGTTATTATCTTTCCTCTTTTCTATTTTACTGGTTTTTCTTTTTGTTTTTGTTCTATAGGAACTTGATTCGCTATGGATGCTCCTGTAATTTAGCTACTAAGTGGGATATTGAATGGAATGTCAGTAATTTGCATGGGATAGAGATATCTATGTTTGTTGCCTTCTGGTTTGTGGATTTTTTGAGCTTAATGCACTCCTTAGAATATGGGTTTGAGGCATTGATTCAATATGACCCTATTTTTAGAGATAGTTTGTTGATGTTTGAGAGATTGACAATTTATTTTGACAATCTACCATTCATATAGGAATTAAACATCATTAAGCCACTCTCCATTGGGATTAGTTGGGTAAGTCATAACCCTGGGTTTCCTTAGTTGATTTTGACTTCTTTGTTAAGAGTTTATAGCTTAGGGTTTCTTTTAGTTAATTTGTTTTCATTCAAATTCTTCATTTTGTTCCTCCAAATAGAGTGAAGGCCACATTAGAATTGGTACTTAATAGCATAATCCTTGTGGGTTTGACACTTTACTTATCACTCAATTACTTGTTCACGACGCATGCACCTGTGCATAAGAAATCACACAAGTTTTTGGGCCATAGGTGTTGTTTATACCTATTTTATATATGTTTTAGACTTAATATTTGCTACTTCTTTGATAATTTTGAAGCATTCTAACACATTTCATGTTTATTTTGGTAGGTGGTACCATCTCGCGAGAAGCTATAGTGCAAATGATCAAATTGGAGGCATTTCATGTCAAAAACATGAAGTCGAGCAAAAGGGGCCGTAGGGTTGGTGTCTAGGCGCCCGCCTTGGGTGTCTAGACGCCTGAGCTGACGAAGAATAGAGCATCTAGACACCTACGTATGGGCGTCTAGGCCCATCAACACCCTGCAAGGACATAGCCCATTTTATCATCTAGACCCTTAGTACAATGTCTGGTAGCCCTACGTGAGATTAATTTGATGTTTTTGACCTAATTACCCTTAATGAGGTCGAAAGGCGAGATTTGGTTTATAAGCTGATTTTAGGGTTTTGAATAAGAGAAAGGTTTGGAGACAACATGGGGAGTTTTCTGTTTTGCTTTTCTTTTCCTTTGGTTTATGTTCTTTTTTTAGGGCTACAATGTAGCCAAATCATGAACAATAGATTAGGGTTTGGTTTGTAATCTTTTGATGGCTAAACTCTTATATATTGTATAACTTTCGTTAGTTCTCTTACTTGCAAGTATTTGATGACATTTACATGATTTTACACTTGGTTTTGAGCTTGATAAATGATAATCAATTGGGATATTGGGTGAATGTCATGTAAATGTCAGAGGATAGGGATATCTATGGTTTACATGTGGTTTATTTGGAGTTCTATGCTTAATACGTTCTCTTAATCTAGGTTTTAAGGAAGAGATGCAATATGATCATGTTTTTGAGAATATGGTGTTGATGCTTGAGAAAGATTAGCATTTACCTTTGATAGTCCATGACAGGACCCGACTCGGATACCCCTCTAGGATTCCCCGGGTGGTCCCGCCTAGTGGAGTCCCATTGTATAATCCCTAGGGAAGATACGGTGGGATCCCACCTTAAGGAAGGGAGTAACACCATGTATTAATTAAATACCATTTGTACATATATATATAAGCTTCAGCACGACAATTATAAATGAGGTACACGTAAAGTTTATCTGAATATCGGAGCGTTCTAAGGTATTGTGGATTTAGGGGTACAAGTAGAAATGAATAAGTCTAATCTGACAAACACAAAACCAGATAAATCACGATAGAGTCACGACAGGCGTAGGCGGGAAGCGGCGTCAATCACGGCGCGAATAAGGCCCCTCAATTGTCTGGACCTAGAACTTGATTTAAAACAATAATGTAGAGATAATAAATCTCGTGGCGGCATATAGTTTATAAGGAAAATAACATTTTTCTATATTTCAATGGACGTTTCTCCTCTGAAACCTTCCGTTCACTCTTTGCCAGGAGTTCCCAGGATTTCAAAACATTTCACAAAACTGACTTTTACTAAAGTCCGACATATGCGGATCTTTCGACAAATTAATTAAACCTGATGACAGAAAAACCTGTCTGAATTGTACACAACATAAGCCCGAGCCGCGAACATGTATAGCTATCAGTGATAAAATAACCATGAAATGCACAAAACCATGGTATTAAAATAGATTTAACGCCACCATATTTAGAAAATCAACCGCGTCCATTACCACTATAAACAGCGTTGTGCGCTGTACCGCCACCCATCTGGCCGTCCCGAATCCGAAGCGAGCCCTCCTCCGTGTGCCAAACCAGAATACCAAACCGTGGTCCAGGCAGACCTCCTTCAAGTAACTTAAACCAGGAATACCAAACCGTTGGGTCAAAGCCCAGGCCTCGTCTCATCGTGGAAAACCAGAATATAAGCCGAGTAGGTCTTACAAACCGACCTCACGTCACCGTGGCAACCCGAGAATACTGGCGTGAAGTTGGCGGAGCTCACGTCACCGTGGTAACTAATAAACCGTCGGGGCAAGGCCGGCCTCACGGCAGCGTAACAGCTAATGGCCCGTCGGGGTCCAAACCCAGACCTCCACGGCAACATGGAAACTAATAAACTGTCGGGGTTAAACTGACCTCACAGCAACGTGGCAACTAATAAACCTCCGGGTAAACCCGGCCATCACATGGCAACCAATGTAACCGTTCCCTTTCTCACATGTATTTTTCCCAACGATACCGTATTAGAGTCAGTCCACAAAATCTCACGATCCACCTTTTTAAAACAATAGTTTTTCAAGATAGTTTACAACTTCAATCCTATGTGCAGAAATATCAAACACCACCGACCCATCCCACGAACATAGTAAAACTTTCAAATAGTTTAAAAGTTGACAAAATTCACGTGAAATAACTTGTTTTATATGAAGCTAGAAAATCATGTTTGAATGCGACCATGTGATCAAAGCCGGTATATATACTTAAAATATTTAATCACAATAGATATATCAACACAATACTACGAATCATTTTAAAAACGCATATAAACCACTCACACATCCATGAACAACTGTAAAACTTCAAAATATTTACAATGTTGACCGAAATTCATATGAAATGATAACTTGTTTTTATAAGCGACATTTTCGAAACACATACCTGACCCACCGTCGATCAAATAAGTTATATATGAAATAACTAACACATAAAATATATATCATAGCTAATACCCCAAAACATTCCAAAACAAGTAGACCACTCACGGACTATAGATGCTCGGGTTACGTTCTCACGTAGGATCGTCCCAGACGTGTGAATGCATATTATAAATAAAACACACGTTGGAAGCTCCGATAGCTGATTTCCGACGGCGTTGAAAGCTGCGGGAGCTTTGGTATAGTGCCCCGAACTATGGAACATTCCCCAGTGGACTCCGGCGGTCAATCACGGTGTGCCCTATAGGCCCGATACCCAAAATTGGGGCTTTTCACTGGGAGCTAATTTCTCAAATGAACCGTCGGTAATTCTAAAAACATCGATTTCACTAATACAACTTCAATTTTGTCAATTTGACCAATTGATGCGCCTGTGTTCGATCCGACTTCTCGTGAAATTTACTTTTTCCGAAACAACCTAAAAATGGAAAAACACAGCAAACGGGTCGAGGAGTTTGAAAACACAACATCAGTGATGAGATGAGGACTCATTGGGCGCCGTGAAAGCGATGCGATCGCTGTGATGACGGAAGACTTCCGTTCGGCAGCTGAGCCGTTTTGTTTTTCGTTGCCTTCCAAGCGGTGAGGAATCTGCAAAAGGGACCACGAAATGAGTTCAGGGTCCAAAAATAGTGGAAAGGAGCTATGGGGTGGCCTGAAGGTGGCCGGAAAATGGCCGGGAAATCCGCAAAACTTCCGGGTGAAAGCAGTGCGGCCGCCGTCGGGTTAGCCGGCGGATCGGCGCGTCGGCGGCCGGTTAGCCGTGAAATTTTACGGCCGGCATCGTCCGGCGGTGGCGCACCTCATGGTCCAGCGCGTGTAGCTGTTGGTTGGCCGGAGGTGCCTCGTCTGGTTCGATCTTCCACGGCGCGCAGGTGGCTACTCATCCCAAATGGTGTTCCCGGTTTGGAGAGTTTTCTCTTAGGTTTTTGGGGTTCAAAAAGTGTCTTGGAGGCTAGGGTTTCATTTGGAATCCCAAACTATGTTTATATAGGGTCTAGGGTTGATTTCGGGTAAAATCCGGAGACAAATTTTGGACAACCGGTAAAGTGCCCCTACGTTGAATTTCTTATAGTCAGTAACTTTTATCCGTCGTCGGATTGTGACGTTCCGCCCGTCTATGAACTTCGTATCGACGAGGCCTACGAGGAAATGGTGCGCCCTAGTCAACCCAAAATTATTCATTCTTGAAAGAAAGTCAACTTTGGTCAACCCACTAAGTGTTAGTCAGAGCCTAGTCAACTTTAGTCCAAACTTAATCAAGCTTGGTCAAACACGTTTCAAACTTGTATTATTTGGTACGGGTCATTACAGTCCACCATCATTATATGAGTTTAATGTCATTGGATGTGACCAAACTCCTCCATTGGGATTGATTTAGGCAAAGTCGGAACCCTTGGCTTTTCTTTCTTGTGTTTCTTTTCTTTAGTCTTGAGTCCTTCTGCAGATCGAGTAGGATCTTTTAGCATATAATTAGTCATTGGCATATCACATCCGCAGGGTAGATTTTTGACCATCCAAATAAAATTAGGGTTATAATAGATTAGTACTTAATAGGCATTGTAACGCTCCGTCCCGAGAGGGTGTACGGTATGTGTAACCGTAGGGTCGCATATGTGCACCAAGGGCTTCCTTAATTATTTTAGTGCCATAATAGAATTTTTGAAAGTTGTTTTTAAGGGTGAAATTGTAAAGTTTTCAAAGAATTGTGGCACTTTTGCAATTAAGAAAAGTGGAGGGGTGAAAGTACAAATTATGGAATTTCAAAAGGATAATAATAATAATAAATTGCCAAAATGGTTCGGGGTAGTTTGGGAAATTCTCTAGATCTCGATGACGAAACCTGACTGCGGCCAAGTAAATTGCCTCGAATTTCCTGAGTGGACCTGCAAAATTTCTCGTCAATTTCCTGACAGCCAATATTTTTACGATTTTCTCTCGGGTGATAAGTCGTCATGATCTTTCAGCACTAGATTTTTACAAAAATCTTTAAGTCGTGAATGATTCGATCTTAAGTTCATTTTACAATAAAGTGAAAAGAAATAAAAATTTTGGAAACGTAAAACGACCTCGAATGGGAGGCAATAGAAATCATTTATCTAAATAATAATAATAATAATAATAATAATAATAATAAATAAAAATAAAAATAAAAAGTCAAACTACAAAGGTATCTGACTTTGATTGTGAAAGGAGGAGAGAGAGGTGGTTTCATTTTTTTTTTTAATATTTTTCTTCTCTTTCGCTCTCCTCATTTATGGAAATCTGACCAGATTTTCTCTATGCAAGGCAAAGTCGGGTTCACGCGACGAGCTAATGCGTAGGTACCAAAAGCTTATTAAGTCATTAAATTTCAAGATGTAGAAAATTTTCCTACTTGTGTTATTTCGAGCCTAAAGGCTATGTAATGGCTTGAAATTTTCTTAGAGGCCGTGAAAAGTTGTAAACTTCAGTTCCAAAATTTTTGGACTGAGTTTAGGAATTTTTAGAATGATCAGGTTCTGATAAATTCGAGCCGAATTTCGGGATCAAGTCGACATTTCTGCCGAAATTTCAGGATTGCACTTTGGATGTGCCTGAATATCTGTAAATGTTTTCGGGGTGCTTTTAATTATATGGGAAGTCCTCAGTCTAGAATTTAACCATATGTCTCTGTCATCGCATTTAGCCGTTTCACATAATTTCAAAAATTTAATTGTAGCACTATGTGCGACCGCTGTGGTCAGGTCGACATGTGGTCTACATGACCACAGCAGGGTCATTTTTTGAAAAGCTGCTAAAACAGATAGTTTTTATGGAGCATTTCACGGTAGAGGCACTTAATACCCTCACCTTTATATGATCGACATGTCCTATCAAATGGACTAAAGACGTAAAGTTTTGTTAATCGGTTCGCTCGATATACTGCTTTGAAAGCCCTTTGTATGTTTTGGCGGTTAAACGCCGAACCGAGGGCATTTTCGTAATTTGTATGAATTGTATAGACGATGAGCATACGACGATAATCTAGCGTGCTTGATAAGAATTGAAAGAACTTAGTCGAGAAAAAGGTGAGTACTCAAAATCGTTTTCGAAAACGAAAGTGTTTAAATTACAAGTTTGTAAAGTGCTTTGAAAATATAATGTAATTAGTAAAACAATTTTTTTTTTTACCTCCCACTTGTTATACTCAGCATAAAATTTCAATTTCAGTACTTAAGAAACAACTTGGTCCGGGTTTACAAACCCCTGGGATGGCACACCGCTTCCTATCGATGTATCCTGATTGCATAGCCGAAATATGGGACATTATGACTAACTATACTCGGCTCTGCAATCGGGAGTTAGATATAGTATACATTTATATAGTGAGTAGCCCTCCACATTCTGTGGTATATAGATAGTTACGTCCGACATAGTACATGGTGATGAGGTGTTGGTTCCGAGGTTCCATCATCTACATTTCGTTCCGGCGGCCCATCACCGGGCATTTCGTTCCGAGGTTCCATTATGCTTATAGAGATCCTACTGCGAGCCCATCGAACCATATTAGACGCAGTGTTCCGGTGTTCACGATGCCGCCCGGCGGCTCGTGGCATCGCCTAGGTATTTCGTAAACGGGCCACACGGCTGGGTACTTGATTTACAGATAGCACTTTCAGATATTAACCACCACTGAAACAGTTTTCAGCAGCATAAATAGTTTTCAGAAATGGTTTTCTTAGTAAAAACTCGGTTTTATCATAAACAGTTTTACAACCATTTATGTACAGATTTTCATAATGGGAGGTACATACAACAAACAACAACATTTAGAACTTATAGTACTCACCTGAGCCTCGTTGCCTACGCTTCGTTGCTTTAAATAATTTTTCGTGCAAAGCAAGTCGAAAGATCTTTACAGCGTGATCCTTGTCAATACACAAAAGAGCAATAATTATATTGGAATTCAGTATCTTTAAGTCATACTTTGCTCACATTTTTCATGAGAATAGGTACTTTTAATTGTTTTCGTGTTTTTGGACTTGTACAAGCTGTGTTTCATACATAATCGTTACAAGGGTTTAGTCCGTAGTGCGAAGATGGATCAATGAGGATGATGGCAACCGCTTGGTGAGGTTTCTGGAAGTGCACGCTGGAACAAGTGCAGAGGCACTCAGACGGCATGTACCTAACCTCGTACCTAAGACACCCAAGCCGTAAATCACTGCGAGCTAACCCAGACCGCAAGATAAAGACTAACTCCACCCAGACAGCGCAGAGATTCAGGAATTGAGCAGATACAGTTCAATGCAAGGGTACGTCAAGATTCAACTATCAATGCGGATCACAATGGAAAAGGGTATAAAAGCTAAAGGAAAGAGGAGTATATGTTTTGATTCTTGTATTAGGTTTTCATAAAAGAAGTGTTCTTTTTCCATAGTTCTCGCTAAGGTTTATAGATTAGGTTAAAGACTTCATTTTTCTGGAGATTTTGGATTTCAAGCACATGTAACCTTTCGCTTAGGACCACATCTCGTTCTTTTCTCTCGCATTTTGTATTTTGATTCGGGGTTTTGCACTGAATTCGATTTTCTCAAGGTTCCTTTTATGAATAATTTTTCATCAATATGATTTTCTTTATAAATTCCATGACGTTATAAACTTTATGCCGGGTTCTACTATGGAAACTCACCCCGATCAAGGCTGTAAAACCCTAAATTCCTCTTTATGCTTCAATGAGATCAGATGTTCAAAGACTTGTAGAGAAACTTTATAAACCCAATAAGTATCTTCGACAACGCAGGAACTGAGATCCTACATAAGCCAGGCTTGGATTACAAAATGCAAGTTAAGAGTCTGAATTAACCGTTGAATAAGTGTTTAACATCCCTCGATCATTCTTTTCACTATAAAAGAGCCTTTATTGTAAAATCCTCCATCGAAGACCATTCATCAATGGTTCCTAGATGAGATTATGAATTAAGAGGTGGGAATTACATGATCAAGGGTGAGTGGAAACCCCAAAACCCCATCAATCATCTTTCATTTAAAAAAAGTCACTCGAATCACTTATTCAATCAACCAACCACAATCCCATAATTTACTTTTAAATATACGATTTTTGGAGAATAGCTCCTACAGATCACCTAGAAGACCACTCCCTGTGGAGATGACCTGTGAACTTCCACAAGATACAATGCTAGATCACCTTAATTTTCCTAGTACGCTGGGGAATAAATTCAGCATACAAATAAGAACGTATATTTTTTGCGCTGGCTGCTGGGATCGCGATCAATCCAGCCTGATCTCAAGAGAGTTAGAGGTAATTTGTAATCGTACGCAAATCCAGACATTTCTACTTTGTTTTTAATTTTTTTCGTGGAGGAATTTAAGGTGTTCGGCTTGGGAGGAGTAGACAAGGTATGCCTGCCTGGGGGCTCGCAAACGAGCAAACGCCGACTTGTAAGAATCATACTTCCAAGAAATTTTAAGAGTCCATAGTAAGTCAATTAGTCTCATAACCCTACACCTCAAATGGACCATCCCTGAATCGCCATCCTCTCTCGTTTAATCAAAACGCTCAAGGGATACCGTTAATCCCGGCCAAGGACTCCATGAACCTCCACACATGGAGACTGCTGCACTCCCAGCAACACCGCAATGGGAGGAAATGTTAACTTCAAATGAATCAATATCGAGCTCCCCGCCCTTTACCTAATGTGGAAAGAACTCTCCGAGAAATTTTGCAACCTCAAAGAACTACAACAAACTCACGTGATCGCCCCGAAGAGGCTAATCAATTCCTCATGAAGTCGGAGATGATTCGTCTTCTACCTTTGTATCAAGGGGTCGATTCTGAGAACCCCTACTCATTCATGAGAGACTTTGAGGATGTCTGCAGTGCATTCCTCTCTACTGGATCACCTCTCCACATAATCTGTATGGTTCTCTTTCCTTTTGCTCTAAAGGAAAAGGCCAAAATCTGGTTTCACTCACTTGCACCCAATTCGATCTTTACTTAGGAGGACATGCGAAATGAGTTCCTTAACAATTTCTTCCCTCCCGCACGTACCAATGCTCTCATGCGAGCAATTCAGAATTTTTCTGAAAAGCCAGCGAACTCACGTAGTGATGAAAGATATATGACCTCTCCCTCCATGCTATCCTCATCATGGTTCGATGTTGACAAATTTGTGCATATTTTCATCAAGGGTTATCCTTGAATAATAAACAATACATCCAAATGATGCAGTGAGAGTTTTATGAGAAAAGTGCTAGGAGGCAATTCAATTCTGACACCATAGCGTAAAAATGCCTCGAATGATAGTAGAAACTAATACTCAGATACCGCTAAAGTGCATAAGACACCTGGCTGTGGGGAGGAATCCATCACTTAAGAGACAATGATGATTTGCAAGCAAAATCGCCAATTTAACAAGGAAGTCGAGGCTATAGAGTTGAAAAGGTGAATGAGGTAACTAGTTGTGCTCTCAAGTACCCTGCATCTATCGGGACCTGCAGTGGAGGAGCTACATCATTTGCGATGACCCTACCCACTGACTATTAACCCGCCCAAACCTTCCTCAAGCTAAGGAGCAATTCAACAGAGCAAGCTAATGCCCTTAACTACCAAAGGAAACCTTTCAATTCTCCATACTTAAACATATAATCTTAATGTGGTAAGCACCCTAATTTTAGTCGAGAAATGAGAGGGAGGTCTACATAACTTGCCAAACAATCAAATCCCCAATTTATCAAAACCAAGGTTTTTCAAATCCAGCCTCCTCCATTTCAGAATCATGTCCTCAAGGATTTCCGTGGAACCCTAATCAAGGTTTCCATCCGTCAATCAAGGAAATCCAAAACCCACAAATGCCTTATCAACCTCCACATAAGAGAAGTTCGAGGATATTGTGACACAAGCCATCTGGGGCCCCAAGAATCTGGCCAAACACGAATTTCGAATTGCTCTCAATGATGTGAGATCCCAAATTACTGTTAATCTCTTCCACGGAATTTTTCAACAAGAAAAGCGGAAACTCCCCTTCTCAAACCGTCCAAAATCCTCAAGGTCAAAATAGTGTGAGTCTCGGGTTCAAGGAAGGCACTTGAACATTGCAAGGCTGTCCTCACTCTTCAAGCGGTGGGTTGATCGACAAAACCATTCAACCTAAGGAACCAATACAAGAGTTACAGCGAACCGCCGAGATGATGAGGCCTGACGCCTCATGTTCCTGGGGATTGCATGTGATTGATGGTGAGCTTAACAAGACAAGGTCACCCATACCCTCCAACTCCATACCTCATAGGTCAGAGAGCCCCAAAGAAAGTGAACAACCATTCGAGATTCATGAGAGTTGTCTAAATAAGCCGGTTGAACATTCCTTTATTAGATGCCACACACCACATACGCCAAGTTTCTAAAATATTCAGGCACTCCGTGAAAAAGAAAACTAGGTGTCAATAAGGAGGCATTTATGACCGAGTTAATCTAATTTTTATCGATTCAAACAATTCGCTCTTAAAATACAAAAGATCAAGAAGCCCTACTATTTCTATAAGGGTAGGAATCCAAAGTCAGACATGCTTTTTAGTGGATTTAAAAGGTTAATTTGTCATTTTACTCCAAGATATGACTAGGTTAGTAGAATTGGGAGTTTCAACTATCACCCTCCAATTAGCTTCAATCGTAGTGTGAATATTCCAGAGGGATAGTAAAGGATGTATTGGTACAAGTGGATAAGTTCTATTTTTCTGGATTTCACGTGCTTCGACACTCAACTCCGTGTGAACCAAGGAACCTGGGGCCTCCCAAGAATTTTTGGCACTACCTTGGCAAATCAAGTAATGCCATCATACACTGTAGGGGAGGCCTCACGACACTATCATTCGTAACATGACCGTTAATCAATATCTTTAATGCTATCATGGAACGGGAGATGATAAGATGTTTCAGTGGAAACATGGTCAGACTCCGTGGGTACAAAACACATAAATAATGTCTCATATAATGACCCTCTCATGTCATGCCTAGTAAGCCTGAGTTGGGATGAGGAAGTGACCACATCAGAGTCGGAGTTCCTACACTCCATAATTGAACACAATGAGGTATTGGAAGTTAATGTAGGTACTCAAATTCAACCATTGCCACCAATCGAGATTGTGGCATTACCTTCCTGAAGAGAGACCACCCTAAGCTTGTTGAAACCTTTACCATCACACCCTCAAATATGCATTCTTAGGGGTAGAAGAAACGCTCCTGAATCATATCTTCCTCCTGTAGGTTAGACCAAGAAAATAAACTGAGATATTTAGAACCCACGTGAATCCGCCCTGGGGATGGACAATTGCGCATATTGGCGGAATTAGCCCTTTGATTCAGACACATAAGATTCACTTGAAGAGGATGTTAAACCCTGGGACAACCACGTAGACGATCGAACCTAATAATGAAAGTTAAGGGTCAAGAAAGAAGTCTTAAAAACTCTCGACGTAGTGTTATGCCTGGCCCCATTGTAGATACAAGTGTCAGCCCAACCCCATGAGTCCCAAGAAACCCTGAGTCATCAGGGTCGCAAATGAAAATAATGATTAATTTCCTTCACTGTAGTTTCACCTCCGCTGATGGGTGTAAGTAGATTATGTGAAGCTTACGTGCACAGTGAGTTATCACTTTCCTCTACCGTCAGGATCAAATGTTAGAGAGAGTTGCAGGGCATGAATTTTATTGTTTTCTCTATGGGTACTCAAGGTACAATCAAATTGAAATAGCTTTAGAAGATCAAGAGAAAACTACATTTACCTGTCCTTTTAGCACTTTTGCCTTTAGGAAAATGCCCTTCGGATTGTGTAAAACACCCGGAACTTTCCAACGGTGCATGATGGGGATTTTCAGTGATATGATAGAAATCATTATGGAAATTTTCATGAATGATTTCTCAGTTTTTGGTGACTCATACGAGGGATGTTTGGAGAATTTACGTGAAGGTTTTAGAGAGATGTCAAGAGAAAGCCTGTGTTAAACAAAAAGTGTCACTCATGGCATTACTGGGTGAATCGTTTTAGGTCATATAGTATCCAAAATGGAATTAGCGGATAAGGCCAAAGTCGAAGCTGATCTCCAAGTTACCTTACTCCTAAGTGTGTTAGAGACATAAGGTCATTCGGGACATGCTGGATTCTATAGAGATCCATAAAAGATTTTAGCCAGGCCATCCCTTTATGCACTCGTCAAGTAAGGATGTCCCTTTCGTACGGGTCACAAGGTTTGTGAGGTTGCCTTTACAAACTCAAAACTATGTTAGTGTCTCTTCCTATCATGCGATCTCCTAATTGAACCTTCCATTTGAGATCATGTGTGACGCTAGTGATTATGTTATAAAGGGGTCGTTTTTAGGACAAAGCGGAAGATAAAAGCCAGGATTTACTATGCCAAGAAGATCCTAGATTCCGCTCAAGAAAATTACACAAATCCACCGAAGTTTAGCCGGCCGCCTTTGCCTTGTGAAAAGTTCAGGTCATACATTGTAGGGTCTCCCCAGAACTATTTTCACGTATCACGCAATAATAAGTACCTCGCCTCTAAGCAGATACCAAGCCTCGCTGATTGTAGGTGGACGCATCGGTGCCAAGAATTCAACGACTATTAAAGATAAAAAGTCGAGAATGTGGTAGTGACCACTTATCTCGGTTAGTTAGAATCCGATTCTCATAGGCGTACCCATGGCGGCTTTCACGATGGCGACTTTTTGCCCTTGTTCGGCGTTGCCCGCGAATGCCTTCGAGACATAGTAAATTACGGTATTTGGTCAAATTCCACCCCGATGGACTTCTCAACTAGAAAAGGAAATTTTTGGCGGACATTAAATATTATTTTGATGATCATATACGTTTAAATCTTGTCGGACGATTGATGAAGGTGTGTGATGATGAAGCGGAATCCAGGATACTCACCTTTTGTCATTCCGAAGCTTGTGGAGGGCATTTCTCTACAAGGAAAACAGCAGATAAGATTTTGTAAGCTGGTTTTTACTGGCCTACATTGTTTAAGGATTGTTTTGAATTTTGTAAAACTTGTGCTCGGTGCAGTGATTAGGAGGAATCCACAAAAAAGGGCATGATGCCTCTTGCCCGATTTTAGTGTGAGATCTTTTAGCTGGCTGATTATAGACTTCATGGGGCCTTTTCCCCCTTCTTGTGGGTACCTGTACATTCTGTTATCTATTGATTATGTGTCGAAGTGGGTTGAGGATATTTCAACGAGGAACTAATGACCCTGAGGTTGTTTGAAATTTATAAAAGAGCCACAATTTTTCACCTGATTTTGGAGTACCTCGTGCAATCGTGGTAATTGATTGGACTCCTTTATAATAATCTTTTGAAATACGTTGAAAATGTGTGGAGTCACCCACAAAGTTTCAGCGACATACCACCTGAGCGATGGTCAAGCTGAATTAGCTAATAGGGAGATCAAACACATTTTGGAAAAAACGGTTGCCCCAAATCGCAAAGATTGGCCGCTTCGACTTACTAATGCTCTTTGGGCCTACCGTACTGCTTTTAAAACTATTCTTGGTATGTCTCCCTATAGGCTTGTTTATGGAAAGGCTTGTTATTTGCCCGTCGAAATGGAGCCTTAGGGATTATTGAAATTATTGGCTTTTTAAATTCAGGTTGGCTGGCGAGTGGCAACTTATTCATTTGAATGAAACGATAATTGCCAAATTAACGCTGAAAGCTCCAGTTTACAAAAGAGCAGCTCAGGGTTGTTCCCATGGCAACCAAGACTATTGCTCGGAAGGCTTTAGACCAAACCAAAATCACTGTATGCAATCCACATTTGCCCATATTCCCGAGGGAAAACTCCGCTCTCGGTGGACTTGCCCGTTCATTGTTAAGGTAGTTTACCCATACGGGGCAGTGGAAATTGAAAATCCGGATACTGGAAAGTCTTTTAAAGTCAATGACCAACGTCTGAAGCCATTCCTCAAGCATTTTGACCATCAGGAGAATAGTGAGGACTTGGTAGATCCGCTCTACCAGGATACTCCTTCAGAGTAAATTCGTTCTCACCTTGTTGTATATAGTTTTTATTTTTTTATTTTCTTTCTTGCACTTTATTTCTGCTTTCTTTATTTCATTTTCTTTTCAAACATAAAAAAAAAATAAATAAAAAATAACCTGGGCCCTGGTTTCTAGGTCGCCTCCCCTTCTGTTGTGGGGGTACCCTTTGTGCATTGAGGACAATGCTTGTTTCTGTTGTGGGGGTGGGCATACACTGGTTAGACCCAATGATGCGCATGTTACATGTTCAGTGTATGGCAAATATTTTTCGAATTGTGGCTCTTTTGGGTATAGTACTCGATCTGTAATGTTTGTAGCCGCATGACTTTATACACACTCCATGTCATATCAATGCATTCACCTGATATGGCTTATGCCTGAAATTTACATGTTCATATTTTGGACTGATCACCCAGTGTTCTCATTCCTAACACAAACAAGAACCTTGTTCATACTCTTGTTTTGCACTAGCTAGTGTTTTCACACATTGCATTATTTGGCATGTCATGTTAACTACATGCATAATAGTCTCTGAGGAACACCATGCATATCTGGAAAGTGATTAAAGGCCATTATATGTGTTACACCTTGTGAAATTGTTTTGACTTACCCCTTGCACCTATTTTGAGCCTTAAGTTGCCAAGTTGGTTCGAACCCTAGGAACCCTGATCACCAGAAATACAGTGGGCCCCATGATAAGTGTGAAAGTGTCTAAAGAAGGAAGTACAGTTGTCAACTGCAGCCAGACACGATCGGTTTAGAGCGAGAATATGAGAAGCTGGGAGAGAAGTGAGCCTCACGGTGTTCAGAAACCACTGGGATGGAAGAGCGTCGACAAGGATAGATTTTACATCGGCACTCTTTTGTTCCCGATTTGCAAAAATATAAAGATAAGAACCATATATATAAAAAAAAAAAATTGGAAAGATTAATAACGTGCAGTGCAGCTTTGTCAGAATTACAGTCCTTTGTCCGTGCAGCTAGTGCAAAAAGTGGCGAAGACCTTTGTACGGTACGGCTACTGCTGCTGGCGCTGCCGATGCTGCCGGGCGTATTTTATTAATTGGGTGTTTTCAGCCTTTGTCATTATTCCATTTTCACATCCCTCCCGTCATTATATAAAACCAAACCACAGCCCTTTTGTCTTCTTACCTGAAGCAAATCCAGTTTTTGTTCCTGTTGGTGTTTTCACCGCTTTCAGGACCGGATTCTTACGCGTTCGTGTCTGGGCGTGGTAAGCACCCTGAAATTCCTTGAGAGCGTTGTTTTTGTGGTATTATATTGTATCTCCATGGATTTGTTCGGGTGGTTCGGATTGGTAGTATTTTGCTCGTTGTGGATTAGGGCTTGGGCTAGTGGTAGGGGGAGAAGGTTTTTATCTGATATGCACGGGGCCAGCCCGATTCTTCGTGAAATTGGCTACTGGGACGTTGCTTTATGTGTTTGGGCCATCTTTGCTGTTATTGCTATTCTTGCCATATCTGTGGCCAGAATCTGGCTCGGGAAGAATGACGCCTAGCTCCTCTATGGAGCGGGCTGTGAAGAAAAGAAAATCCGACACCTCACAGCCGATGAAGAAAGGAAAAGGAAAGTGAATAGATTCATCTTCTGAGAGTGAGGAGGTATCGGACAGTGATGATGAGGAGATCGAGGCCCCATGTTTGTTGAAGCTTGGTTGAATAAAAAATGACTCATCGATTGAAAGGGGATTTCATCGCGGCCGAGGGGTGAAAATTGGACACATTTTTGGTGACCATCTCTAGGTCATTCGTGAAGAAGCTAGAATTTCGGTTGTGTGCTGAAGTACAAGGATATCTACCTACCTTGGTTCGGGAGTTTTACACTAATTTGAAGGAAAATCAGCGGGTAGATACCTTATTAGAGACCACTGTGATGGGTAAGCAGTTGAAGATCACTCCTGATTTGATAGCCCACTCTTTACAGTATGTTCGCCACTGCCTTGGTCGACCTTTTCCCTTAGGGCCATTACTGATTCGGCCCATTTGTTCGCGGGCCATGTGCACTCATCCTGTGGCCATGGTGGTTTTAATACGCGAAATTTATGCCGGGAAGCTCAAAGCCCGGAATATGCGTTGATGAATAAGATTATTCTACATGATAAATCAGACCCAAGAACCTTGAGAAATATCAACAAGAAGAAATTCAGTTTTTATATGAGGTGATGACTGGGAAGCTTGTTGACTATGCCTTGGTCATATGGTGCGTTATGAGAGATTTTTTGCAGTCCTTGACTGAAAGTAGGCATATTCCATTCCCATCTCTAGTGATAAATCTTGTGGAAGCCTCGGGGATGAGGGGGGTGGTTAAGGAAAAGAGAGTTCTTCCTAGTGGGGCTTTATTACTAACGAGAAAGCGGAGGCTAAGAGCATTGCATCTCTGAGACCAGCCTTCACATCCCAGTGGCTATTCCGGGGCTAACCGTACACGACACTGCGCCTATGAGCACATCCCCTTTGAAAAGAATGGAGCGTCGAATTAAGGGGTGGTTCAAATGCATTTTGGGAAGCTTGAAACAGCTTGACCAGAACTCCAGTTTCAAGAGTCATATTTATCGAGGAGGCACACGTGGGAGATGCCCCTCCTCCTGACTTGGAGGGAGACTCGGAGGAGCTAGACGACTGCGTCGATGAGGACGCGTTTTCTTCGACAGACGACGGGGAGACATTGAGTAGGCATAGTAGGCTAGATTAGAATTAGTGTAGTGTGGGTAGAGACCTCAACCCATGCCACCAGCCTGTTTTAATTCATGTGCCACTATTTTGTAGCTGGTCATTACAAACCTTAAAGACCTTTTTGATTTCAGTTATGTTAGTTGTTCCTCTTGACTTGTATGCATAGTAGTTGCGTGGTTATGTTAAACCGTTGCTTCCATAATATCGCTCATTTCATTGCAGTTCTTGCATGACAACTTTTCGTTTCTCAATTCCATGGTCCTTTATATGAATAGATTGGTTTTGTGATAGTTTATTGTTATGTTCATTGCTTGAGACTGTGGTTTTGGTTTAAATTGAGTCAGATGGGTGCACACTATGTCAGGTTGAAGTACTATGTTAATTTGTGCCCTTACCCGAAACTGCCAGCTTACTTGCACCTAGCGCATTTGTTGGGCATCATAACCAGTAGGTGTCACTAGTTTAAATCTTTCTAGGGACTAGCAAGATGCAGGTTGGGGGGTGTGTTGAATACACAAAAGACCAATAATTATATTGGAATTCAGTATCTTTAAGTCATACTTTGCTCACATTTTGCATGAGAATAGGTACTTTTAATTGTTTTCATGTTTTTGGACTTATCTGAGTTTTTAGATTTCTACATGAATTATTTACAAAGCGAATATGGATCAATGAGATGATGGCAACCGCTTGGTGAGGTTTCTCGGGAAGTGCAAAATGCCGGGAAATAATTGCACTGCATTCCAATGTACCCCAACTGCACCTGACACCCGCTTCGTAAATCACCAAGATTAACCCGTGACCGCACAACCCCAAACTGCACTTCCAGACACCCAAGCTAGAAATCACCAAAGAGCTAACCCCAGATCGTACAACACTAACTCAACGTACAAAGCGGTGGAGATTTGTGGAATTTATGCATTTATTGAATTAATGTAAGTGGTAATGCTCGTCATTCAACCATCAATGCGGGATCACAATGGAAAAGGGTATAAAAGCTAAAGGAAAGAGGGAGAAGGCAGCTTTTGATTCTTAGGGTTAGGTTTTCATAAAAGAAGTGTTCTTTTCCATAGTTTTGGCTAAGGTTTATAGATTAGGGTTAAAGACTTCATTTTTCTGGAGATTTTGGATTTCAAGCACATGTAACCTTTCAGTTAGGACCATTACATCTTTGCTTTTCTCAAGATTAGATTTTGATTCTCGGTTTTGCAATTGGAATTCTCGATTTTCTCAAGGTTCCTTTATGAATAATTTTCATCAATTATAGTGATTTGTTTTGAGAAATTCCATATAACGTTCTAAACTTTATGTCAAGGTTCTACTCTGGAACTCACCCCGATCAAGGTAAACCCTAAATTCCTCTTTTATGCTTCAATGAGATCGTGTGATGTTCTTAAGACTTGTAGAGAAACTCTTATAAAACCCATAGTTTGGCATCTTCTGACAACGTGTGAACGTGGATATCTCAGACATGTTGTGCTTGATTACAAATGCAAGCTAAGAGTCCGAATTAACGCTGAACAAGTGTTTAATATCCTCATCATTCTTTTCACTATAAAAGAGCTCTTTTATTGTAAAATCCTCCATCAAAGACCATTCATCAATGGTTCCTAGATGAGATTGTGAATTAAGAGGTGGGAATTACATGATCAAAGGTGAGTGGAAACCCCAGAACCCCATCAATCATCTTTTCATTTAAAAAATAGTCAATTTAATCACTTATTCAATCAACCAACCACAATCCCATAATTTACTTTTAAATATACGATTTTTGGAGAATAGCTCCTACAGATCACCTAGAAGACCACCCCCTCGTGAGATGACTCCGTGAATCCCACAAGATATAATGCTAGATCTAATTTAATTCCTACGCTTGGGAATAAATTCAGCATACGAATAAGAACGAAGCAATCCTCAGTCATAGACGCTGTGTTGTATTTATATATAAGATAAGGTGTAAAGTAAACGTAATAAAAGTTAAAATGTGACATTTTGTATATGTAAATATTTTGTAAAATATGTACATGGTTTACAAAACAGGTTAAATGAATTTATGTTGGATTGATTCTTATTTTTATATTTTGGATGAGGAATTGCAGGTCCTTTATGGTCAGAATGATTTTTGGAAAATATTGGAGTGTATTTTTTTTATACGTGATTTCTATATTTCTGGCTTAAATCCACCGTGCAGTCAAGTATGTTGTCGGATTTTCGTTAAATTCTTAAAGGTGTGATTTTGAGGAAAAGTGAAAATTTTTATAATCAACGCTTTCTAAAGACTAAGCCAGCTTTAATTTACTTAACATGGTAACTTGTCACGAGCGAACTTGGCTGAGGTTATCAGAGTTTGCTTGTAGATCTCCCCATTACTGGGAAGGGGGTCCGTCGTGCATAGTCCTCTCGATCGACACTTTACTAACACTCTATTGTTTTGTTCATTTACTTGGTGCACTTCATATAAGAAATCACACTTGTTTTTAGTGTCGTTGTCAGGGATTGTGTTTTTCTATTAATATTGATTTGGAATAGCCTGATTCTACTTTGGATATAATTTAGTCTTGTTTTATTTCTTTCATTATTATCTTATTTTTCTTTTCTATTTTACTTTGGTTTTCTTTTTTGTTTTTCTTCTCTAGGAACTTGATTCACTATGGATGCTCTCAACAATTTAGAAACTCAAGTGGATCTCCTAAATCTGCAACTTCAAATTAAGTAGCTAGCTTATGGTCAACATTAAAGAGTGAAATGCCAAGGTTGGAATCTACATAAAGCATGGAGCAAGTTCGATGTGGGTAAACTACAGGCTAGCAATATCATAACCCATACTTGAACACATACAACCCAGATGGCAATATCAGCCATACCTCTCATGGAAGACAAATTTGAAAGCTCCCCAACCTTCACAAGAGAAGAGTTTAGATCTTAAAGAGGCAATGGCTCACTTGGCCAATTCTCAAGCTCAATTGGTTAGTTCACACTACCAATTCATGAATAAGAACAAGAAGTTGGAGGTGCAGATTAGCCAATTGGCTACCATGTTTTTTGAGAGACAGCAAGGGAGTTTACTTCAGTTGGAAGAGCTAAAAAGAGTAGAGGTAGATGCCAAGCAGCTAGATGAACTAATAGAGAAAGAAACATGAGTCAACTTCTCTGGAACCGAAAGAGAGGAAAATAGAAGTTGAGAAGACAATTCTTGGGATGAACCTTTGGGGATATGTGCATGAGGAGTTGAATAGTAAGGAGATGCCCTATATTTTAAAGGCGGAGTAAAAGTCACATTCTCAAAAGGAATAAGAATGAGAGAGCCACCTCATTGTAAAGAAAGCACATAAAGCTTTGAAAGAATTCAAAGGCTCAAAACAACTATATGAGCACCGCTTATCCCTCTTAGGGATGCATGGAGGTAAAATCATCACTCTCATTGCATCGCTTGAAGAGTCAAGTTAGACTTCCAAAAACGTAGCGCTTTTATGAGACAAACTCCAAGCTTAGCAATGTTTTTTCTTTCCCTTTTTCAAATTTTAGTTAGCTTTGATTTTGTTTTTCATTTATCTCTTTTCTTGCTCAATCTTGTTTTCTGTTTCGTTTTGGTTTTCAAGCATTTAGTGGTCTAAAGGTGGTGTTAGAGGTGAAAAACCCTGAGCATGGAGGATTTCAGTACCTGGTTCAAGAGGCTCAAAGAATCAAGAAGAGCAAGCCATGTGTCAGTTGAGAACTTTAACATGCCATGGTGTGACTTATTGCACACACCACGATCTGAGCTTCAAGCCATGGACTATGATCGAGGGCCCTTAGTCATGCCACGACGTGCAACCCCCACGCCACGGAGTGGAGTCAAATTTTCCCTTCGTCCTCCCAATTGCTCATCCTTAGGGAAGTTTTCTTTGTGCTCATTCCTTTTAGGCTCGCAGTGACGCGAGATGTCTACGAAGCTTGCGGTGAATTCACTTTTTAGAGCTAGATGTTGTATCCTCTTGCATGTTTGCCTATTTGTTTTAGTGGTTTAGTTATTTTTGAGTCATATATTGTTAGGCTTAATGGGTGTTGTATAAAAATGGTTGCCTAAAATACCGCAAGTGCATGGGCCACAAGTGATAAAGTGGTTTTCAATTTAAAACCCGGATATCGATCCTTTGGGGAAAATGGGCTTTTGGTGAGGAATAAGTACCTATGCTAATGGAGATTTTCACCATTTAAACAACAACATGATTTGAGGTAAAAATTTTCAAAACAAAACTAAGGTAAAACAAAGAAAAAATAGGGGACGATAAAAAATCATTCACTAGGAATGGGCTAATTTCAAAGAAAGGATGTTAGGGTTGATTGTTTCCTTTGATGCATATTGATTTATATTTATTAAGTGAAAATTAAGAGAAAATACACTTTTGCTTGTCCAAGAGAAAGAGTATGAGGTTCTCACTCTCGTGACTCACCTCAATTTCTTACACTAACCCCTTATTCATTGCTAAGTCCATTTAGGCGGTTAAATATAATAATTTTCTAAGGCAACTTTTCTCTTAGGCGTCTTATTGGTCACTGTTGAGTCCATGCAATAGAGCCACCTGAACTACACATGAATTGGTCACCACTAAGTCCATGCAATTCCCACATAATGCCAAATTGCTGTTTTCCCATAATAAAATCCATTTAGTAATAGATATTTCTAACTTCCTAAACTTATTTGATTAGGTTAAGTTGATTGCCACAATTGAATCACGATAGAATGAAATGGTCAAGGTCTTGGGTTAAATCCAGCTATCACTATAGAAGCCCTAGATAATACATTCACAATTTATATCTTGTGGCAATATCACTTCAACACCAAAACAATTAGAAGAAACCATAATATTCCAAGATTGAAATCAACTAACATCAACACAAGTATAAATTCGCAAAATTGTTCTAAAAATTACATAAATCAAGCATCAATTTCAACAACCAACCCTAGAGGATGATTAGCCACTCATTAGAACCCACAAACCCATCAATATCATGTCTATTACAACTATATTAAAAAGGGAGATGAGAAAAGAGCTAAAGTTAGGGATAAAAAACAGATTAGAGATGAGAAATCCTCCAAACTTTGCTCCAAATTGCAAGAGATCCTCTTGATGAGATGGATCTTCAAAATCAGCTCCAAATCCAAAGTAAAGATTGCTCAAAACCAAAACCCTAATTTGGTTTAAGAAGTAGAAATGAGAAACCCTAATTTGAGAGCGTTTCTTTTCCAAAATCTAAACCTTAAAATTTGTTAAAAATGGACAAAACTAGGCAAAAAATGGGAAGTTTTTAGGCTTCTCGACATCGTCATGTCACGACATGAACGGTTATAATGTTGCAACATGACTACATGTTGAACACAATAGTGTTGCTGTAGGTGGGTGATGTCGCGACATGGCTGGTGACGATGTCGCGACATCACTGTAAGATGTGCTCCAGCAAGAAAGAAACCGATGTCGAGACATGGGGCTTGTATCAACAATTCTTCTTCTTTTCTTCTCCAATTTTGGTCATTTTTCTTGCATTTCCTTTCTTATCTACCAAAGATAAGCAATAGGAGAATTTAGCTTGAATGGGAATGATAAGGGTGTGAATTTAGCATCAAGAGCTTAACATATGCAGCAATTCCATGCTTAAATGCTAACTTAATTCACACCTAACAAATACCCCCAAACTCAATATTTTGCTTGTCCTCAATCAAAGAAACGTTTCATTTTCCTTATTAAAAAACAAAACAGTGTTGAGCTTGATTAGGAGATAATTTCGTGATAACCTGTGTCAGGGATCATAGTTTTCAAACAACACAAAAGAAAATTTCGAGATAGCTTTGTTCAATAATAATAAGTTGACCAAGAGTTATGTACACCTAAACCAAAGTTCTTGAGTGAGTGTGTGTGTGAAGTCCTATTCCCATATGGTCAATTTCAATTTAGATGGATTTTGATGAAAAAGAGTAGGGTGGGGATCTCTTACTCAAATAGTGATTTTTTTTTTAATTATTTATAGAGCGTATAAGACCTTACAGGCTTGTTAGTATATCACTCTCCACTAATGTAGGCAAATTCATAACTCTTATGATCAACAGTTTTTATATACTAGAATGCTATGGGCTTATGAAAAGGGTAGATGAATGTGATAGTTTAGGCTCGAGCTTACCTTAAAACAAACATACTTCTTTCTTCCAAAGTTCTTCTAACTTTAACATATTGAATTTTTTCACAATTGAATCTTCAAGCTTTCCCCAAACTTAGCTTCATTGTATCTTTATATCATAAATCTCCCAAACTTTCATGATTTTCATCATCTTCACAAGAACACCAAGATTTTATTCTTTTATGAACCTCAAGGCATGGAGTAGTATAATGTTCAATCCCTTTAAACTTTCTACCTACCCTTAGCGAGTTTAGGTTAGCAACTCCCATACCAATTGGCCTTAGGGTACTAGGTGTTGAGACACCCCTATGAACTTACTTATTGAACTTAATCCTTCTTGGTTTATTCCTTTCTTTTTGCTCCTTTTTTTTTTTCTTGATCACATCAAACCTCCTTTGATTTACACTACTAGCACAACCACTTCAACCAAACTTTTGATTCACACTACATGTTTTCACAAGATATTGCAATAAAAACAACATGTTAAGGGTAAACTAGGGTTCTTGACTGAAGGATAATCCAAAATGGGTTTAATGTGTTTACTCTTGGTTTTCTAGACAAAAAATGGCTATCTATGGTTCATATTGGGTGACTAATGATCAATGCATATAAGCATTAGCTAGAAAGACTCAACCAATCCAAGGATGACCTATATAACGTCCTAATTGTTGTGTTGCCTTAGATTTCACCTCAAATGATTGTTAAACAAGTTCTAGTTTCTTAAGATATCAAAATAGATGGTGTACACCTAATTCCTTTCTAAACCAAACAATATTGACCAAAAGGGAGTGTATGACTTGTGCTCAAAATGGTAAGAAATTTTGGTTAAGTCTGGCTTGCATGGAGTGAACCATTATGCTTTAAGCTCTCGATTATCTCTAGTTTTCTTCATATGAAGGAAATGTTTGATCATTATTCATCACTTACAAGCCTCACTAAGATCTACACTAACTTGAACTCCAACAACTTCAAAAGCTAAACTTTTGAGTTTTTGAAAACATATTTTAAAATTTTAAGTTATTTTTGAATATGCATCAAAGATCACAGTGAGAATTGCATGGTAGCTCAGTAATCCCAAACATTCAAGCATAAATGTGAAGTAGGCACTTAAGAAAGGTCAAGTAAGCATTCATCAATTCAATAGCATACCATAAACTCAACAAATAATCCAAAGATGCATCACGATACCTTCTCATAAAAACAAAGCATAACTACGCAAATAATTTCCAAACCAAAACAAATCCAAATAAGCTTCAAAGCTTCATAAGAAGCGAAAAGGCAAATAAAAATCCAAATCCAAATTGCTTAAAAAATGTCTAGAATAGGCAAAACACATTTAAAGTTAAAATAAGCTCCAAACAAAAACAAAATCAAATATAGGTTTCAAAAACTTCACAAGAAGCAGAAACGAGAAATAAAAATCCGTCAAATTGTCAAATATGTTTAGAATGGAGTAAAACAGCCCCCAAACTTAAAATAAGTTCCAAACCAAAACAAATCAAATAAGTTTCAAAGCTTCAGAAGAGAGCAAGAAAGAGAGAGAAATAAAAATCCAAATCCAAATTATCAAATATGTCCAGAATGGGCAAAACATGCCCCTAAACTTAAAATAAGAATCGTCCTCAGTGTAAGGAAACTAGGGGAATAGAAAAATCCCCTCTTAGGCATCTGGATTCTCCTCATCCGTTGAAGACTCCTCTCGTGGTGAAGAAGGTGGATATGTTGGAAAAGCAACCAAGGGAGGTGGGCTCGGTAGCCTAGCTGATGATGGATCCGGGCTATGGTAGTGAGCCAAGAGACGAACAATGTACTACTTGTTCTACTGCTGCGTATCAACTGAGAGATGCTACCTTTGAGCTAAAGCATTGAGCTCTGAGTATACTTTTGTCATTATCCAAATGTAGTTGGTAGTTGTTCTTCTTGTAATCTGTGTATTCTTCTTGTTTCACTTTGGACATGTCACCGACTAACTTTGAGAGTCTTCTCATGGTAGGCTAACTTGGCTTTGCTTCATCTTCCTCTTCACTCTTCGAGCCTTCAGGCTTAACTTCTTCGGCATTCTTTTCTTGATCTCTTTCAATGGGTGTCTCAGTAGTGGGGTTTGAGGGACGAGCTTTCTTTTTCTAGGGGAACGAAAGAGGGATCATAGGAGGATAATTTTCCTCATCTTTAGATACTTCCACCCCAGCTAGTAAACATAACTCAGTAATGAGGGATGGATGAGTAATAGTTGTCTCGCCGTCTACTCAGATCGAGGTTTTCAATCATTGTTCCCACATTGAATTTAAATTCGTTCACAATATCGTATGGGAGCTCTGCCTTATCCTTCTGCACTATAGAATTTTTTTTCATTGGTATCAACATGGAGGACACAAGGTAGAACCAAGATTTGGTAGTCTCAGTGAATCTTGTCCTCATAAATGATTGGACCTCATTAGAAGCATTATTCTTTCATGGCGACTTTCTATCTATCATCTATGCGAGGATGCAATCATAATTATCTTTCTATAGTGCTCCTATGCGCCTGTTGTCCCTCATCTTGGAGCTCAAAATTATTGATTGTCGAGCTATGAGATGGTACCCTGAGCTCTCAGTAACATATGGTGATTGGAACCAATCCTATCAGGTCGCATGAAACTCAGCACAATGGGACCCATTCCAAGATTTGGATGCTCACATAACTCTTTCGTTGTCTTTTATTATTCAGGAAGATATGGAAATTAGGGTTATTCCTTGGGAATCCCCTCTCAGGTACCAATGGTCTCAAACTAAGAAAGTTGTAATTTTCTTTCGCTGCTCAAGTGATGAACTTTCTAGGGTTCTGAGGCGGTGAAGGAGGTGTTGCACCCTTGGAACCAATCTTTCTTTTCTTTGGAGCCATGAAATTCACTAAGAACTTTCATCGAACACATGGCATGCGTGAAATTTTCTACTCTTCAAAGCGGCCGCGACTCTCCCACGAAACGGTTTCTAATCAACACAAACCCGAAGCACTGATGAAACCTAACCCACGAGACCAAGCCCAACTGATATTACCAACTGAGTACAACTAGCCAATCTTCAAAAGAAAAAATAGGCACTAATGGAGAATAGGGTTTCCATGGTGGAGGAAAGGAAAGAAGGTTAGGGAGGATGAAATGAAGGTGATGAAGATTAGAGCTAGAAATGAGGGAAAGGAAGGAGAAGTAATCGAGAGAGAAAATGAGAGGAAATGAGAAAGTGAGAGAAATGAAGGGGCAAGGGGAGGAGAAGTGATTAGTTCAAATAATTGAACCCATGTCGTGACATGAAAGGGTCTCATGTCGTTACATGATCGAGACTGATTATCACAGGAATTTTACAATTTCCATGTTGCGACACGGTGTGATGGTGATGTCACGACATCGTTGCAGTTGGGAAAACACAGGATTTAGTTAGAAACTTGATGTCGCAACATCAGTGCAATTGAGAAAACATAGGATCTAGCTATGAAATTAATGTCGCGACATGAAGATGTTGATTTCGTGACATCACTACAATTGAGTAAACACAGGAATCAATCGATAAACTTAATGTCGTGACATGATAGGTATGATGTCGCGACATCTCTAAAGCTTCATTGTAATTTTCCTGCTTCACCCTTAAATTTGTACTCCAATGCAATCATACTTCTATAAATTCCTTTAGACACTTCAACTTCAATTATTTCTATACCAAACCTCCCTAACTCAAATCTTTCAAGCTCTTGGTTCTCAAAACTCTTCAAATTTCATTCCATCCTTACAGTTTTCCTCATGATCAAATAAAGTGTATTCTTCAAGTATTTTCTCTACAATTGCTTTTCTCTTGTGTCACTAGGGAGCTTGAAACTTAAACACACTAAAAAAAAACATAAACATATCTAGGATCCCAAAATTAAAAATATACAAAAAATAAATTTAATAGAGAAAATAAATGAAAATAAAGAAAAAAGGTATCCTCAAAAAGCTTGGGTTGACTCCCAAGAAGCACTAAAATTAGTGTTGGTAGCTCGACCAAGCCGCATCTTAATGGTGTAATGCCCCATATGATGAACTTTCATTCTTTCAAGTCAATTGCCTCAACTAACTCCATATTCTTCTCCGCAAAGTGCTTTAGTCGTTGCCTATTGACTTTGAATTCTCCACCCGAACTAGATTTCACTCCAATGGCTCCATATGGCGTAATAGATATAAGTATAAGGGTCGAACCATCTTGATTTCAGCTTCCTCGGAAAGAGTTTCAATATAGAGTTATAGAGTAGAAATCTATCACCAGTCTTGAATTTTCTCTTTAAGATATTCTTTTCATGCCATTTCTTTGTTCGGTCTTTGTAAATCTAGGAGTTCTCATATGCATCATTTCTTAATTCTTCTAACTCATTGAGTTGGAGTAGTCTTTTCTCGTTGGACTCCTTAAGATTGAAATTGAGATTTTTTATGGCCCACATCACATAATTTTTCTAATTCAACAAGAAAATGGAAAGACTTTCAAAGATCAAGAGGAATGGTGACATGCCTATTGGAGTTTTGAAGGCAGTTCTATATGCTCATAATGCATCATCTAATTTTTGTGACCAATCCTTCCTTGATATTGGTCAATGTCATCTCATTTCTCCTAGTGATATTGCCAAGTCTTTGGCATCTATCACATTGTTGCACAAACTGATGGCAATCTTTGAATAGAGTGGGCCAAAAGAATCCACATTGTAGCACCTTTTGAGTTGTCCTCTCTCCACCAAAATGTCCACCATAAGGTGAAGAGTGAAATTTTGTTAGGATCTCATCACACTCATCTTGTGGCACACATCTTCTATCAATTGATCCGCACACCTTTTAAACAATAGAGGATTATCCCATTGGTAGGATTTAACATCACAAAGAAATTTCTTTCTTTGTTGTGACTTGAGCTCGGGACGAAGCACATTGCAAGCCAAATAATTCACAAAATCAGCATACCAAGAATTTTCAAGGCAACGGGGAGATAAATTAGTCGGCTGCTACATATTCGCTACTCTTCTTGTCTCTTATACGCCTTCTCTTCTTGTCTCTTATCTCCTAATCAAATTCTTGGAGTAAGACACATCTTATATCCAATCTTGGTTACATCATTTTTTCATCATTCGATACCAAATAGTTGCATGATTTGTGTAAATAAAGACTTTGGAGCCTACAATGTAGGATCAGAACTTATCGAAAGAGAAAACTAAAACTAACATCTCTTTCTCCGTAGTTGTGTAGTTCTCTTGAGCTTCATTCAATGTTCGACTTGCATAATAGGTAGCCTTGAAAACTTTGTTGTGTTTCTGACCCAAAACTAGTCTAACCATTTGAGCCCGTTTCGAGTATATAAGAACACATTTAGGGTTTTAGAAGAGATCTATTGGAGAGGAAAATAATTGGAAAACCTAATTTGGCAAGGATAAGAACAAGAGTGAAGATTGAAGAAGATACTACCAACATAGTTTCTTTCTTCTTCCCTATCTATATCTATCTTTGTAATTATGGTTGTACTTCCTTTTGATATGAGCTAAACTCATTTTCTAGGGTTGCAATGTAGCCTAAACCATGAGCAATAGCTTAGGGTTTGGCCTGTAATCCTTTGATGCTTAAACTCTAATTTATTAAATGTTTCATTTAGTTCTTAATGTTTGCAAGTACTTGATTAAAATTTGCATAATTTTTTATTTGATATGAGACTGAGAAGTGATTATTGAGTTAGGCCATGATTGAAATGTCATGTAAATGTCATAGGATAGAGATAGCTATGGTTTACATGTGGCTTGTATGGATTTCTAAGCTTAATGCATTCTCTAATCTAGGGTTTAAGGTAGAGATGCAATATGACCTGTTAATGAGAATAGGGTGTTGATGTTTGAAAAAGATTAGCATTTACCTTTGATAATCTGCCATCAATTAATGAATTTAGCATCTTTAGTTGTGACCAAACCCCTCTATTGGGGTTGGTTGAGGTTAAATTGTAGTCCTAGGTTGATCTCTTATTGAATTTGTGACTTGTGGTTTGGTTTGGTTGTTGAGATATAATAGTTAGAGTTTGTTCTAGTTAATTGATTTTCTTTTTAATCCATCAATCCATGCAATTTAGATAAAGTTAGGGTGAATATAATTTCAGTTGTTAGTAACCGAATCCTTGTGGGACGATACTTGACTTATCATTCTATTACTTAAAGTGAAATGTGCACTTGTGCTTTAGGTGATTCACATATTTTTACACGCACTATCGCCTTAAAAAGTTTTTGGCGTCATTGTCGTGGATTGGTAGTTTTTACTAATATTGATACCAAATACCCCTGATTTTACTATGAATTTGGTTTTATTTATGGTTATTGATTGTTTTGTCTCTTGTTCTTGGTTGTAGGTAGCTAATCTAAGTGCATGCAAAGATTGGGTAATGACGATCTTGTTCCTTTGGATTCCGAGTTAGAGCATACTATTAGAAAATTTTGAAAGAAAAACAGAGGAAGGCTGCTGAGAAATATGTTACAAGTGCACTGTGGATATTAATTTAAAGAAGGGAGCAAAGAGAGGAATAGGACATGCCTCAATCAATTCCTTTAGTGGTAAATCCACCAATGGCTTTAAGGATCATGCCCTATCCCCAACAGGAGTTTAATCTAGGATTAGATTTGTAGCGCTCTTTTACCTTTTAAAAACCTGTTCATTTAAACACATTTCATATACCAATTTCTAATATGAATAATTAATATTCATTTAAAATATAATTATTTATGGGTATATGATATCATGACTAATCACATTCTTTGACATAAAAGGATATATATACATTCCTTAATTCAAATAGGGCCCATAAGCGTATTGAATAGCATTTATACAAATTGGTATTCCATGCATTTTTCAAATACATTTACAAAATGATATTCTTAGAGTTCACCTCTCTTTAAAAAACATTCCATAAATACCAAAACAAAATGAGTCAAAACTATATTCTTCTCATGAAGACTTTTACATCATTGAATTCAATGCAAAATAGTTACAAGATATCATGAATGGAATGATATGCATGGAGACGAGCATTTATTTATACTCCGCTACGTTTATGCTTGACTCATGTGACGATCTTTGGTCTTGCTACTTTCTACTTGGTACTCTTGTGATGACAAAAGCAGTAGCGCTAAACATTCAACGCGGATTGTTCTATACAAGTCTCTCTTCATTTCGGTTTAAATCAAATCTCATGCAATATTTATATAAAACAATGCTTTTTAATACATTTTTCAATGACCAATGCGTACAATACATATATATATATATATCATATATATATATATATATATATATATATATATATATATATATATATATATATATATATATATTCATTTCAATTACAATTCTTTAGTCATTTCAAGTATGCGATTTCATATGCACTAAATAATTCAAATCTGGAAATCATCTTTACATGGGCAAGAAAATTCGATTTTGGAAAAGGGTAAAATGGTCATTCGGTAAAATCAAAATTTTCTAGATCTCAGTGGCGAAAGCCGAGACTTCACCGTTGGAATCGTCTCGGCGAAATCTAGCCCTGGGAAGTCAATTTTAGGTCGAATTAGGGAGCGGTCGAATTTCACGTTTTTGAACGCGATTAATGGGTGCCGTAAAGCGGTTTGAAGACATGTGGTCGCTGACAAAGTCACCCTACTACATGTACTCTTGTGACACATGTTGCAAGATTAGAGAGATGATAGAAATGGACGGCCTAGATAGTGCCAAGTGTTAAAAATCTAGAAGAAGGGACATGATGAGAATTATTTGAATTGTTAATGATAATAAAATGAAAGATGAACAATGTCATCTTCCCCATTTGAAGAGCCAAAACGTGAAGGGATGCAGTGGGTGCTGGATTTGTGAATCTAGAGAGAGAAAGTGTGACTTCTCTCTAGATTTACAGTCGTCGAGCCGGAGTCGGTTCTCGAAGCAGGAGCGAAGTAAAGTTGTTACGCGGCGAGGCTGCGTGGACACCGATTTGGTGGAGTTCAAACAACTCAAGAGGTAGGGATCTTTTCCCTACTTGGTTATTCTTTTGGCTAAGAGCCATGTAAATGGTTAGGGAATGTTCTAGAGGCTTGTTTTAGCATTGGGGTCGGTCTCAGCTTTGAGCTAAGTGGAGAAAATTCTTATTTGTGTGAGTAGGTGAAACTGATTGCCACCCGAGGTTTCAGCATTCAGCGTTCCGTGAATAGTGATTTGAATATTTTTGTGTGAAAATTTTATGATATTGAGTGATTCAAAATGAATTGCTTGTGTTTGTTAATTAGCCCATGTGAGCTAATTTTGGTGTAATTGATGGTGAAATTGCATAACATGATTTCTGCGAATAATTATGTTAGTATATATATGCTTTATATATTAGCATGAGTTTGTTGGAATTGGCATCATGCATTCCATATGCACTGGGGCACCCTAGAATATTAGGAGTGAGTGCATGATATGAAATGAAACGAAAATGAAAATGTTTGTGAAAGGAATTTCGACGGAAGATTTTTCGGAGAATTGTGTTGGGAGATTGTCCAACAATTCACATCGGAGGGGCCCATGAATTGTTTCGGAGGGTTATCCAACAGATTCGCCTCGGAGGGTTATCCAATATTTTACCGAAACTCGGTAGTGTGTTTTCAAGAACAAATAGCTTTTGTTTTGAAAACTGATTATTTTACTCACATTTGGCTTAGGCATATGTGAGGGAGTGTGAGGACTGAAGGACATGGGTTTGGTCATGTAGGCATTCGAGTAGGTTCATGAAATTGCTTGAATGCTTGATTGTTTGCCATGCATGTACACTTAGGTGGGGGAGTAACCATCATGGAAATTATCGCTCTTGGGCTTTGTTCACCTTGTCGATGGATCACTATTTCAGGTACAGGGAGCGATCGGGAAGGCGGCACTCATTAGAGGCCGTTTGAGAAGAAAGCCGACTTGTGGCTTTGATGTTGTTGTATAACATGTATTAGAATGTTATAATTTTAATATATGTTGAATTAAGAGTGATTTATTAACTCTTAAACTATTGTATATAGTTGATGTATTTTGTGAGTGTTAATGCAGGGGCCCAAGTGGCCATTATTTTACTCGCATGTGGACCACTGTGTGTGTGGTGATTAATGATTGTTTCGAATGAATTGTATTTGGGTAGAACTAAAATGCCAGAGGCTAGATTTTCATGAATGGTGTCGGGTCACCCGACATCCGCAATATTCAGCCCGGGTTGGCGGGTTGTCGGCGCGGACCCCGGAGTTTTAGGTGTCACACATGCACTTTTGATCTCATTATCATTTACCCTTATCGAATTTAGCCTATGCTTTCGATTACAGGGATAACGAATCACCGACATGGTCCATTGGCTGTAGGCAGAGTATATATATATATATATAAAATATGCTCGGTGGTGTACACACTCTGGAGTGTGTCTGCTAGGCTACGGATCGGTATGTCACAATAGTACGTTTGTTCGACTTTTATTGGTATACCAATTTATCTTTAACTCGAATTATAACGGTTAACATTCTTTTAAAGGCATTAAAATCATTCAATACAATTTACAATAGTATATATATACATTTGTATGCAAATAGAACATTTTCACATTTATGCAATTTTCTTATACAAATTTGTTTTACAAGCACTTGTCTCAAATCACTTAAAACAAATCATTTCAAACACAAATCAATATGCACTTTCTTGTCAATCATTTCCAAAATTCAAATCATTTCGTAATTATTCAAATATTTTAGAAATAAAGAGAGAGTTTGAGAACAAACCAAAAATCGTCGCTTTGATTCCGAATAGCCCGAATCTCGACTTCCAATGCGGGCTTTGCTTCATCGTCGGCCCTATTCCGTCTGATGACAATGACATATTAGTCGGTTGTTCCTAAAAGTTTTATTTCCATTGGGAATTGGAATCATCTCATTTGGATAACTCAAACTCAAGTTACGACATTTCAATGCCAAACTAGTCGATATGCCCAACTCATTAGATCACCCACTTTTTTTTTTTTTTTTGATTTCTGGGGTCTTAACTCCATAAATTGGTAATGGTTTCTTCTACTCATTTGAATCTATGGTTCTAAGGTTTCTTCTCTAATTTGAATCATCCAATTTGGATCACCAAAACTCAAGTTATTGCATTTTACATCTGAGCCCTAACTCTAATTTGCAAAGCGAGAGATGTGGATTGTTCTTACACATAGCTCCACTTTGACTGATTTCTGGGAACTTTGGGGTAACAATTTGCATAACTCGCTAAGTAAATTATTCCCTGGGAATTCTATTTTACCCATAATTTTGAATCCTCTCAATTTGGATGAGTGAAACTTAACTTATAGCAACACCATAGCAACACCCAAGCGAGGAGCATACGTGAGCTGAGGGCTCACCTTTAAGTCCATATTAGGGGAGCCTTAGGCTACAATTTGCTCATGGTCCCTTCATATTCGTAGCCCTATCTCTTATGGTTCTTTAAATTGGAATCACTTCATTTGGATGATTAAAACTTAACTTTATAGCGAAAACAAAGCAAGGGTTTTAATGAAATTTTATGACATTTCCTTTGAAAACCCAACATTTCTCTTTTTACAAACATTACACAAAACCAATCCAACCAACAATACTCTTCAAGAAACTCAGCCTAAAACAATACCCCTAAAAGTGGTTTAACAATACAAACCCCTTTTACTTAGAAGTTAGGGCTTCCCAAAATCAAAATCACAATATGAAGTAAGGGGTTTGATTTTTTACCTTGGACATATCTTCAAATCTTCTCTTGTAGGTTGTGATCTCTTAGAAGCAAGAAATGGGAAACAATGCCACCAAACTTGATCTCTCTCTTTTGCCAGCTTCTCCCCCTTTTCTCCGTCTTTCTCTCGAAAAATGTTTTGCTCATAAGCCAAGGCTTCCTAAGAACCAATTGGCCTTTAAACCCACCTTTCCTGAGGCCTTGTTTGGCTCCACCCCAAAAACCCATTTGGGTTAAGTTCTCCCAATTTACTATATAGCCCACATTTCATATTATTTGCCTTCAAATCTCAATAATCACACTTAGACATATAACTTAGTCTCAAATGACCCTTAGGTCCTCATTTTCTCCTTAAGTATTGTTGGAACTTCTCATTATTTCATTTCTCATTTTCTCATTTAGCACTTCAATTTACTTGCCTTTCTCATTAATTCTCTTTGGAATTTAAGTTCTGAAACTTTCATTAGACCCTTAGGTCCTTATTTCACAAAATTCAAATTTGCCCTTTTTTCACTTAGGTTAATTTAAGTTCGATCATTTAATCACTTAGCATATATCATTCAATCATATACTCATTTTTATCCTTATAATCATTTAACATTTTCATTTTAATCATTTATCAATTCGAAAAATCTCAATTTAGCTCAGATTTATACCTAAACATATAAATAAAAATTAGTATAAAGAATTATAAGGTATTTTGGGCGTTACAACTCTCAGCAAGAAAATTTCGTTATCGAAATTACCTTCATTAGTGATTGTGAATATTGTTACCGCATTGTTTAACTACTTTCCCCCAAGTAGCTTCCTCGATCATGGTTCCTCCACTTTTAACATACATTGCGAAATCTTCTTGTTTTTAGCAATTCTTTCCTCATGAGCCAAATCTATTGACTCTTCCTCATATCGTCGAATCACGGTCTCGGCTCAATTGTCTCAGAGATTACATGTAGCGAAGTGCGATCGATACCTCCGTAGCATGGACACATGAAACACATTATGGATATTTTCAAATTCTGGAGGTAATGCCAAGCGGTATGCCACTGGACCCGCCACTGATCACTTCATGAGGGCGATAAATCTAGGAACCAGCTTGCCGTTTTCCCAAGATCATCGCCTTCTTCCAAGGCAATACTTTCAAAAACACTTTTTCGCCAACCTCATATTGAATATCTTTTCTTTTCATGTCGGCATATGATTTATGTCTATCGGTGGCCACTTTCAATCTTTCTCTAATCATTTTCACTTTTTCTTCAGTCTCGTGACCAGTCGGGACGATCACTTTCTTTTTTAATAGGTCAGTTCAACACAACGATTTACCATTTTCTTCCATATAAAGCCTTGTAAGGCGCCATTCCAATACTCGATTGGGCGTTGTTGTACACAAATTCAACTAGAAGATATTGTCTATCCCGACTACCCTCATAGTCGATCTATAAGCTTCTCATCCATATCTTCCAACACTTGGATCGCTCTTTCCGATTGTCCATTCAGTTTCGCGGTGGAATCTTTGTGCTGAGAAGTGGTCAGTGCCCAAAGCCTCTTGCAATTTTCCCCAAAATCTCGAGGTGAACCTTGGATCTCTATTTAAAATGATGATATTGGAATCCCATGTAATCGAGAATTATTTAAAAGCCGTATGCGACTTGTAACTGTGTCAAGTGAATAGTCGGTTCTCGATAATTGGGGATGGTGACTTAGTACTCACGACCCAAGCGGAGTCATGCTTTCTTCTGTCAATGGTAACTCAACCACAAAATCAATTTAGATTCAGGTCCCATTTCCACTTAGGTATTCTAATAGGCTGCAATAATCCCGAAAAGGAATTTGTTGCTCTGCAGCCGGCACGACACACCCATACGCGGTCACAAATTCTGATACATCTCTTTTCATTAGGACACTTTGATCTGAAACCTTTAAATCTTGATACATCTTTGTGCTACCTAGGTGCATAGTAAAAGATTGATTAGTACCCAAAAAGTGCTATTTTGAGTCCTATTTAAGATAGGTTTTGAATGCTTTTTGCGTACTAATCATATGAATTAAACGATTGACATGTACAGAGTAGTTTAGTATTCTCTTGATGTTGTTTCGAGAGGTTGTTTTGGTAGTTTTGCGGGTTTTGGGAACCGGTCATCGGCTTGTAACCGTATCGGTGCTGTCACGAGAATTCTCGGTGATTTCATCTCAACCCAAAATGAAAGAAATATCAAGTGGAAATGATGAAATGGTATTTGAAGGCCCCGGATCACGGAGGGAATGCGGTAGGTAGCGGGAGGCGGCGGCGGGATTTTCGCAAGGTTTGAAAATTTCGCAGGTGCGAAAATTTCTCAACCATGGGAAAATTTCGCAATCCACCTGCTTGAGAATTTTCGCTATGCAGCAGCTTGTTTTCGCTATGATAGCGAAAATCCAGCCTCCGCCGAAAATCTACTGTGTTTTGGTTAAACGACCTCGTTTTTGTATTTTTACCATTTTGTCCCCAATTGTAATCATGTATTTTAGGTGATTTTAGAGTATTTCACACATTTGGGTGGGGCTATATAAACCACCTTATAACTTTATTGCTTTGCTTTTCATTAAAGCATTTTCATTTGCTTTTGTTTTTGGAGTTACGATTTGCTCTCTTCTCTCTTCTTTCTCTCTCATTTTCTTGGCTGCCCGAACACCATGCGCGGGGATGACAACTCAAGGGATGTTTGGCTAGGCCTCAAAACCTTGAAGAGGAGGGTTGCTAGGTTGGTTAATGGGCTACTGCAGGAGGTCCTCTTGTCTTAAATGAAACAGGTACTGCATTTATGGTTCCAAACTTTCCAAACAAGGGTTTAATGCTATTTAATGTCTTTCCTTTGGTCAATACTTGTCATGCTTTAGGGTTCAGTGCATTCTTAATGTTAGATGCACTGACATTCTTTAGATGTCATTTACGAGCCATTGAAATGAGGTTAAATGCTAGGTTTTCAAACTAATTGAAACATTGAATGCTCAGTATATGTTTGGACTCAAATAGGAGTGTTTTTGGGGTTAGTTTTTTAAAGTTAAACAAGATCCGGTTTGGCCATGACGCTATATGTCATTTGCTTAATGCGTGGAAATAACCTTAAGGGACACTTACTTCGTACTTGTTACCAAGCTAGTGACTAGCACCTTCAAAGGTCCTGCCATTACACTTTTATTTTAAGCCTTCATTCTGATCGACCCGATAACACTTGACTCAAGCTTTTTAATGCAATCAGAAAATCCAAATAAAGAATCTCACCATTTTTGAATCTTGATCTGAATCATTTGTGGGATGAAAACCCATCCCCGTGTTCGGCCCTAGACACCGCTATCTTTGTGGTAGCTACGGCGCGATGGAGAACTTAGGAAAACAAATTGTGTTGTTGATTCCGGGATCACCTACCGTCAGCGCGAATCAAATAAGGCGTAGTTCTTGGGGATGGTGCCAAGCTTCACGAATGATGAGTTGATATGAACTTGTAATCCACTCATTCACAAGTGTTGAGCTAAGCTCTTACAACCCTTTTTGAATTTAGTTTGTAAGAATTGCAAATTTTCTTTACCTAGCAGTCACTGCACTGTGATTATCCTTACAATCAGTAAATTGATGTTTTAGCTAACACTGATCCTTTTTGGCAAGCTTTGTTTGTGTTCTTTGCTGTGTCTCATTTTGTGTTGTAGGTGGTATGCGACATTGGGATAGGCAGGGATATCGGGGTAGATTGCAAGGTGAGTGCCTTAGATTGAGCAAGGGCGTAGTAGGTGTACAGGTGAATCAGTGGATCCTCTACTGAGGAGCGACAAAGTCGATTAGTACTCCGGTGAATCCAGCATATAGATCAATGAGGGACCACATACACACTCACAGAGTTAGTGCTCCTTCACTGCGTCATACGCGATTAGTGCGAGTCTTATTTGAGCCTTATTCAGATAGGTTTGAGTGCTTTTTGCACACTAATCATATGAATGAGCCCGATTGACATGTGCGAGGTCCACTTAGTACCAACGATCCCATTTGGGGTTTTGTTTTGGTAATTTTGCAAGTTTTGCGAGGCCTCGACCAATAATTTCAAGAGTTTGATGTCAAGTTGGTCTTGAATCGCGAGGATTCTGATGATTTAACCAACCAAAAATGAAGAAATGTGAAGTGTGAGGTGTTCGAAAAGGATGATGCGATGGCAAAACGGGAAACCAGATTTTTGCTGTAATTGCAAAAATTTCGCGAGGAGTTGCGAAATTTCGCGATCTAATGGCATTCGTATAAAATTTTTAAGCTAAGCTAAGCGAGAATTTCGCTAGCCTAGCCGAAAATTACTGTTCATTCTGCGAAAATTTTGATTTTAAGCTATCTCTTGTGATTTGGCTAGCCGGTGCAGCTAGCATAGCGAAATTTTAAGCTAACATAAGCGAGGAATTTTTAAGCTATGCTAAAGCGGAAATTCTGCATAGCTGAAATTCTTTGCCCACGTGTTTTGATGTTTTGATTCCAAGCGACCACGTTTTGATTAATTACCATTTGTCCCTATTGTAATTTCATGTTTTTAGGCCTTTTTGTCATTTCACACATTGGGGTTGACTATATAAAAGCTCCCCCTACAACTTTTGTAACCACTAATTCTTCCATTTTGTACAAGCTTTCCCCTTGACTTGCTCATTTTAAGTTTTATTTTATACTCTTCTCCTCTTTCTCATTTTCCCACGAACACTTGGCTTAGCTCTTGAGGATAGCCAAGCTCAAGGGATCTTGGCTAAACCTGCCTTGAGAGGGTTGCTAGCTTGGTTTTGGGGCTCTTGGAGGTTGTCCTCATGCTTTAAATGATACAATCACGCATTTATGGTTCCAAACTTTCCAAACTAGGGTTTAATGCCATTTAATATCTTCTTTTGAATTGATACTTGTCATGCTTTAGGGTTCAGTGCATTCTTAATGGTAGATGCCGACATTCTTCGATGTCATTCTGAGCCATTGAAATGAGGTTAAATGCTAGGGTTTCAAGCGGCGGGACATTGAATGTAGTATTTGGTTGACTAAAATAAAGTGGTTCTAGGGTTAGGTTTATATTAAACTTAAAGGGCTTGGAGTTTTGGCTTTGACTATATGTCATTAGCCACTAATGCGAGGAAATAACCCGAGGACACTTTAACCTTTATGTTATCAAGCTAGTGACCCAAGCCTTGAGGTTACCATTTCACGCCTCGGTTTAAGCTATTTCGGTTATCCATTGAACAACCAACTCTGTTTTTTAACGAATCCAAAAATCTAAACAAAAGTCTCACCATTTTTCAAACGTGTCTGTCATTCATTTGGGATGAAAACCCATCCCGTGTTCGGCCCTGAACCGCTATGCGCCAATAAGCTTGACTATGGCGGTAGGAGGAGTATAGGGAAACAAATATTCTGACCCGATTCCGGGATCGCCTACGCATTGGCCTGAAATCAAATGGCGCGTTCTTGTGGATGGTGCGAACTACGAGTGATGAGTTGATATGTACTTGTAATCCATTACAAGTGTTGGTATTTAACTTCTAATCCTTTTGAATTTCATTTGTTGAGCGCAAAAGTTTTCTGGCGATTCTTTGCTTGTGTTTGTTTCATACGATGCGGAGTTTTGTTTAGTTAACGCGACCCTTTTTGGCAAGTTTTGTTTGTGCTCTTTGCTTTGTGTCATTTTGTGTAACAGGTGTTTATGCGACAACGGGACCCGGAGGATCTCCAGTGGAGTGCAAAGAGTGAGTGCACCCGATTGAGCAAATTTGTGAAATCGTGTGCCGCCGGTGACCAAGAGAAATGGATCCTACGAGGAACGACAAAGTCAACAAGCACCCCTATGAATCGGCAGCATATGTCGATGAGGGATCATCGCCCCCCTCTAAGAGTTAGTGCTCCTTCCTCCATCATACCTCCTGCTGAGGATGTAGCAGTGAGACCCTACCTAGTGCCCCTGCTTCCCACATTTCATGGTATGGAGAATGAAAATCCATGGCTGCACATGCGAGATTTTGAGGAAGTATGCCAACTTTTAAGGAGGGTAACCGATATGGAATTGTTGAAGTTGAAGGCATTCCCAGTTAACCCTCAGAGCCAGCCAAAATATGGCTCAATTCATGAGGCCGAAACGATTAAAAATTGGGCCGATCTTCAAAGGCAGAATTTTGAGAAGAGAGAAATTCTTCAGTACAACCAAGACCAACAGTTTGAAGAACGGATCTACACACACTTACTCGGCCTATGACAATGAGAAATTCTATCGGTGTTACTGGGAGAGGTTCATGGATACCACCATCAATGCATGTCACTTCCTTAGTTTTGACTACATGGATCTTCAGTGAATCATTTCTATAATGGTATGTCCCTGCCATGAAGCAACTGCTATAAACCATGTGTGGAGGTGATTTTTTGAGCAAAAATCCAGATGAAGCCATGGATTTCTTGAATTATGTGGCTGAAATTTCCAAGGCTTGGGATGAACCGAATCCAAGGGAAACTGAAAGAATGAAGCCTTCGACCCACCAAAGGGGAGGCATTTATGCAATCTTCCGAAGATATGGAAATGAAAAGCAAGAATATCAACCCTAGCTAGGAAGATGGAAGAACCGGAAGGAAAAAAGCGTCTATGAAGTGCAAAAAAGGATCGAAGATATCGCACGTGCCAACCCATGCATCAATTGTCGCCACCGTCCATCCGCCAGAGAACACTATCCGACGCCCTCGCCGGCTGATTTGATGTCGAGCATGCTAATGTCGTGGCCAATACAAGCCACAACCTAATGCCCCATACCTGCAATACGCATTAACAATTCCAATTGGAAGAATCACCCCAATCTTCTCCCGAAACCTAATCAGCTTACGGCTCCTCGGTGCCAAACAAATACTTGTTCCCCTATATCAACCACAAACCATCATCATCATCTTCTCCTGTTGAACAAGCTATATTGAATTTGAGCAAGGTGGTAGGCAATTTTGTGGAAGAACAAAAGGGGATCAACGTACAATTGGCACAAAGAATTGATACTGTAGAAAGTACATTGAACAAAAGAATAGATGGGCTTGAGAGCAACCTTAATCAGAAAATTGATAACCTACGAGATTCAACACCAAAGATCAACAACCTCGCTTGAGCAGACAGAGAGAGGAAGGTTCCCTCCTAAACATTGCCAACCAAAAGGAGTCCATGAGGTAGTTCCCAAGAATCTCGGGGATAGATGCAAAGCGAAAGCTATCATCACTCGAGGAGCGGAAAAGAGATGAGCAACCAAGGCCCATAACCGCCGAAGAAACATGCAAGGAAATGGAAGCCGAGCCTCATGGTAATAATCGTTGAAGATCCAGCTGAAGAAAGCATGCCCCATTTCCCAAAGCACTATGAGGCAAGAAAATCCTGCCAAGCCGAATTTTGGGAGGTGCTAAGTGAAGGTAAACATTCCACCGCCGACATGAGATTGCTGGTGCAGTCCCAACCTATGCAAAGTTCTCAAGGACCAGGCACAATCAAGAAAGCGGCTAGGCATTGAAAAGAAAGCTTCCTAATCGAGCAAGTCGCGCTATAATCCGCAGCAAGACCCCGGCCAAATACAAGGATCCAGATCCCCACAATTTCGCTCAACATTGGTGGGACTCGGTGACAGACAAAAGCACCATAGATTTTCAGGGGCCAGCAGTAAATCACGCGCCATACCAAGGTATGCTAGCTTGTGGGAGCTCAAACCTACCAACATCACTTTGTCATCGTCACTGATCGCTGAAAATTCCTGCTGAGGATGTCTTGTAAGGTAAATTTACCAACAAGAGACTTTGAACGTGCTTGATACCGAGCCATTAGAAAACGGGTCCACCTCATGCCACTATCCTGGGTACCATTTTTGGCCACCGCCACGTAATCATCAATTGCCGAAATGGAAGCCATGCACACCAGCAAATACCACATACTGGTTCAATATTTTTCACTGAGTAACAAGAATGTGCTAGTGGAAAATGGCACCAAGGATCGATGAGTTTCGCTTCGCCAGCCTCCAAATGCAGAAGCCAAATGTCCAAAATTGTAACGAATTGGCTAAGGAAAAGAAACACCGCGGGGATTGAATACTTAGTCATTCCTCCTCCGTGAGCCAACAATCGCCTCAAAATCACCCAATGAGAAGAAAATTAACAAGAATTGACCAGCATGGAGGTCGCAAAGACAAGCCACGTCTGGGTTACAGAGCTTCCCTGACCCTCTGCTGAATAGCTGGTTTCGTGTCCACTGAACCAAACCGCAGCTTCAAAATTTTTGCTTCGCTTAAAATTGGTCAATTTTCATAATATGCTATTTTAGTAACTTTCCTTTTAGTAATCTTGTTCTAATTTTATTTTATTTTTTATTCTAGTTTCAATTTTTAAATATTTATTTTTGATTTTTGTTTTTAATTTAGTTAAATTTAACTAAATCAATCCAGGTTGATTGCAATGCATGGAAATCGGGAGCAGCTACCACCACCCGGGTCACTCGACCCTTCTACACCTCACCCGCCCTATAAAAAAAGGGCGGCCACCCATTTCGCCACATTCCTCCCAGAGCCCGCCTAGCCGTGAGCCATCCAAATAGCTCGAGCCTGTGTCCCTCACCGTGGCTCCCGCTCCGCTCCACTGCAGCGGCGCGTGCCCCGTTCAGGCTCTGCCTTCCATATCGCCGTCACCGACCGTCGAGCCCCGGTACAATCGCGCTTCGGCTTCTGCTTCGCCACGACAAGCAGCCTTTACCCCGCTGATCGAGCCTCCGGGTCTCGGGGCCGAGTGAGCGCAAGCAGTTGTCGCCACTCCCGGGCCGTGCCCCCGCCCGCCCTACAGCCTCCCGACCGCAGACATGGTCCTGCACCTGGTGGTTACCGCGGACCCGTGGTCGTGATTTGGAGGAGCCAGTAACTTCAAGAAACCGCAGTGTCCATTCTTCGGGGCCTCTGGCGCATACACGCCTCACAGAGCCCTTGCCTGCCGCCCCCGAGGAGCCTCTTAGGATTCCCAGGCATCGACCAGGGACCCCTGTCCCTTCCCTGCCTCAAAGACGACGTGCAGGAGGCCAGCCTCCAAGCGGTCCGTGACATCGTGCCCGGGTCCTCTCGACATCTCTACCGCCCATCACCTTCCCAAAGCAGAGGAGAGCACACGCCTATCTATCGCCAACCCGAGGATCAGCGCCCACAGCCACCTGGGACTCGATTCCGGAATGTAGATTTGCACGATAGAGACTCATGTGAGACATATTGGCTATGCAAGATTGACCGCCGACCCGCTGCTCGTGAGACTCGATGAGGCCGATCAAGCGCGCATTCTTGCCGCCATTTATGACACCGCTGCAGTTTTATTATCCCTGGGTGGTGCTTCGCCACCACTCCATGACTTCCCTGGAGTGCCGTGAAATGCTCGGAGCTCCGATTCACCACGACATTGTCTCGGAGTACCCGAGTCGCGACATTTCACCGCATTACCGCCGCGCCGCCACTCGAGTGATACCTGATCGCCACAGCCCATCAGAGTGAGATGGTCCTGCTGTCTCGCTAGAGATACCACACGGTATCCTATACTTCTTCAGAGGCAAATTTCCTCCTCGATGCTTTCAGGACCACACCCGGCCTCCTGACCGTTGCCTTTGTAAAGATATGTTCACTGCTAGGAGCCATACTGGAGTACAGGCCCCCACCGATCTCTCGAGGATTCGGTTCAGCCCTCTAAGCTTGTTATGACTTCTCTGGCTGCACTGAGGATAAGGTCCATCGCAAGGCCCGTTCACGAGTTTACCATATTGTTGATGTCGTGATGAGTGGCATCTTAAATACCATTTTATCCTTATGTTTGAAGTTTTTTCTAGTGTTTTTATGTTAAATAAGTTCCCTAATGCCTAAAGCTCACACTTATGATCAGGTCATCCATTTCGTGGAATTGTGCAAAAATTGTGGAAAAACTGCTACAAAGCAACAGGAGAGGCTACTGAATTTTGATATTTTCAGAGACAACATATGAGCCCTATTGCATCAAGCCATATATGTATGGATTCTACACTCTCAAGAGTTTAGGGATACCAAGAACACCAAAATTGGAGTTCAACAAAGAAGTTATGCAAGTTCCAAAACTCAAGAAAATCCAGCAAACATTGCAGCACCTTCAGCAGAAAGGCTACTGTATGATCGTTTTCAGAAATCAAGAGCCCATATTGCATCAAGTCATATATGGAGTTAGATTCTACACTTCAAGAGTTTTCCAACGTACTCAAGAACACCTAACGGTTCAGATGACAAAGCTTACACCTTAATGTTGAGCAAAAACACCTGAAGAATCGCGATGTGGAGAACCAATTCAGTTTCACGTGGCGTAGAGAGCCGCGTAAACGACGTCGCAATGTTGCCAAACGACGTCGCGACGTTCGGGGTTGGTTTTGGGTTGATTTTTAGCCCATTTTGCCCATAATGGAGGGCGCCTCAAACCGTAGGATCGAAAGGGGAGGATTTGGAACGATTTTTGGACGTTGAGGAGAACAAGCTCCTTTTGGGTGGAAACACCTAGGCTTGTTCTTGGAGATTTCTTAGGGTTTGTTTTGGAAGAGGACTTGAGGAAGAAGAAGATAATGGAGGAGAAAAAGGAGTTTCAACGCCAAATTTGTTTTTCTCTTTCCTTTTCCGTTTTCTTTCTTTTTTGATGGTTTAGGCTTACTTTTCCACTTGTGTTTAATTAGTTTTTAGGTTTAGATGTAGCCAAAGACATATTTGTATGAATCTTCCTACTTATATTGATTGATGTTTTTATTTACATTTATGTTGAGTATTTCATTACTAGATCTTAATGCTTGTGGATATTTGGCCAATATCCTTCTGCATGAATTGTGGTTTGATCTCAAAATCCGAGAAGCAGAGCTAAAATGACCATGGATGATTTACCCACTTCAATTATTATCATGAGGATGAGTAAAATGTGAGATTGGGTAAAATGGTATTAAGATTTATGTGGTTCAATGCATCCTTAGTTATGATGGCTCGAGGCGCAGATGCAAAGATAACCTTTTCTTATAGAAGCGTGCGAATGCTCAGAGATTCGAATATACATTATTAAATCGCCATCTTCATGATGAAATTGACCATCGATTAATTGCTAGGAGGTTCATACATCATTACTTAGGTGAAATCTATACCTTAAGGCTTTTTAGTTCTTTATATAGTCATTTCAAGTCGATTAGTGTTCCTTTGAATTTTCTATAGATTTTCCCTACATCCAAATACATAGGCTAGATTAGAGTCGGTACTTAGTAACTCAATTCTCCTGGAACGATACTCACTTATCATTATATTACTTGAGGCGACGCTGCACTTAAGTGCGCACATAGGATGGCACATATATATAATAATCACTGCTTACTTATCAAGTTTTTGCCGCCGCCATGAATCGGGTGGCTTTATTAATATTGATTTAAATAGCTGCCTACTTTGGATATAGTTAGTCTTGTTTTATTTTCTAACACACATCCACCCACTTTTGAATTTTATTTTTTTGTTTTATAGCATTTCAATCACAATGGATCCCTATCATCAGTTGACAAATGCATTGGGGGACCTTGTGACTAAGAATCGGCAATTGGTTGATGAGCATCGAAAGAAGTGACTGACTCAAGTGCGAAGTCAAGTGTGGCAACCATATGGATCGATGGATTATGCTCAATATGCATTTTATACTTGAGGCAATCATAATTTGGATGGGCCACCCACCCCAGCACCTCTCATGGAATACAAGCCATAACACTCTTGATCTCCACAAGTCGAAAGATCAAACCTAGAAGAAGTATGGATGAATTAAGAAGAACTTCAGTGTTGCATTTACCATGGCACAACCTGAATTTTCAAGATCAATGGATGAAATTGACTACTCGAAGTTGGGTTGCCTCGGTTTTAATCAAATAAGATAAAGTCAACCTCCACATGAGAGAATAATGAGATTAGGCGTATTAATTGAAATAAGAAAGAGTTCATCTTGAATGTGTGTGACATCTCAAGTTCAATTCATGGAATTGACAAGGGCTAATGTTCAAATTCAGCATACACCGACCCGATAGCTTGAAAGAAGAATGGCTCAATAGCCATACGGTACTCGACTTACATTTGAAAGAACAACCTAAGATGAGGAGGTATGAGTATAGAAGAGACTAGTGGCAAAATATATGAATGAACAGAGGGAAATAATATTTACAATGTCCTTTGAAGGACAACATGAGAGTTCGCCATCTCTTGGGGTAAATACAAAAGAAGAAAACTGGAGCTATAATGAAGAAATCACTTGAGGTAATGAAGAAGGCAGAACTTCAAAGGTGGAGGATGATGATGCAAAAACTTTGAAAGACTTAGTTGAAAAGGAGGAAAAAAGAGTCGACTATAGGAATCATATGAAAAAGGTAAAGGAGGAGTTACGAGACTTTTAGGAGATGACTCTTTGGGTTCCAATGCATGAGGAAGTGAAAAATGAGAATAAAACCCCGACTTAGAAATTTGATAGATCGTCATTCACTTCAACAATGAATTGGGAACCATTGTAAACAAAAAAATTAAAAAATAGAAAATCAAAAAAAATAATAAGATTGTGAAGACTATGTGCTCAAGTTGCTGATTAAGCACAACTATCGCCTCTTAGAAGGATGGAGGCAAGAAACACCCGACCCGGTAGGTAGTTGGTAGAGTCTAGTGGACTCGAAAAACGGAGCGGCTCCTTGGGAGAGGCGTGAAGCTTAAATGTTCTTTTCTTTTTCTATTTCGTAGTTAGTTTTGATTTTTTTAATAAATTTTCGTGCTTGATTTTGTTTTTAAATGTTTTTAGTTTTTAATTTCAGGTTTTGGGATTCAAATCTGGTTTGGAAGAATTTAAAAGGTTGAAAGCAGTTAAATGATGCAGGTGACTTAAAGGGCAAGAAACCATATTCAACATCCCACTTCATTTGGACTTAAAGTCTAACCCTCTTAACACCTCTTTGCCTCAGCGAGCCATATTCATTGGAGCGACTTCGGAGAGGCTTGATCAGCACAAGTACTGTTATCCATTCTTGCTTTTGTTTCACATTGGACAATGTTCATTTCAGAAGTTTGGGGGTGAATTCGAGAAATCATTAAGAAAAAAATTCCAAAATCGACTTTTGTATCTCCTTACATTTTAGTTAGTTGTTTGGTTGTTAGTTGCATGTGCTTTTCATTCTTTATTTTATTTATTTTGTGTCTCTCATGAGTGAGTTTGATGCCTTGTTGGCTAGTAGAGGTCATTTGAACACAATTATTCAAAAATGCCAAGTGTAAGAGGAATAGGACCCTTAGGTTTTAAATGATGCGGAATTGTGTACTTGCTTGGTATAGGTGACTTAGCTTAGTCACACTCCATTGTGCCTTCTGAGCTATTTCTTAAGAATCTATCACACACACACTTTTGGTCTCCCTTGTATACCTTGGTGGGACTCTTTGCTTTAATTCAACTAACCTTGGGGATTAACCATCTAAGTGATGGGACACCCGATCAAAGAGGATTGCCATTGAGCTGACTAAAAGAAAAATGAAAAAACAATAGAAAAAGTGAAAAATAAGAAAGAAAAAGAAAAAAAGTCAAAAAATAAACATGAATTAGAATAAGTAGTCATCCAATCGGAATCCTAGGCACAGTCTGAGGGGGCCTTTCAAAGCCTAATGCCTAAGCCGGTAGCTAGGAGTGGTGAAACTGCTTGCCAAAACTCACATGGGACAGAAGATGGATCCTTCCCACAACTTAGGGCCTTTGAGTTTGGTTGAGTGTTAGGGGTGAAGTTTGAAGGAATTTAATGCTGGTGCCTTAACTTAGCGGTGAAGTCACGATGGATCCACTCTGAGAACACTCTTCTAAAACTGTAGCACTAGTTCTCCCTTCACGTTTAGGTATTTAGAAATTTTTTTAAGGTATTTTGATATGAATAAAAGGGTGCGTTCTTATCCTTTCTTGGTTGGCTAACCAAATAGGTGAGTTGAGCAAGTTTGGGTGCTAGGATGCACTCTCTTACTAGAGTCTGCTATCACCTACACTTAGTTCCTTGGAGAAGTCCTTTCAACGGACAGAGTTGGAGTAGAAAGCACTTTCTTACCATGCTTCAGCTGCCATGTTCCTTAGAAGTTTAAAAGTTTAAGGATCCTAAATTTTGGTTGAAAATGCTAATATTGCTAGAATTGTGTTCATAGTGATTCTTCCATTTTGGAATCATGTTATCATACTCATCTCATTATTTTTAGTTCGTATCATTTTAATTTGTTTGTTGAGTTGGTCTCTTGCAGGGCAAGCAAGAATTTAAGTTCAGAAGTGTGATGAGTATCTTAAATACTCATTTAATAATCATATGTAGTTATTTTTCTAGTATTTTTATGTTAAATAAGTTCCTAATGCTCTAAAGCTCACACTTATGATCAGGTCATCCATTTAGTGGAATTGTGCAAAATTGGTGAAAAAACTGCTACAAAAGCAACAGGAGAGGCTACTGAATTTTGACATTTTCAGACATCATATGAGCTCCTATTGCATCAAGCCATATGTATGGATTCTACGCAAAGGAAGCTTTCTAGGGGATACCAAGAACACCAAAATTGGAGTTCGAACAAAGAAGTTATGCAAGTTCAAAACTTGAAGAAAATGTAGCATTACAGCACCTTCAGCAGGAGAGGCTACTGTATTTTGACGTTTTCAAATCATATGACTCATATTGCATCAAGTCATATATGGATAGATTCTACACTTCAAAGAGATTTCAACGGTACAAGAACACCTAAATTGGAGTTAGGTAGCCAACAAAGTTATGACCTTACGAAGTTGGAAGCGAAAACAGGGGGCGCAGCAGCGTCGCGACGTGAGAACGGCGTGCGACGTGAGCGAAACTCGCGAAACGACGTCAGCGACGTTGCCAAGCGGCGTAGCGGCGTTCGGGGATGGATTTTGGAGTTGATTGGTGGCATTTGAGCCTGTGTGGAGGTTTTAAAGCTCAAACCGTAGGGATCGAAGGGGAGGATTTGGAGCAATTTTTGGGCGTTTTGAGAACAAGCTCCTTTTGGGTCAAACACCTAGGGCTTGTTCTTGGAGAGATTTCTAGGGTTTGTTCTTAGAAGAAGAACACTTGAGGAAGAAGATAATGGAGGAGAAAAAGGGTTTCAACGCCAAGAATTTGTTTCTCTCTTTCCTTTTCAGTTTTTCTTTCTTTTGATGGTTGTATTTACTTTTCCACTTATGTTTAATTAGTTTCTTAGGAGGGTTTAGATGTGTGAACATGTGAATCTCTCTAATTTATATTGATTGATGTTTTATTTCATATTTATGTTGAAGTCATTTAGTCATAATGCTTGTGGATGTTGGCCAATATTTGCATGAATTGTGGTTTGATTCAAAATACGAGAAGTGAGGAGTTAAGAATTAGACCATGGATGATTCTAATCTAATTATCATGAGATAGAGATATAAGTGAGATTAGGTGTGGTATTAAGATTTATAGGGTTCAATGCATCCTTAGTTATGATGGTTTGAGCGGAGATGCGAGTATAACCTTTTCTAAAGAAGGAGTGGTGTGCGAATGCTCGAGAGAGATTCGAATATACGTGGATTAAATCGCCATGCTTCATGATGAAATTGACCATCGATTAATTGGGTTAGGAGGTTCATACATCATTGTTTAGGTGAAATCTATACCTTAAAACTTTTGAATCTTTATATAGTCATTCTTGCATGCTAGATTAGTGTCTTTAGATTTTTCTATAGATTTTCCTACATCGAATAAAGCATAGGCTAGATTAGAGTCGGTATAGTAACTCAATTCTCGTGGAGCGATACTTCCTTATCATTATATTACTTGAGCGACAACGTGCACTTAGCACATAGGCGTACATATATATCACGTTTCGTATATCAGTAGCTTCTTGAGCCGAATCTGGAGCATGCGGGTTCGGAGGAATAGCATTGAGAAGGAGGATTGCACTCGGTCACGTCTATGGGCGATCATTGACCGTCTTAGATCTCATACTGTTCTCCGACAAGATCGGGAGGGGTACGGATGAGGTAGCGAGGACCCCGAGGGGAGAGAGGATCATGTTCACGAGGTGGAGGTGAGGTGGAGAGGGCCCGAGTTGATTTATCTCCTCCGGCTCACTTCCGCCTCCATACATGACCTAGCGGCCTTCTGGCCATGTATCGGTCTCGGGGCATGTTTAAAGTCACTTGAGAGCTTGCTCTTTGTATGGATCTTTGTCTGTTAAACACATACTACAGTGATCATTGGACCGACGGTTGGCAGAAGGGTATAGAACCACTTGACCATGCCGTAGCTATACGAGATCATAGACCACCTCGGTCTCACTTTGAGCCTACACATTGGATGGAGTCCACGTGAGAGCCATCACTAGACATGCTAGTAGCGACCATAGCGACAGGATCCACGGCACATCCACCACCACCAGCGAGTGGGGTGGTCACACTTGAGGGCATGTTTATACTTTGGTTGGGAGAAAAAAGCTAAGTAAATAACTTTATATATTTTATCTTATTTAACTTATCAGCTACCTACTCATTTGTATAAAATTCTAATATAACCTTAATAATGTGGTAATACTATTATATTTATATAATAATCATATATGCTCCCATTTAGACCCTCTCAAAAAAAACACCTGCAATATTCTAAATTTATTCCCAAACTTTCTTGAGATCACTTTTTTGTTCTGCATTTACGTGTTTACCTCTTTGGTTGAAGGGTGGAAGCCTGTATGTTGCCTTAATGATAGAACGCTCCCATGCATGATTTGGTTTTGGTCAGGTGAAGTTTCGGTATATTCAATAGCCAGACATTGCATTTGCTAATTCACCAGTGCATTTCTTGCGTAAGTTGTACGATAGGTTGAGAAGCTATATACCTCTTTCCACTGTGGCCGTGTGATTTGTTGACATTCCCATAATAGGTTTGTGTTACCCATGTATGAGATTGATGTAGTCTTCCCGAATGAAAAGAAAGAAAAGCAAAAGAAAGAAAAGAATAAGCGTGACACTTTGCCTTGAAACCCGAACACGGTTCGAGGGGTATATAGCGAAAGCCTTTAAAACTCGATGCCACTAAACCTTAATTGGTTGGGAGTCCATCGATAGTGTTATTCTGAATTGGATGGGTGAAGTTTAGCCGAGTTATGGAGTGCTTAATTCTCGAAGTCATTCGAGTCGGTGGCTGTAGAGTTTGTGGTTAGTTGATCCTTTTGACGATGCCTAGCCTTAATTGGTTGAGGTCATCGGTGGACCCGGATTACGGACTGATGAAGTCGAGTTTTGGCGCGTGCACCCTCTGATGTAATCAAAGAAAGAAATAAAGTGTAGGCGGTCTATTTAGGTTGGTCGACGGTTTAAGGCCATGGCGATGGCTTCGGTTGGGGGGAATAGCTTTGCATCTTATTGGCTCAAGCTGATTACCTTAGGAACAATTAGATTTTGGTGGAAGTTCGAGTTGACTTCCTTAGAGCCGATGTTGCCTAAACTTGATCTTATATAGTTTTGTTCTTTCATGTCGGTTTCGTCTGAATAAATTGTTCATTTAAAATTAAAGCCTATCTGTACATACCCTTTTGAACCGTATACACTTTTGTAAAGCACGACATGCATACCTTTATTGTTTTAGGATTCTTCAGGGGTATGACGTGTCGGTTAAGGGGTGTGATTAGTCTTTGAAAAGTCTTATTTTGAGCCTATTGAGATAGGTTTTGAGTGCTTTTCTTGTCATATGAATTGAGCGATTGACGTATGCGAGTCCACTTAGTACCACTTGATCCGTTTCGAGTTTGTTTTGGTATTTGCGAATTTCTGACCTCGACCAATAATTTCAAGTTTGATGTCAAGTTGGTCTGAATCGCTGAGGATTAAGAGTCTTTACCAACCAAAAATGAAGAAATGTGAAGTGGAATTGATGAAAGGATGATGCGGTGGAAAAGCGGGAGGAAACTAGATTTCGCTATGCATTGCGAAAATTTAGCGAGGGATGCGAAATTTTCGCGGTCTAACGAAATTTTAAGCTAAGCTAGCGAAATTTAGCCTTTAGCGAAATTCTTGTTCATTGCGAAAATTTTGATTTTCGCTATCTCTTCTAATGATTTTCGCGTAGCATGGTGAAATTTAAATGTGCTGTAGTTGCTACATGCGAAATTCTTTGTGTTTTTGATGTTTTGATTCCAAGCGACACGTTTGATTAATTACCATTTGTCCCTATTGTAATTTCATATTTTAGGCCTTTTGTCATTTCACACATTGGGTTGACTATATAAGCTCCACAACTTTATGGCTCTAATTCTTCCATTTGTACAAGCTTTCCGTGACTTTTCATTTAAGTTTTATTTTGCTCTCTTCTCTCTCCTCTTTCTCTCTCATTTTCTAGGCACTTGAAACACACCTTGAGGATGACAACTGAGGGATGCGCTAAGCCTCAAAGCCTTGAAGGAGGGTTGCTGGCTGGTTTGGGACTCTGCGGGTTGTCCTCATGCTTTAAATGATACAATCTGTTGGTTTAAAAACTTTCAGCCCAGGGTTTAATGCCATTTAATGTCTTTCTTTTGGTCAATACATGTCATGCTTTAGGTTTCAGTGCATTCTTAATGGTAGATGAACTGACATTCTTTAGATGTCATTTACGAGCAATTGAAATGAGGTTAAATGCTAGGGTTTCAAACTGACTGGGACATTGAATGGTTAGTATTTGATTTGACTCGAATAGGGTGGTTAGGGTTCGTTTATAGCTAAATGGGCCGGTTTGGCTTTGACTATATGTCGTGGCCACAATGCGAGAAATAACCCCGAGGACACTTTAATACCCCCGTATTTATCAAGCAGTGACCCGAAGCCTTGAGTTACCATTTCACACTTCGATTTAAGCTATTTGATTTATCCGACAACCCGACTCCTGTTTTTAACCGTCAAATAAAAAAAAGTCTCACCATTTCAAACATTAATGCGAATCATTGTGGGATGAAAACCCATCCCAGAGTGTTCGACCCTAGGCCCAGCTATACTCTGATGGCTTGACTACGCGATGGGAGAAAGTAGGAAACAAATATTGTTGATTAGGATCACCTGCGAGTAGTGCAGATCAATACCTCTCTTTGAAGATGTGGCGGTGAGACCTTATTTGGTGCCTACTTCCCACATTTCATGGTATGGATATGAAAATCATACCCATATAAGGGATTTTGAGGAAATTGTGCATAACCTTTAAGGAGGTACAGTGATATGGATTTGTTGAAGTTGAAGGCATTTCCATTGACCCTTAAAGACAAAGCCAAGATATGGCTTAATTCACTTTGAGACAGAACCATGGTAGTATTTGCGGGCAAAATTCCTAGAAAAATTCTTGGTGCTCACCAGATAACCAATTTGAAAGCCAATCTACACTTTTCTTAACACGACAATGAGAGGTTCTACGATCTTTGGGAGGAAGTTCATGGAGACCATCAGTGCTTGTCCACATCATGGTTCGACACTTGGATCTTGTAAACCACTTTATGGTGGTATGTCCCCAACCGTAGGAAAGCGACTTTGGAAATGATGTGGCAGGGCTTCTTGAGCAAACACCGGATGGAGCCATGGATTTTTGAATTATGTGGGAAACTTCCAAGGTTGAGATGAGCCAAACCCGAGAATTAGAAAATGAGGCCCTCGACCCGCAAAGGAGAATTTTTGCACTTTCGAAGATATGAAATGACGAGAATATCTGACCACTATTTAGGAAGGTGGAAGAGAATTTAGAAGGAAAAGGCTCATGAGTCTGAGTGGTGAATGAAATCTTTGGTGACCATGCATCAATTGTCGACCTTGTCACCGGAGAACCTTTATCGATTATCCCTCGGTGAAGGATTTGATGTCGAGCATGCCAATCTTAGTGGGCGATACAAGCCCGCGATCTAATGGCCCATACGTTAATACATACAATTCGATTGGAAAAATCACCCCGATCTCTCTGGAAGCCTAATCCCACAACATGTCTTTGGTGTAAGCAGCGATTTGGCTCCTCGTCTTCAACCCGACCATCACCCATTCTCCTCCTGTAGAATGACTATATTAAATTTGAGCAAGGTGGTAGTGATTTTATTTTTGGAGGAGCAAAAGGGGATCAACGTCTGATTAGCGCGAAAAGAGGTGATATTGTAGAAAGTACGCGAGCAAAAAGAATAGATGGGCTTGAGAGCAACCTTAATCAGAAGATTGATAATCTCTGATATTCAATCACGAGATTAATAATCTGCTTTGGAGTACGGGAGAGGAAGATTCCTTCCCGAACAACGCCAAATCGAAAGGAGTCCGTGAGATGAGTTCATCAGGCAACTCGAGAATGGATGAAGTGAAAACATCATCACTTTGAGAGTGGAAAGAATTGAGCAACCCGGTGCCCATGAATGCTGAAGCGAGAAGAAAAGAAATTTGAGCGAGAAAGGGTAATAATGCGGTGAAGATCGGTGAAGAAAAACATGCCCTCGTTTCCACTAGCCCAAGAGCCGAAAAAAATTCGAGCAGTGAAATTTGGGAGGTGCTAGGCAAGTGAAGGTGAATATTCCAACGCTTTACATGATTAAGCGGTCAATATGCAAGTTCTTAAAGGACACGTACACGGTCGAAAGGTTAGGCATTGAAGAAGCATTCTGGCCCGGGCAAGTCGGTGCCATGTTCGAGCGAAGACCCGGGTGGAAATCTGAGGATCGGGATCCCATGATGTCGATCCCGACATTAGTGGGACTTTATTAGACAAAGCAGCATTGGACTTGGGGGCAGTGTAAACCTCTTTGCCATATTGATTGTATGGCAGTTAGGTTTAAGAGGCTCAAGCCTACGTATCACTCTCATTAAGTGATTGCTTTCGATAAAGATTCCTAAGGGAATAGTTGAGGATGTATTAGTAAGGTTGTGAAATTCTACTACCCGGTGGACTTTGTGAATTAGCGTCACAGAACTTGATAGCAAGTGGGCTAATCATGTGCCCAATTGATACAGGAATGCCATTTTGGCCACTTCGATGCGATAATCAATTCTTGGGAATGGAGTCATGCGGCTCACGTTTGGAAACATGACGCTGGGCTGATATTTTCCTTGATATGACACAAGGCTGATGGAAGACGAAGCAAGGGCGTGAAGTGCAGCGAATGGTCAAAATGCGGGAAACCAAAAGCTAATTGCAAGCGAAATTGGTAAACCCAATTGAAGCGATTGAATAGAATTGTTGCATCAGTCACCTATGAGCAGTAGATTGACCCATCACCGTCGAAAATTTCAACAAGAAGAAGCCAAGCATGAAGTGCGGCCACGAATACTTCTTAGGTCAAGGAGCTCCTCCTCCTTGACCCTCCATGGAATGGTCGGTGAAATTGGTGGTTTAGTCTCATTGAAACCATTGCATTTCGAATTTTTTTTTTTATTTTTGCTTAAAAGTGGTCAATTTTCATATTATGCTATTTTTAGTAACTTCCCGTTTTAGTAACTTTCCTTTTTAGTAATCTTATTTTAATTTAATTTTATTTTTATTCTTAGGTTTATTTTGAAATATTTATTTTTGATTTTTGTTTTTTATTTTGTATTGGGTACCTATTTGTTGATTGTGTAGATGGTGGTGCGTGAGGAATTTTTCATGATAGCGAAAGTCGACTTTTAATTTGCCAGCCCTTCAGCTACCTCACGGCCCCTATAAAAGGGGGGTCTCATTTTGTTAGTTCATTTTTCCCTCAGGCCCTCCCTGCTTTGTTCATTAAGTGCCACTGGCTCCCTGCATCGTGCTGAGCCATTCACGCCTCACGGTTCCTCTTTGCCTTGGCGTGTTCATGCAGCGGCCCGGGTGCAGTGCCTTACTCTCATGGACCCAGAGCTAGTGACTTAAGCCTGAGGCGTGTTCGGAGTGCCAGAACCTGTCCGAGCGGTCTGCAGCGCCCCATTCTGACCTTTGTCGATCTTGTGCGCGTGCGGCCAGGCCTCATTGCCGGTACTGGTCCACCACATTGCCTTGATCTGCGCGCTCCTGGCCAGTGCCCTCTCTGCAGGCTACTGTTGCGCCGGTCACGGCACGGCCAGGAGCGTGGTCGTGTTTAGTCAGTGGTTCTCGTATAAGTGGGGTTAGGTTGAGATGGAGATGCGGGCACTTCCGAGTGCAGTGCCCATTCTCGGACCTACTGCCAGTGGTACATTATTGGTTGCCATACGAGGAGCTCGGGGATTGACGATCCAGGCCCAGGATCGGCCACCGGGCCCCTTCTCGGTGCCACCGAGGCGGCGGAGGCGGCCCTCAGCGGCGGACATCGGGCGGAGAGTCTTGGATCTCGGCCCGGCGGCGTCCTCCTCAGAGTTCATCGCCCAGGTTATCACCAGGCCTGAGATCAAGCGCCCGTATTCACCGGCGTCAGATTAGAAGGCATGTATCTGATGCTAAGTCATAATAGACCATACTACGATGTCGACGTGTGCGTGATCACGCGTTGAGACTTCGATGGTGGTGCGATATTCTTTGCTTCCATTCATGACACGCGAGTTCTATTATCCGGGTTGTGCTGGGTTTTACCGCTCTTGTGACATCGGGAGTGCAGAGTCGAGTTAGAGCTCTGACCCGGCTGACGGCCGCCGGGAATTACTCAGAGCTCACGGTTGTTGGTTGCCTTGGGCACCCTTGACAACGATGCGGAGGATATAAGTTGGCGGGAACCATCATAGATAGAGATGGTCATTTGCCTCGCTCGAGATCGACTACGTGAGCGGCCTCCTTGGATATCTTTAGCGTGTGTGTGACTTGAATCAGAACGCATCCACCACCACGGTGAGGTGGTCCTCCCTTCTCTAACTTTCCTATCCACGCGGTGGGCATGTTTATACTTTGGTTGGGAGGAAAGTTAGTGTTGGGATGTCTTATCATATTTTGCATTGTTTTAGCTTTATCGGCGCCTACTTATTTTGTATAGGATCGTGTATTGTAGATAGTCGCGGTGATACTTTGTCATGATAGCTATGAACAAACATGCCCCAGCCACTTTGGTTATGTCAAGCTTTGTTGCATTATTCTGATTTACCACACTTTGCAAAATCATTTTTGTACCTAATTTTTGTGTTTCTACTCTTGCCTTGAGTTGAAAAGTTGAAGCGCTGTATGCTACCTTAATATTAGAACAATTCCATGCATGATTAAGTTTTGGTCAATAGAAGTTCCAGCGTATTCAACCTTGTATTTCCTCCTTTAGCTAATCACACACAGTGCACATCAGTTTGTTTCAATAGGTTGAGAAGCTATATGCCTCCTTTTACCTTACCGTAGGCCTTAGATGCATTGCCCGACCCATATGGGTTGTGGTACCCCTGATTGAAGACAATGTAGTCTTCCCGAAGGAAAGAAAGAAAAAGTAAAAGAAAAGAAAAGAAGAAAAAGAAAAATGAAATGCAATGACGCTTTGCCTTGAAGCACGAACGATTAGGGGGTATATGTAGCCTTTAAAGCCGATGCTAAACCTTAATTGGTTTGGGAGTCATCGACTTAGTGTTCGATTACGGGTGGAGGGTAGAGTTTACTTGAGATGTAGGTGCTTAATTCTCGAAGTCATTCGAGTCGGGGTGAAGCACATGGTGTGGTCGAGTTGATCCTTTTGGCTTGATGTCTGAAACCTTAAATTGGTTGGGAGTCATCGGTGGACCCAGATTACTGCTTGACTGGTGGTCGGAGTTTAGCATTGCACCTGCATTTACAATCAAAGAGAAATAAGAGTGTAAGTGATTCTATTTAGGTTGATCGCGGTTTAGATCCTGCGGTAGCTTGGTTGGGAGAATAGCTTAGCGGCTTATTGGCTCAAGCGGTCACCTTAAAAACACTTAGACTTAGGTTGAAATTTAGGTTGACTCCTTGGGCCGTGTTGCCACAAAACTTGTTCTTATGACAATTGTTCTCATGATGGTTTCTATACGGTGTTAGAATTGTTACGCCTTGGCCAGACCCTCGATATACACACTTTTAGACGATATACACTTTTTGTAAAAGCCACCGGCATAAATACCTTAATTGTTTTTAGCATTGCTAAGGGACTAGCAACGTGTCGGTTGGGGGGTGTGATTAGTACCAAAAAAGTGCTATTTAAGATAGGTTTTGAATGCTTTTTGCGTACTAATCATATGGATTAAGCCAATTGACATGTCTGAAGTCGGGTTTAATTATTCTTGATGTTGTTTGAGTTGTTTTTGGTAGTTTGCGGGTTTAGAACCAGGTCATCAAGCTTGGCTTCGTATCGATTGTATCACGAATTCTAGGTGATTTCATCCCGACACGAAATGAAGAAATATCAAGTGGAAATGATGAAATGGTAGGTGGGCGGATGCGGAGGGAATGCGAGTGGGCGGTAGGAATGGCGGGATTTTCGCAAGGTTTCGCGAAAGATTCCTTGCTCCTCATGGCATTGCCAATCCTTGCGACATTTTCGTATGCCTCAGATTTTCGCTAAGCTAGCGAAATTTGCCTATCATAAGCGAAATTCTTTGTGCATAGCGAAAATTTGAATTTTTAAGCTATGCTATTCGCTATGATAAGCGGGGAATTCAGCGCATAGCGAAAATCACCCCCCTGTGTTTTGGTTCCAAACGACCTCGTTTTGTATTTTTACCATTTTGTCCCTATTGTAATCATGTATTTTAGGTATTTTTGGTATTTCACACATTTGGGTGGGGCTATATAAGCCACCTTATAACTTTTGTAACCCTAACTTTTCATTAAAGCATTTTTCACGCAGCTTTTGTTTTTAGGTTACAGTTTGCTCTCTTCTCTCTCTTCTTTCTCTCATTTTCTTGGCTGCCAAACACCACCTTTGAGGATGACAGCTCAAGGGATGTTTGTAGGCCTCAAAACCTTGAAGATGAGGGTTGCTAGGTTAGTTAATGGAGACTCTGCGGGAAGTCTCTTGTCTTAAGTAAACGAATCTTTATTTATGGTTCCAAACTTTCCAAACAAGGGTTTAATGCTATTTAATGTCTTTCCTTTGGTCAATACTTGTCATGCTTTAGGGTTCAGTGCATTCTTAATGTTAGATGCATTGACATTCTTTAGATGTCATTTACGAGCCATTGAAATGAGGTTAAATGCTAGGTTTTCAAAGCGCGGAACATTGAATGCTTTAGTAATATGTTTGCACTCAAATAAGTGTTTTTTGAGGTTAGTTTTAAAGTTAAACAAAGATGGGTTTGGCCATGACTATATGTCATTTACTTTTTATCGTGGAAATAACCCGGGACACCTTCATGCCCCCATTTTACCAAGCCCCAGCCTTCGGAGTCACCATTCACACTTTATTTTAAGCCATTACGGTCGACAACTCAGCAGCACAATGCAATCCAGAAAATCCAAATAAAAGTCTCACCATTTTGAATCATGATACGAATCATTTGTGGGATGAAAACCCATCCTCGTATTCGACCCTAAACCATAGCGAAAATTTATAATCCTGCGAAAATTTTCGCAAATAAATCTGCTCGCCTCCTGCGCCTCACGCATTCCCTACGCATCGGTTCAGCTACCATTTCATCATTTCCACTTGATATTTCTTCATTTTGGGTTGATGAAATCACCGAGAATTCTCGCATTAAGCACCGATACGAAGCCAAGCTTGATGACTGAAGTTCCCAAAACCCGCAAAACTACCAAAAACAACCTCGAAACAACATCAGTAATACTAAACGGACTTGTACATGTCAATTGGCTTAATTCATATGATTAGTACGCAAAAAGCACTCAAAACCTATCTTAAATAGGACTCAAAATAGCACTTTTTGGGTACTAATCAAAGATTCACTGTGTGCCTCTTCTAGAATGGCTTTCTTCAATTCACTATCACTAGGTACACAAACCCGATCTTTATAATACAAGGATCCATCTTCCTTCAATGAAAACTCGGTTTCTTTTCCCCTTCCAATCTGACTCACTATGGCAGAAATTTTCATCATTCAGGCCTCATTACCTAACAACAAATCCGATTTTGTTACTAATTCTCGCTTACTATTGTAATCGTCAGTTCGGATAAAGGACAGATGAGCATTCAACGCTCAAGCGCTTTTGTATTGACTCTTCTACTCGTATATCCGCATTACATTGGCCTTCTCCGGATGATAATCAATCACACAATCATAATCCTTAATCAATTCCATCAATCTACGTTGTCTCAAGTTAAGCTCTCTTTGCGAGGGCAAATACTTAAGACTCTTGTGGATCGGTGTAGATGAAACACTTTTCCCCATACAGATAATGTCTCCATATTTTCAATGCAAATACAATAGCGGCCAATTCCAAATCATGCGTAGGGTAATTCTTTTCATGCGGCTTCAACTGCCTTGAAGCATACGCTACCACTTTACCCTCTTGCATAAGGACACATCCAAGTCCATTTAGTGAAGCATCACTAAAAATCACGTATTCCTTACCATAGGTCGGCTGAGTAAGAACCGGTGCCTCGGTTAAGAATGCTTTCAACTTTTCAAAGCTAGCTTGACACTTTTCACTCCATTCAAATTTCACATTCTTTTGGAGCAATCTCGTCATCAAGGTCGCAGTCATCGAAAACCCTTTAACGAATCTTCTATAGTAACCTACCAATCCCAGGAAACTACGCACTTCCGTGACATTTCTCGGTGGTTTCCATTAAATAATCACCTCTATCTTCCTTGGATCCACTCGAATTCCTTCTTCTGATACAAGATGTCCAAGAAAAGACACTTCTCTCAACCAAAATTCACATTTGCTCAATTTTGCATATAACCTTTCCTTTCTCAAGGTTTCTAGCACTACCCGAAGGTGTGTATCATGATTTTCCCGATCCTTTGAATACACAAGAATGTCGTCTATAAACACCACGACAAACTGATCTACATACGGTCGGAAAACACGATTCATTAAGTCTAGGAAAGCCGCCGGTGCATTTGTCAACCCAAACGGCATTACAAGGAACTCATAATGTCCATACCGCGTTCTGAACGTCGTCTTATGCACATCTGTATCCTTAATCCCCGCCACGATACCCGTGACCGCAGTGTCACTCCGAAAAGGCACTTCAAGACCTTTCACTGGTCGAACAAGTCAATAATCCCAGGTAATCTGATACATCGTTTCACTGGTCATCTTTGCTCGCTGCTCATAATCAACACACATCCGGCGTGTGTACCATCTTTCTTCGATAAAGAAAGACGTGAGCTCCCTTACATGATACACTTCGTACAAATGTATCATTTATCTAACAATTCTTGCAATTGAAGCTTCAATTATTTTAACTCCACTGAGAGTCATTCTATACGATGTAAATGGACGTCGGCGTTGGCACCCTAACAACGCTGCCAATTGCAAACTCAATCTCTCCGCGGTGGAGGCAATCCCGAAACTCCTCCCCGAAAACACATCCCATAGTCACCAACTCCGTAGGATATTTGATAACCAGCTTTGGCCTTTTCGTATCTATCATATACGCCTGCGTAGGCTTCACGCCCTCAACCATCGCTCTGGGGCCAGCAGCTTAGCTGGATATCACATTAGAGAGGTGGTTCGACCTCTCGCCGATAAAAGTCACTTCCTCGCCACTTTGTCCCCTTAAGGTCACTCTCTTCATTCTACAATCAATTACCACTTGCGCCCAGCACGTCTTCAATCCATCCCTAATATCACATCAAACTCTCGAATGATTACCGATCAAGTCTCCCAGGAAACTCATACTCCTCGCGTATTCCTCGACGGGGCAATCTCTATAAACTTTATTCATAAATGACATTATGCCCAGCGGATTTGTCACCAAAATATCATACTGGCTCACTCTTCGGGTAAACCACCCAAACTTGGAATGGCGCATAAATGTAAAGAACGGGTTGAACTTCGATCTATCAATGCACGTATTACCAGCCTCAAAGATATAAAAGCTACCAACCATCACATCCTAAGGCATCTTTGTCTTCCATCGCTTCATTACATATGTCGGCAGCCGGAGCACGAGCATCTGTGTTGCTTGTCTCGGTGCACTTGGTGATTCAATACTCTTATTGTCCTTGTTGCTCTTCTGTATTGCTGAAACTATACCCCCCAGTCTGGGGTGATGTGAAGGAACGAGCTCTAGGATAATCTTTTATCTTGTGCTCATTGGATCCACAAGCCAAACAAGCACCTGATAGTTCCAACACTTCTTTATGTCTCCTCCCACAAAGGTGTGCAATAAGGGAGGAGCCGACCTCGAAGAACCTCCCGTGCACTAGCAATCGACTTCCGTGTCTGTAAAATAGTCTTTACTACTAGTGATCCGAGCCGGTTCATGGGCCGTAGGCTGATTAGAACCTTGGTAGTCCTCCCGAATTTCTTACTCTGGGTGCTAATGTTAACTTGACCTACGCTTTCTTACACTGCCTTTCTTTCTTTTCTTTCATACTTTTCCTTCACTCTTCTACATTCAAGGCACATGTCACAATCTTAGAAAAGCTCATCATTAAAAATCCCGACATAGGCCCGAATATAATCATCGGCGCCATCTCTCAAACTTACGACACTTTTATCTTCTTCAAGAACTAAGATTTCGGAGCATACTTGCTCAATCGAGTAAATTCCCTCGAGCATTCCTCGTCACACTCATCCGCTCGCTTTCGATTACGAAACTCCCCGCCTCATATCGCTTCAAATAAATACGAACCGCATATCGGGCCTGCACCTCACGTGAAGAACTCCCATGTAATACCCTCCGATGATGGACCCCGCCCCTATAACTAGCTTCCCCTATAAAAAAATTTTTAAGCACTATTTTTTGCCTTCAATATTTACACTATCAACCATTACGGTTTCCTCCGTACAAAATAATGTCGTCTCAACTCATCCTCTTTTAACTTTCACCCCTCATAAATAAAAAGTCTCTTCTCCTCCACATTTCCTCGAGAACCAACAGAGCACTCTAAGACGGCTTTCACGAACCCACATTTAATGCCCAATAAAACAAGCTCAAGTCACCATCTTCACAATACAATAAACACAAAATTTCTCCCATTTTCCATCATTCCCTCTATTCTCCCAGGAATAACAAAGAAACCTTTCCGAAAAAAGAAAAATAAAACAAACTCGCCCTTCTGTTTCCTTACTCCTAATTAAAGCTCTAAATATGATAGACATTAGCTCCCATAATCGCAATCTCTTTTCATAAGCAAGCAAGCGCTCCCTCATCGTCACATCTTTGTCGAAGAAATGAGATATGTTCCTCCGCGCACTCCTTCTAATCCTTCAGTCTGAACGTCATTTTCTCCATCTCCCTACTTTCTCTCTCCATAACCTTCCAACACCTCCTCATCGCCACATCCTTGTCGAAGAAATAAGATCTGTTCCTCCTCTTCTCCTTCCAAATGTCATTTTCTCCGTCTCTTTGCTCCATCTCTCCACTTTCTCTCTCTATAACCTTTTAGCACCTTCACTTTCTCTCTCTAAAATTTGTCGCTAAGAAAAAGGGGAAGGGGCGCATCGGTAGGGTGTGATGTTGAATTAGGAAAAAAATTAAAAGAAATTTTTTAAAAGAGCTATCTAAACACATTTAAAAAATTTTAATTTATCTTCAAATATTATTTTTAAAATGATAATGATTACTGTTTTTATTTAAAAAAATTAAAGGTAGATTAATATTTTCTCTTATTATGTTTTTGTTTGAAGAAAATAAATATTTTTTTATTAATGCATAATATTTTTATTTATTAATATAAGTTTGATATTCTATAAAAGTAAAATATATAAATATATTCTTTTTTTGAAATAAATTTATTGGATAAGAATATATTTTATCTTTTAATTTTTTTAAATTTTAGCTTCTTGTTTTTAAAATGATAAATTATTTGAAATTTAATTTTATTAGAATTTATCTATCCTTCGAACTTAATCTGTTTTTAATTTTAGTTTCTTTCTTTTAAAATGAAAAAAATTTTGCAAATTTTTTATTTACTTATTTTATTAGAATTTTAATTATTTAATAAAAAAAATATATTTTGGTTTGCTTAACTTATCGATTACATGAAATAGAACAAATTTCTTAATAAAAATAATAGAGATACAATAATTGATTTATTTTAAAATAAATTTTGATTTTAATTTTGTAAGTTTTGGAATAGAAGAGTGAGATGAAAAATATTTACAAATGAAAATATTTTTAAATTTATAGGTGGTTGTGCTATTCCAATGCACTAATATGAGGATATTTTTCTTAAGAGCATCCAATTCGGAACATCAAGGTGGAAGCCAGTTCAACAATCTCATAAATAGGATGCTAATTTGGCAAGCGGATTGTTGTACTTTGTACTTTTACAAAAGTATTTGGCCTTTTCTGATAGGAGCATGTATATTTTTAAATTTTTATTTAAAATTTTAGATAAAATGTTATATATTTTTAAATTTTAATTTTTAAAGAAGTTTATTTTCAAAATTCTAGGTAGATAGGATAATTATTTTATTTAAAATTAAATTTTCCAAATATAATAAAATGTTATTTTTTTTTTCGTATAGATTATATATAAGTGTAACGTGAATGAGGATGATTGCTTCATATATGGTATTTCATTTTTAAAAATTAACTTGAAAATTATTTATCACAATAGTATTTATTTTTATTTTTATAAATAAATAAAATGTCTTATGCTTATCATAATGATAAAGTTAAAATTATCATCATACAAATAACTATTAAATAAACTATTTTTTATGTACTAAGATAGGTTTGTGATTTTTATCCTTATAAAAACAAACTTAATACTAAATTAAAATAAAGTACTTGACAAAATAAACATTACTATTCAAAATAAAAATTCTATTCAGCATTAATTAAAAAAACCAAATGGAAAAATTCTTGCTCCTTGTGAAAAGATCATAAAACTGTTTTTAATTTCGTTGGAATTTTGTTCTAAAAATGTGGAAATTTAAATATTAAAGCCAATAATAATAATAAGGCCAACATCAAAAGTCAGAAAGTCGAGTCGGTTTTAAATATTAATGATAATAAGGATAATAAGGATACTGATGATAATAATAACAATAATAACAATAATAATAAGAATGACAATAATAATAATGATAAAATAACAATAATAAGAATGACAATGAAATAACAATATAATAATATTAAAGAAAAGTCCTATATGAGTTCTCAAATAATCAGAGAAAAGGGAAAGAAAGAAATAATCCACCAAAATGGAGTCCAACGTGGAAATATCACAGAATTTAGAATGAAGTTGTTTTCCTAAACAAGATTTTTAGTATGGAAAGGCATTGAACGTACTCAGAATTAATAGGTTCCTGAAGTTGCTTGCCTAAAAAAAGGTATATAAAGATACCTGTTTGCTACCGTATCTATTAGTTCGTGTGCTTCTAAAATACTCGAGTTGAGGGAGGCTTAAAAAGCCAAGCAATTGACCCAAAAACAAGAAGAGCCAGTTGATGCGTCTCTTCTTTCCACTAATAATAGGCTTGACACAGTTATTCTCCTCACAGACCCTACAGTCGGACATGACTGGATTTATCCAAATTGGTAGAGGACGATTGGTCCTGATGTTAGACAATAAGGCATTAACTTCATTAAACTTTTCCTGGAGATCGTATTCAATCTGGTACTGTCTGTGGCATCTCTCACACTGAACATCGCCCTTGATTGTGTTGATTCCGGCGGACAAGAGATGAGTCATGGTTCGGACTCTGGCTCGTCTAGAGGAAGCCCATGGATATGGGGCAGGGATGGTCTCAGGCTTTGTTGGTCGTCGTCTGGGACGCCTGGGACATTCGAGTGCCACCTCCTGGCCTCTGGGGATGGTCACGGCCTTTGTCATTCTTGATGATTTAGATCTCCGGGTTTCGGAGGACCGCGTCGGCCCTGCCATCTTTTCTGGCTTCTGAATGGGAATAAGAGACGAAAAGATTGATTAAATTAAAGGGCAAGGAGAAGAACCTCAACCCCCAACCCCAATAAGAGGAATGGTACTACTGAGGCACAAGGCTAATCAAGACTTCTATTTCTTCCACTCTAACTTCTTTCATAGTAAGGCTGATTTGATTAAATAACCTTTTTCAAAACTCAATTTTTGAAATCATACCTTTCATTTTTTTTTTTCTAATTTTAACAAAAATTCTTTTCTTATTTTCTTGTAAAATAGACCATTTTATTTTTTTAAGAGATAATTTAACAGAGAAGGATAATTTTTCTAAAATGGATTATTTTTCAAATATCATAAGGGTTGAAGTTATTTGATTTCTTTTAACTAAATATTTCTTTTAAATAATTTATGCAGAAAAGATAAACTGAGTAATTAACGTAGAAAAGATAAAATCTCCGACTCCGTTATGCTGGAAATTCCAGAAAATTTTCGGATTGGCCGTGCCGTTCGAATATTATTTTGTTCCTATGTCCTCTCCCCCGCATTCTTCTCTCACCTAGGGAACTACGTTTTTTTTCAAAAAATTAAAAGCCAGCCAAACGGTTATGAATTGCGGTTTTTGAAAGGAGGTAAATTCACAAAAATCAGGTAATTTTTTTAATATAATAAAACCAACATACCTATGAGTTGAAGTTTATAAGACATTAAAATTGCACTGAACGCATTAATGGATTGTGTTTCTAAAGTAAACTAAAAATAAAATTTGTTAATAAAAAAACAGAATTTTAAGAAATATTAAAGGCATAAAATTTCCAAAAACTAAAAAATAAACGTCCATGGATAAATCGTTTTACTTTAGAAGGATAAAGTTAAAATATTATTTGAATACAAAAAGATAAATTATTTAAAGATACTAGAAAGTTGATAGAAATTGACAAAAACGATTCTAAATAAAAAATATTAACAAAAATTATATATTGAATACACCCTTAAATGATTTAATCTATATATTAATGGAATAAATTTGTTTAAGTAGTAAGTAAAAATGATATTTTGGACACTACATTTTGGTTAAGCCTATGTTTTCCATTAAAAGGCAAGACTCATTTTTATATTTTAGAAAAACCATTTTTTTTAAACGCTTTTGGAGTCACTACTTATTTTATTTTGCTTATGAAAGAAAAATTAAAATAAAACTCTCAACGTAACTTAATAAGAAAAATAAGTTTAAAACCGACCTGGGACAGTGCCAGTTACCACTGTGGGCGCATGTAAAAATCAGTAGTGATCCCTCTAAGCTCTTAAAATTTTGAGTTTCTAATCGACTAATCGCATAATGTATACGCTTAATAAACAATTTTAATAATACAAGAAAGATATCAAATACGAATGAATAATAAATAAATACTATGAGGGGTGAGCAGACTTTTGCGCGATCGCCCTATCATCGCAAAGACGTTTAGCGCAAGAATAAATACAAATATTTAAAATAAAAATATTGATACTAGGTTATAAAATAAGTATAAAATCATTTGTCAAACATGAGGTGAGATAAAATAGTTCCACCAACGCCTGTCATACGTAGTTAACTTCATAAAATTCCCATTTTATCAATTCATGTAATTCACTCGCGCATTACAGTTTGAAAATTAGGTTAAAAAAGTAAATAGGTTAAACCTAAGTGATAGGCTAAGTGGAGGTGGGTTGCACTTGATCGGGCTCAATGAGCTAATGGGTTTGGATTTGGTAGACTTGAATCATGGCCAAGTTAAAAGGCCACATAGATTTAATAAAGGGTGTAGTTAATGACAAACAATAATAATAGGAAAATAATAATAAATACAATTAAATGAAATGTGAATATTAGACATACAAGATATTGTTAATTTGTTAATATTAAATATTATAAGTAAAAAAAAAATTAAATATTGTATTACTATAGTCATAATCAGAACATTATTTGTTACCGTAATCAAAATCAGAATATATATAAAGAGAGAGAGAGAGTGGACTGGTGCTAAATACATCATCGAAATAATAAACTTGGAGCATAAGGATAAGAATATTAAATTTGAAAAAGAGTAAAAATAATAATAATAAAAAAGTGTATTGACGGTATCGAATAGAAAAAAAAGTTAAAATCCTCTCCAAGGTTAGATGGATATGATGGTGCTAATCGAATGAAAAGATGAAGATTAAAAAAAGAATAAAATTAATAATCCTAAGAATTTCCACTGCAATGATAATTAGGGATAGTTAAATAAAAAAAACAAACTCTATTACAAAGTTACACGTGCACAAGTACAAAATATATGTATAAACAAATAAAAAAAAAACAATATACAGTCTCCACTGCACGACAAAGAAAAAAAATTCACTTCCTACATATAAGTTATCAAAACCAAAAAAAAAAAAGGTAAGAAAATGGTAAAGCTCATAAATCATACCCGAGTGACTGTCTTCTTCTCTGTTTCTCCTTCCACCCTTGTACTCCTTCTAGTCTCTCCTCCAAAAGCTTCTTCTGTGGTCCTCTCCTTCCTCCTCCAAAAGCTTCTTCCCTGATCGTCTAATTCTCTCCTTAAAAATAACATTTCCCTATTCCTTTTTCTTTCCTTCCAAAATAAACCCCAAATCAAATTAATTCAAGAAAATCAAATAAAATAATAAAATAAAATAAGGTAAAATAAAAGAAAATAAAAGATATGATAAAATTGAATTTGAACAAATTTGGGTCTACAAATACTTCTATTTTCAGTAGCTCACGAGCAAGAAGGAGCAGTTGACAATAAAGCCGAACGACGTTGCTGATAAGTGGAGCCGGTTGAAAGAACTCTATCGTAACAAAGAAGACCCCAAAAGTGTTCATAGATGACACGACCTCACTCGAACTGAGGCGACCTAAGAGGCTCTAAAAACTCTAAAAGAAAACAACAAAAGAAAAAGTCTAAGATGCCACTAAAGTCACAAAGGGGTCCAAACTCCCTAAATCTAATTTCCAGCGGTAAGAGAATTGATGACAAAGTCAAGCGACAATGTAATTCACCAAGGATGACGGATCGTACATGGAACAAACGATAAGAGCCGCCAGAGTGAAGATGCCAAGGATAAGACTAACAGTCGCGACCAAACTCGCATGAGCTCAAACCACGCGAAAACCGCTATGTCAAGGAAGTGTGCTAAGTGCTCTACCACTATGGAGGGAAAATGAAGAAGAAAAAAGCTTGGGACGTGACGAACGGTATAGATGTCATCTACGTCGAAACCAAAACAAGAAACATGATGGATCGTATAGGTGTCATCTATGTTGGAAGATAAAACGAAAGAATGCTCCGAATCGTATGGGTGCCGTCTCCACCAATAGAAAAACATGAGACATGATGGATCGTATCGGTTCCGTCTATGTTGGAAGACAAAACGAAAGAACATGATAGATCGGGATGCAGCCGTTTCATGCCAAAAACAAAACAAGAAACATGACGATCAGATAGCGCCGTTTATGTTGAAGACAAAATGAAAAGAACACAACGATCGTACAGCGTTGCCTAAGTCAAAACAAAACGAGAGACATGACGAATCGTATAGGTGTCGTCGCGTTGAAGGACAAAAACGGCGAATGCACAGATCGTATGAGCAAGGTTTTTACGCCCAAACAAAACAAGAGACATGACAGATCATATTCGCGCCGTCACCATACCATATTTCAAGACAAAACAGTTAACGCGATGATAATAATAAAGGCTGCCGCACCAAAAAAGCAATAAAAAAGACATGATGATCGTGACAGTTCCGCCTATAGCGTTGTGCAAACAAAATGAAAGAACGCGATAGATCGATAGGTGTCGCTTCACTTCAAGAACATGATAAGACTGACATCATAGTAGGTGTTGTTTACGTCAAGAACAAAACAATAGACATGACGGATCGTATAAGTGTCGTCTATGATAAAGTGAAAAACAAAGGACTTACGACCATGGCAGGTGTCAGTTTGCGTCGAAGACAAAACGTAAAGAATGAGACAGATCAGATGTCTGGCCTAATTTAAACAAAACACGAGACATGAAGGATCGTATAGGTGTTGTCTATGCTGGAAGACAAAACGAAAGAACACGGCGAATCATATGGGTGTCGTCTATGCCAAAAACAAACCGAGACATGGCCGCATCAGAGCAGGTATCGTGTCAAGACCATTCAAAGTCGCTAATAATTCAAGCTATTCTCAATACTCCTATTAGTTAGGTTTTTATTTTAAATTTATTTTATTTAATCGTGAGAGTGAGTCCACGTGTTGTTTGAGAGTTTTTATCTATGTGATAAATATTTGAGAATTAGTTGTGAAATTTGGATAAATTAGTGGGTCAAAGTTAGTTTGTTTATTTTAATTTTGATTTATCTATTGTAAGCCTATTTATAGGCATTCTTAAATGTTTGAAATAAGAATGAGAGTTGCACGTTGTTTTTCACTTCTATTTTATTTCTCTCATCCTAAAATTCCAACATATCGTCAACGCTGGAAGACAAAAATGAAAGGACATGACGGATCATACAAGTGTCGTCTATGCTACAAGACAAAACGAAAGGAAGAGACAGATCGTATTGGTGCCATCTACACCAAAAACAAAACACAAGACACGATGGATCGTATAGGTGTCGTTTATGCTGCAAGACCAAACAAAAGAACATCACGTCTATGCGAGAAGATAAAAATGAAAGAACTATGGGTGTTGTCTACGCCAAACAAAACAAGAGAAATGATGGATCGTATAGGTGTCGTCTATGCTGCTCGAAGACAAAACGAAAGACTGGGACGGATTGTATGGGTGATGTCTACGCTAGAAACAAAACACAAGACATGACGTATCATATAGGTGTCATCTATGATGGAGGACAAAATTAAAGAATGCGACGGATCGTATGGATGTCGTCTACACAAAAAAATAAAACAAGTAGATGACATAGGGAAGAAACCAACTTAGGGCTTGATGAGGCTTAAGGCTTAAAAGAGGAAAAAAAAAAAGCAAGAAAAGCGAGCTTTGGGCTCAAAAAGAAAGTAAAACAGCTCAAGGCTGAGAGCTTAGGGCTTGACAAGGTTTAAAATCTAAAAAAGGTGCGAGCTTGGGCCCAAAAAGGAAATAAACAACTCAGTATCGAGAGCTTAGGCTCAACAAGTGCTCATGTCTTAAAAATGGAAAGCGAGTCTGAGAGCTAAAAGGAAATAAACAAATTCAAGGCCGAGCTCAGTGGCCCAACAAAGCTCAAGGCCTCAAAAGGAAAAAGGGATAAAAGGAGCTTGGGCTCGAGAAAAGAAATAAAACCTGATCAGGCTCAACGCTACTTATGGCCTAAAAAGGAAAAAGCAAGTTCGAGCCCGAAATGAACAAAATATGCCTCGTGGTTGAGAGCTTAGGGTTCGACAAGGTTCAAGCCTAAGAAGGAAAAAACGAGAAAAGCGAGGTCCAAGCTCGAAAAAGAAATAAAATAGCTTAGGGTTGAGAACTCAAGGCTCGACAAGACTTAGGGCTTAAAAATGGAAAAAGAGAGAAAAGCGAGCTCCAGGCTTGAAAAGGAAATAAAATAGCTCAGGGCTCGACAAGGCTTAAGGCTTAAAAAAGGAAAAAGCTAGAAAAGTGAGCTCTAAGCTCGGAAAAGAAAATAAAACAACTTAGTACGGTGAGCCTCAAGTGCCCGATGCTACTTGCACCAAAAAGGAAAAATGAGAAAACTAGCTTAAAACTCGAAAAGGAAATAAAACAGCTTAGGGTTGAGAGCTTAGGGCTCAACAAGGCTCAAGACCTAAAAAGGAAAACGCAAGAATAGCGAGCTCCAAGCTCGAAAAGGAAATAAAACAACTTAGGGCTGAGAGTTCAAGGCTCGACAAGGCCCAAGGCCTAAAAAAGTGAGAAACGAGAAAGCGAGCTCTAGGCTTGAAAACGAAAGAAAGTAGCTTAGGGCTAGACAAGGCTCAGGGCCTAAAAATGGTACAATGAAGCTCTAGGCTCCAAAGAAAGGACAAAGTGAAAAGCGACTCAGATGGGATACACCCCATATGCAACTTAAAAAGGTCAATAGCTCAATGTAATAGCATTGAAATCAACTAATGATATGACAACATCAATGGAAGGGGTATGTCTTGTTTGCTACATCATTATGAAAAAGCAAAATGTCCCCAAAACCATTGATATCATAGAGATGTCACGATCACTTAGTGAAAGTGAAAATGCATCGCAGCACCTCGAATAAAAACCAACAATCAGAATCAAAATGATCAACACTAGAAGCACAAAAATGTAAACTGAGACTCAACATGCCAACTCTAAAAAAAATGGAGACATCATCACAAACAAGTCAATAATCTGTTAGGCCTTGCCATCATGGAAGGTGCTGAACCTAAAGGCCAATAATGGTGAAGGCTCAGCTGTAAAACCCAAAGACTAAGCCACATCTTTCCCTGATCAAAGGAGAAAGTCATAAATCATGGTGAAATGGGAAGGTCAAAGAAGACAAAGGATAGGGTCTGGTAAAATAGGTATAGATACGAGGCTATCAAGAAGGAAATATCCGGGTATGGGATGAAGGATAGCTAAGTATCCAAGATCGACCAAGTATGTCAAAAAGACTAAATTCCACGTGACATCAAATCCATAATGCATCAAATTCCTCCATCAAATGGTCACTCACTACGTCGATGAACCAAAACAAAGAGGTAACTATGCCCCAGTCAAATAAAGCAACTACATCTCTGATAAGTGTGCTCTTAGAAGTGAATATACTCCAATATATGAACGTCTCAAGGTCCATTATCCAAAGAAAAGAGGGCTATGCCCTAGTATAGATCATCTAAAGGATCTGCCAAAAATAGGATAGGTATGCTCTAATATTGAGTACATACATATCTAATAAAATGACCCCCAAAGTAGCCATATCCTAGTGTAAAAAATGTCTTAAAATCCATCAATCAAAATAAGGACAACCCCCAAGTATATGATCATCACGAAGCTCCGCATCCAAGATGGTTCAAAAGATCTAAACTACCTCACCGCCATGTGTAAGCTATCAAACATAATGCAAGCCATCATCGCCTTAGGGTGGTCTTACAACTTGGATTGTAATGTAGGCTCACAAAGCAAAGAAATTAAAGTGGAAACCCAGGGATCAAAATCGCAATGAGAAAGATCCCTAAACCCCTCATGTACGTAATGCAATGTATAGAAACCTCATGAATCAAGAACCTGAGTACGTCATGTGAAAGCATTGGATGGTGGGTAGAGAAGTATAACATGTTATCTGGATGAGCGGACATGATAAGTCAATAATAAGACTGTGCTCAAGTGTTAAGTGAGATAGGAAGAGAAGAAGAAATCGAAGTGTGATCAAATAGATAAGGTAATGAAATTGAGGTCAACAAGAAAAGTACAAAGGTAAAAGTGGGTGATAGTTAGCTGACGTCATAACATGGAGGGAAGTCACATTTGAAATGGATGGTGTGATGGATAGACAATGATCCAGATATCCTAATATGGGGTCACGAGTCTCTCTCAAACGTCGCCTAAATTGACTCAGAATAGAGCTCACATATGAACTATCACCATCATAAATATTCACGTAACAAGATGTCACATCCATACCAATGCCGCAAGAAGAGTCACCGGTACAATGGAATATATAGAAATGATTTTTTTATATATACCAAATCAACAATGAATAAAGATATAACATACAAACTACGAATGAAACGCACCATGCATTGATGTAACCACGAATCCTCACTGACAAGATAATCTCTCATAACCAAGATATCTGGATCACTACCCAAGGGGTGAAATGAAGGAAAGATGTGTCTGCCCTCCATACAAAGACATGTAGGATCACTACTTCTAAGGGAAAGCAAAAGCACGTCAAGTGAAATGACATGGGAAAGAAAGGATGTAGGAGACTAATTGTGACATGTGATATGAGCGAGTAATGATGATGTCAAAATGGGAAGATCTTGGTGGCAAAGAATGAAATGGATCACAATATGTTAGTCAGTCAGGTCCAAAGCTCACAAGATCTCTAATCAAAGCATCCATACATCATGGAGCCCCTAACCCGGTGTAAAGATAAATGAGGTGATGAAAGAAAGGCTACTACGTCTATGTGAGGCTCAATGGGCTAGCAACAGATAACTCTATATGTGCATGGGATAAGATAAAGGTCTGGGTGAATGATACCACCATCCTTTAACCACAATATCATACACCGCCTTTCTCTCTTCTTCTCTGTATTACACATGATCAACAATAAAGATTAGTACTCACCCAATGTAGTAATGTCAAATCCTCTAAAATCATGTGAAAGCTCATGTTATATGCTCTATAAAATCTCTTAGACCATCTCAATCATAGTATAGCAATAAAACTCTCATCCAATCAACTAACTACTCTCTCAATATGAGCTACTCATCGTCAACCCATGTAAACCAAGCCCCATAGCCAAATCAAACTCATGTAGTCAAATGTAATTGCCTGAATTGAATATCGTGTAACAACTCATCTCCTTATCTAAGCCACAAATGATCGATGATCCCATCAAGTAATCGACCGCTCTCTATCATCATAAGTCACATCCTTACAAGATGCAATAATTTCCTCCAATCTAGTCATCTTAAACTCTACATCGTTGAATCAAGAAGTATATAAAGGCTATGTATATATGTGGAGAAAACGAATGCAAGTGGGTAAGCCAGTGATAATATAAAGCTCATGATGATAGGTCATCGGGTCCAAAAAAAAGGCTAAGGTATGAATACGAGTGTAAATGAGTTGCTACTCTGATCCGAGTAGAATAAGTCTCAACCTCCAACTCATTGGATATTGATCTTTAAACTTTACTTCATTTCAATCCCTGAAAACAACGCCATAAACTTGATTGACTGATTTTTAATATAGACCAAAAACAACGGATTCTTAACACTTCCACCAGAGATTATTCAATCCCCAACAGTTATGCTAAAAACTTGATTTGAACTCAATATATATAATCTCCTCTGTTGTCTAAGTAACAATTTTTAATTAAAATTAGTTTTGGTCTAAATCACTGCAAGTGCACAAGTCATACAAGTAATAAAGTGGATTTTTAAACCAGATATCATTACCACAAGGATTGATTAGAAAATTTAAAGATTAACTACCCTCACTACTCAGGATAATCACTATTTAGACTTCCATGTTCCAGACAGATTTAACTTTCTAAAGTAAAATGAATCAAAGAAATAAAAATTTAAAATACATGATCGAGAGTTCATCAGATCGAAGTAACACTGTGGGAAAAACCCAGTGTTGTGACCATCACTTTGCAAGTTTCCAAATAAAATATAAACTATGGGACATGAACATAGGAATTGTCTAAGAACAAATTAGTGTAGCAATGGATTTCTCCTAACACCACACATTTCCCTCTCCAACTTACCACACTTCTATGTCTAGACAATGGGTCTGAAGAGCTACTTATAGAAATTTATTCTCTTTAAGATCTAACTGTTTTTCCTTCTCAGTGCTTCACAACCATCTCTTAGGACTGAAATTACAGCCTTATGTATGTGGATAATACAAGCCCTCTCCAAAATAATTAGTACTTAGCTATCAATTAGATAGGGAATTCTCTCCCCTGATTAGAATCTCGATTAACATAGTGGTTGAGATTATTCTCTCAATTTAGGTGAAACTCTCGTAATTAAACTGCAAATCGCAATGGATCTATTCCTCTAGAAACACACTCCTCGGTCACACCTGCGAAGGAACTCAGTCAAAGGTTAGATTTTCACCAAAGGATATATCAGAAAGTGATCCAAAGAGTGCATTAGTTCACATAATATTAGTGCATTTTACCCCAAGTGAATGCTCTTGCTCTAAGTAGTCCAGCATCTCATATCACCTGGGAGGATTCCCGAACGAGTAATGATACAGCCTTATGGGCAGTACCAAACACTGATATTAAAAACAACTCAATGTAAGAGTAATAACAGTTAAATCACTCCAATTTTCATACCCAAACAACATTAAAATATTACAATCAATAATCTCAATAATGTGATTCTTCCCAGGGAGCTTAGCCTTTCAAATCTGGATCACAAATGCCAATTACTAGTTGATCAAACAAATTCATTGAGATTATAATCAAAACTGATAAAAAATGAATTCTAGAAAAATTCTCAAATTCCATTCAAGTTCAAACAAAAATAGAAGCTTGAATTACATTCAACCAGCTCTGAATCCCAATTCAAATCACTACTCTAATCTAAAGTAAGAAAACTAAATCCATAAACAAACTAAAAATAAAAGAAAAATATATATACAATGAGACTTCAGCTCTTCCAAAAAGCTCAAAAACTTGATGAAAAGCCGCTGGAAGCCGCGCACTACTCCCCAAGAGTTTCTATTTATAGGCTCGTGTCTTTGGCCTTAAAAATGAGGCGAGAATCACGCACTTCGAAAAGCTCATAAATTCTGCCCTAGCTGTTGATGTCGTAGTGATGTCGTGACATTGGAGTTGTCAATGTCGTGGATTAAATCTAATGTCGTGACATTGAAAGTCTACCGGAAATTAAATTTTCGCTGATCGCTAATGTCATGACGTATGTCGTGGCACGAAATGCAAAGATTGCATCAACTCTACCGTCATGACATTGTTTTCTAGTGTCACACATTGAGCGATGTCGCGACATTGCTCTTTTAGCTTTATTTTTATTTTAGTTGATGTCGCGGACATCGGTTAATGTCGCGATGATTGGCTCTTCGCGTTTCAACTCGATGCTCGGGTTCGATGTCCCGATTACTGCAATAATTTCTTCTCGATGTCGCGACGCTTGATGTCGCGACACTGCTTTGATGTCGCAACATTGTCTACTGATGTTTTTGCTCTTACATCCTTGCCCTGATGTCGCGAAATTGCTTGTAAGTCATTTGTTGATGTCGCAACATTCTTCGCATGATGTCTTCAACATTGAGGCTTTATCCTGATGTCGTGAGAAATTTGCGACATTGCATCTGCAGCTCTGATCATTTCAACTGATGTCGCGACATTGGTCAATTAACTTCCACCTTGACTGCCTTGAGCTAATGTCGCGACATTGCATCTTGATGTTCTGAGTGTTTAAGTTGATGTCGCAACATTAGTATGATGTTGCGACATTGAATCTTGATGCTTTGGGCGCGCCATCCGTCACCGTCATGGCCGATGTCACGACATTGTCGCTGATGATGTCGCTATTACTGGAGTCAAGGGTGCTGCAATGAGTTATGTTGCGTACTTATGTCATGGTGATGTCGCAACATTGGAGAATTCTAATCTATCTATTTCAATTAATGTCATAGAGATGTCGCGACATTGCAGTAACTCGCATGACACTCTCCATATGATGTCACGACATTGTTCTTCTAGTGTTGCGACACTGTTGCCTTTGCTTCCATTTTTTTTTTCTATTTTTGCTTATTTTCTTCAAATTTCTACAAAACAATAATCTGGGTAAAAATTCCATAATCTTTCATTAAATTGGACTTTTAAGCCTGAAATATTCTTGAAAAATAGGATTAAAAATAGATGAGTTTTAAACTCATTAGTACCCCTCCTACGCCCAACCTGACTGGTCGAAACCTTTTCGTGACCTCTTGCCATTCTACAGGCAAATAAAAAAAATGGGAGTAGAAGAAGGGGTCAACTTGAGGTCCGTAAAGCAAAAATAAAAAAGAAATCTCCCTTGGGGATTTGACAATGCACCAGGGATAAAACCTAAAGAAAGTAAACCAAAAACCTTCGTGAAAACTAATAGAACACCTCCAACCATGGAGACACTCAAGCAAACCAGCAACGTGGAAAATGTTTGAGTTGCAAACACTCGCCGGAATATCAAAAGTCGTCAAAGCGTCAAGAGTTTCCAAAGGCTCCTTTGGAAGGGAAATTTGCAAAAGCGCAAGGGAGGATGAAGTGCAAGAATCAAAAGAAAGAAAAAAAATACCTTTTGAAAATGTAAAAGAAACCACTATTGAGACCACTATCCCTATTTATGTGGGAGCAATATTGAAACGATTTAATGTATCGTCGTAACGAGATGAGGATGAGATATTAGGAAGCTAAGGCCTCCCATGCGCCTTAAACACACGCAAGCGTTGCCTCCGAGCACATGCACTAATCATTTTTCACAAACCTTTCAAGTCTCAACATTCAACATTTAAAACCACAATATTTTCCCCCAATTGAATAGCAATAAAACTCACCAAGGTAAGGGGCATTATGAGTACCATGATATCTAGGATGGACTTGGGGCCCGTTGGGCCTGTGTGGTGAAACGGCTTGACTCCACTCATCTCACCAAGACCAGGTGGGCACTACTCACACGGGAGAATCTATGGAGACCACTCGGGAAAGCAAGGATAAACTCTTCCATGGTTTGCTCGAGGTGGCTCACAGCTCGACTTCAAGTCCACCACAAATGAATTATCTCTACTCCCATATGGGAATTATATCCCACATGGAAGTATGTTTTTGAATAAGCACACAGAAGCCAGAATCCGCAAAAAGATATTATCGCGAATTTACTCAGCCTTTCCGAATCCTTCCACTTTTCCTCGAGAGATAATCTTGTAAATGGGAAAAATAATCCCCGATAAGGAAGAACTAGTCATCGATAAGGAAAAAAATATTTCCTCCTTTAAACTAGGAGGACATAAAATCCTACCCCGAGAAGAAAGAAGGGGATTTCGTGAATCGAACCCCATAAGTCGGAAAGATCCCCCACTGGGAAAGGTAAGCAATTCTAACTACTCATATTCTCTTCTCCCTCTCCGCACTTTTAGCTTACTTAATTATCGAAGAGGCGGCTGACCCACCACCGTCGAAAAGCCCTTTTTTCAGGTTCACATTGCGCTGCTGATGCGTAGGGAATCTAACGATCAAGACCCCTACAATTTGACATTCGGGGGATCTGACGATCAAAGTCCCAACAGGTATTGGTGGTGTCTTGAGTCAAGAAGGTCACCCTATATCTTTCTTTAGTGAAAAACTCAATGATGCTAAAAGACGATATTCCACATATGATAAAGAGTTTTATGCTATGCTGCGTAGTCTTCATTTCTGTGAGGTTTTATCTACGCCACTTCGACCAGGTGGTTTCGCTTTTCTCGACCACCGCCTTTAAGATATTTAAACTCACAAAAGAACCGAATGCTCAGACATGCTAAGTGCGGGTTGAATTTTTTAATGAATATTCTTTGTGATTAATTATTGTGCCGGTATTGAAAACAAAGTCATTGATGCACTTAGCCGATTAACTATTACACTTCACGATGAGTGCTCAGCATTACTGGGTTTGATAGGATTGAAAGACAGCATTGTGAATGTTCCGGACTTTGGTATATTTATGATGAGGTTAGTAATGGTAACCGCCATGAGTATGTCGACTTCTTGTTGAAATGATTATTTGTTTACGTGACTAAATTGTGCATACTTCTGATATCATTTAGTGGATTTATTAATTCGGGAGATGCATGTAGGTGGTCATCGACATTTTGGGAGGGATAAAACTATTGCATTGGCTGAAGATAAATTTTAGTGGCCTTCTCTCGAAAAGGATGTTGCTAGATAGTCAGACACAATACGTAACATGTCGTTAGTAAAGGCAGAAACAAAACACTGGGGCTTATATACTCCTATACCTGCCTCATGAACCCTGGAAGGATGTTAGTATGAACTTTGTTCTCGATTGCCTAGGACTCCAAGTATCGACATAGTTCTATTTTTTGCTGTTGTTACCATGTTTTCTAAGATGACACATTTTATTCCCTGTAACAAAACCAATGATTCTTTACATGTTGCTAAATTATTTTTCAAAGAAGTTGAAAGTTCAATATGATTTGAAGCACCTAACCAAGCAAAGGGGAGGGGGTGGCCGAATTGGTTTTCTAAAAAAATTGTGACAATAATAAATCTTCGATTTAATGCAATAACAATAAAGTAAAGAGGATAAGGATAGAGAAAGCAAACCCTGATTTATAGCTGGTTCGGGCACAATCTACCTACGCCCACCTCTCCTCTACCTTCAACCTGCAAGGGAGGGTTCCACTGGGGCTGGCAGCTCCAACCCGAGCTTCTTTCTTACACTTGATTATGGTCTAATGGGAACCTCTTCAAGCTATACACACTTGAAGTTCAAAGCTCCAATCCCGAGCTTCTTTACACTTGGATTATGGCTCCAATGAGCTTTTCACAATTCCTTCAAGCTATACACACTTGAAGTTTTCTCAATTAAGCACAATGAGACACTCTCTTAAGCTCTCAAGATATTTCAATTACAACTTAAGCTTTTGATCAACACAAAGTTGCACTCTACAATATGCTCATGTAATGAATCCACTCACAATCTTAGTTTGAGAATTTATTCACAAGAGAAATGATGGTTGAGAGGATATTCAACAAGTGTCTAATCTCTTAAGTGATCCTCCAAACTCTATTTATAGAGTGGGAACTCGGTAGCATTTAAGCTGTCAATCGGTCGATCATTTCCAATATACTAGCCGTTGAAACCCAACCGTTGGAGGAACCAGTCGACAGTTTTGCACAACTGGTCGACCGCTTCGTTATGTGCACTCCATGTCACTATTTTCTAGTCGTTGAGATATGACTGTTGCACTAAACTAGTCGATTGTTGCACTAAACCGATCGATTGTTTCACACAACCGGTCGACCGTTTACTCTTTTGGTCTTTGGATGAGCTACTGCATCCAATTGATTGAGTCTCACACCTCATCCGCTTTCCCAACCGATCGCTTCATCGACCAATTCTAGATGGAGGCTGACTGCTCCAAATCCAATCGAGTTTCTCTACCCACTCTTCCAGCAGAACTCATTGCTCACTAGTCGACCGCAAAAACCGGTCAATCGGCTGAGGCAGCCAATGACCTCAAAATCTGACCGCCTCAACCGATTTCCCCTTTTAAATGTTCAATTTTATTTGTCATGATTTCAAACACTTCTAAACCTTAGATAAACATTGAAGCTCATTTTAAGATTATTAAGTTTAAGGTTTTATGTTAAACTCAAGTTTTCAAAGATATGCAATTTTTGGTTTTGAAAACCGAGTTTCAAGTAGTAATGCATGATTAATGATGATATCCTAAAATGCACAAATGCATTCGCCTTACAAGGATTCCTAAGCTATCAAAATCTTCACTTGATGCTTGAGCTTGGAATCTTGGTTACTTGTCATCTTGGTTCTTTGATTTGAGTGAAATTCATTTCCAAGTGTTTGATCAACTTCATCATTGTCATCTTTAGTTTGTATTATCTTCATTTGATGCTTGATCAACTTCAACCTATCACTCAACTCAATGTTAACCATTAGTAACCAATAACCTTGGTTTGTTATCGTCAAAACCTCAACTAGAGGTACCCTTGGGCTAACAGTTGTTAAATTGCATGGTTTTCCTTCCACAATTGTATTTGATAGGGATGTGAAATTTATTTCTACTATTTTTGAAAAAATCTTTGGAAATTGTTTGACACTACTTTGAAATTTTTATTTGCTTTTCATCCTCAAATTTATGGTCAAACTGAGGTTGTTAATCTGAAAGCTCAAAGGATATGCTTAGGTGTCATATTAGGTAAAACAAGGTGTTTAGGATTTAATTTTGTCAACAGCTGAGTTTGTCTATAACAATTCAGTTAACCGTTCAACTGGTAGAAGTCCTTTTCCAATTGTTAATGGCTACTCACCTTGCACACTCATTGATCTTGTTCCTTTACCACCTCAAATTCGTATGTCTAAACCTGTAGAAAACTTTGCAAAACACATCCATAACTTACATGCTGAGATTAGGCGAAAGATTTCTCAAAGTAATAAAGAGTATAAATTGAGTGTTGATGTGCATTGTAGATCTAAGGAATTTAATGTTGGTGAATAAGTCATGATTCGCATTCGTCTTGAAAAAAATTCCAAAAACGTTTTCAAAAAAACTTTATGCAACACCTATGGGCCCTTATTCTATCATTCATAAACTAGGATTTAATGCATATCTTCTTGATTTGCCTAATAACATAGATATTAGCCATGTTTTCAATGTAGAGGATTTGCTACCTTACCGAGGCACTTTAAAGCCTTTTACTTTGCCTTCTAGTGTGTCTATAAGTGAAGCTAGCAAAGGAAAAACCCACTGTGCCTTCACATAAAGATTGGCGAGACATGATATTATTCTAATTCCATTTAATTTGTGGACTTCTAGAGATGGTGGTTTTCATTGTCGCGCCCACGTACCCGACCCAGTCCGAAGGCCAAAATCGGATCCGAGGACGCGGATGCAGACCAGGACCATTTTTACCATATATACATTTTCGAATACTGTAGAAATAAATGTCGCATAATCATTTCCGTTAAAGAGGGCCCACCGTTTTGTCAATTAACACTTTCATTCAATATTGCACGTATGCCCTTTCAACATTATTATTTACAAACATTATCGAGCTCTTTACTCCCACAAATAAATCAAATATGTTTCTTCCCATGAAAACTTATACATTTTTTGTTTCATTACAAAAGGATCAAATAATGTCACGGGATGAAATGTATGCAAAGATGGCTATTACTTACACTCCGCACGCATTCGACGATGACTATGAACTCTACGCCCTGCTCTTGAACTCCGCTCACTGATACATGCGATGATAAAACAACGCTGGCTAAGCATCTTCATTTTATTTTAACACAAATCATCCGACTTTTCTAAAGCAATGCTTGGAACCTTATCAATGATCACGTAATACAATACATATATATATATATATATATATATATATATATATATATATATATATATATATTCATTTCAATACCTTCATTTACAATTCATTATCATTCCAAATATGCACTATATGCACAACTCATTCAAAACTCAAATCATAATTTTCACAAATATTCTTATCATTTTGCCCTTAAATGAATTTAGCCAATGTTTTCGTGACATGTGATAACGGAATCATCACGGCCTCGCGGTCAGGCCAGATAAAAAGGTTTTATAACACAATACGCCTCACTGGATCATTGACCGGTTATAAAAATCATTTTAGAACACTACCGATACCGTCCCGCCGTACTACACCCGAGTTGACACTGATTACGCTCGCTCACGCGATCGCTTAGTTCGAATCTTTATTGATATACGAATTTATCCTTAACTCGACATACGAATAACATTCTATTAAGGGTATTAAAAATCAATCATAGAAATTTAATGGTGGTATATACATTTGGTACCGAATAGCATATTTCAATACTTCATGCAAATTTTTTCATGTCAATCATTTCCCACAATCAATTTTCTCAACCACTTGGTAATAACTAATATGCTGTTTCACTGAAAATCATTTCAATAATTACAAACAATCTTTTGATACTTGAATAAGAAAAGAAGAATAGAGAATAACCAAAAGGTCATCAGACTTCGATTCCTATCCCTAATCTAGACTTTAATTCCAAGTTTTCTCTCGTCTCTAACCCCTAATCCATCACAATTGTATAACAATATCAGTTGGCTTATTTAGTTTCTAGTTAGGCTGCTTTCTACCAACACACCCTCTCATTAATTTGTAAAAAATTTTCCGGAACAATTAGCCATATTTTACCCAACTTCCTTCAAGTCAATTGTTCCTCTATAAATCTATTTTATTCAAAAATTGGAATCATCCAATTTAGAGCACTAAGTCTGGGATGTGTCCTAAACATCCTGTATCATTCCATTTTCAACACAAAACTGCACTTTCCCAAAAACAGGCTCCCTTTATATCGGACCCTTTATTAAAGGTCCAAATTGGATACAATTTGTTTCAGTGAATGTTTCCTGTAGTTTATTTTACCCAAAAAAATTTGAATAACTAATTTGGACAGAGGAAACTCAACTTATGAGAGAATAGATAAACTGCCTCTAACACCAAAACTGTGATCGTAATCGAATGAGACCGACCCAAAAACGTAGTCTCATTTTAATTACTTTCGGGTCTATGGGACCCAAATTTGATATAATTATTTCAAGGAGATTTGTTCTCCTAGAAGTCTAGATTATCAAAATTTTAATCATTCACTAATGAAATGACGCTGCCAAGCACCAAAACAAAAATATGTTTTAAAATTTCGACAACATCTCCCTAAAACCCTAAACATTTCCTTTATACAAAATTTCAACACCAATCCAAACAACCATATAACAACTTGTGAAGAACCCTCAAAACTCAATAAACCAAACAATATCATTTTTATACCAACTTAGAGTTCTTTCTAAATCCTAACAATAAATATTATGTTAGGTTAGTCTCTTACCTTAAATCTTTATTTTCTGCTCTTCTTCTGACTACTAAACTCCCTATTTATAGAGCAAATCACTCCATTCATCTCCTTTTTCTAACCGATTTGCTTTGGCTTTTTCAAATGTAAATGTCTAAATGAGAGACTCTCTGTCTTTCTGAAGATTTCATCAATTTCAACACTCTAAACCTCTAAGGTCATGTTTGAGTTACACATTAATTAATATTTTTCCCATTTGCATTTAGGGCTTATTTCTTCTATCACTCATTTCATCAAATTTTCATTTTGGTACATACACTTCTTCATTTATGATCCTAGGGTCCTTATTTTGACATTTTTACCAAATTAACCTTGTCCCTTGGATAATTTTCGGGTTTTATCATTTTTTTGTTTTTAGCAATTTAAACGTCGAAAAAATACAATTTATTTTATTTTATACCCTAAACATGTTATAAACTATTATACTATTTTCGTATGCTACATCTTCGTCAAGCTTCCTTATCAGACTTGGTTATCAGCCCATCCCATGTTACTTGGATACATAAGGATGATCTTCGTCAATTGGATCATTCGTTATTGGATTGCTACCTTTCCCCTCACTCTTCAGAGTCGAGTTCTTTTTAACCCGGGGGAAATGATGGGCAATAAGATGCCATATCTAGGCCTTCAAATTATTAGTATTCAAGTCCAGAATGATGATTTTACATTATTAGCTTTTTTAATCATACTTTTTTGATTTAATGTTATATTGTCATTTATAAATAAAGACTCACAAGATTGCTTTTTGGGACTTGAGATGATATTTGAAATTATAGCGTCTGCTTATTTATTCTTTGTTCATTTTCTTTAATTTTATTATTTCTTTGTAGCCGAGCTAAGACTACTAGTTGAAGTAATATTACTTAATAGAACTTTTTCAACTTAATGCTAATAAGATACACAGTTTGCTTTGCTTTTATCAAGAATGAAATACATTTTAAATTTCCTTCTTGCGTTAAGGTGGTGTTTCTTGTTTTTGAAGATTTACTTTTATAAATGTAAAAGCCAAATATTCGATTTTCTCTATTCATAATTTTTTTTTTTTTAGAATTCTAATAAATAAGCAGAAAAATTAAAACAAACATACTAAATACTCGAAAGTTATTTACCAAGAAAAGTTCTAAAAACAATTGTCATCTAGATTTACACTTATTTTATTTTAAATATATAACAATATATAAATAGCAAACAAGTGTGAGTAAATTTCAAAAATAAGAAAATCTTTCATAATATATGATTTATTTTGGGGGAAATAGCATAAAAACCCTCAACTTTTATGTTTTTTTAGCAAACTAACTTGAAAATACACAGTAATTCAATTTTGATTTTCTATTGCAAATGAAATCTCAACATACCCGAATTTGACCTCCATTTGCAATAAAAAATCGAAGTTCATGGTTTTTATGCTATTTTTAAAGTTTAGGCTTAATATGTCAAAAAAAAACTTGAAAATTCAGGGTTTTTTATGCAATTTTCCCTTATTTTATAATAGTATTGCCATTTTGTAATAGGTTGGAGAAATAATTTACATAGAAATCTGACCTTTTATCTCCTCCAAATGGGATAAGTGTTTTTTTTCTTTTTTTTCTTTTTTGTTTAATTTTTTTAATAGGACGGAAATGACTCTTAAAATCTTGATGAGGTGGTAAAGGGTTGGGATGTGATTATATTTTAAGATTCGAGTGTTAAAAATGTATGAGAACTCCGCCTCACACAATGAAAGTCACTTTAAAATAATAAGGATGTGGAATGAACTCTTTGTTAGGCATCTCAATTGGTCCAACCTTAGATTTGCTTGCTAATGGTTATCAATTCGAGTCCCCTCAAAGCGATTAGAAGTTTACTTGACCGTTAACTTCAAAGTACTATGAGATTAGTTAAGCTACACGTAATGTTATAAACACCCACATTTATTAAAAGAAAAAAGATGGAAATGAGATTTTTTTTTTTTGATAACTAAGCACTTTGTTACAATATAGTAACCGTCTCTCACCGGTAATTAAAATTTGGAACCCCTCCTCCCTCGATATTATGCATCAGAAACTTCGAACGCTTTACCAACCGAAATGATGTGATAATGCGATAGACTGGAATGAGAATTACAGTAAGGCTAAGCTGGTAAAACTATCTATACTCTTTATTTAAGCTTATCTTCTATAAATACTGATAAAATTATAGATGTTTGGCGTATAAAATAGTTTATGAACTCCCCACCCCAAACATGCAATGGTGAAAGCAGCTTAGCTTTGGGCAAAAACCAAAACAAACGTTTACCTTAGATTTACACTCATTGTATTTTTTAAATATATGACAAATATATAAATAGCAAACAAGTGAGTAAATTTTTGCAAATTAAGAAGTAAATTTTTTCATAATATATGATTTATTTTGGGGAAAATAGCATAAAAACCCTCAACTTTAATGTTTTTGCATGTTAAACCTGAACTTTGAAAATAGCATAAAAAATTCTTAATTTTAATTTTTTTTATTGCAAATGAAGTCTCAACTTACTCGAATTTGACCTCCATTTGTAATAAAAAAATTGAAGTTCATGGTTTTTATGCTATTTTAAAGTTCAGGCTTAATATATAAAAAAAAACTTGAAAATTCAGGGTCTTTTATGCTATTTTCCTTTATTTTATAATAGTATTGCCATTTTGTAATAGGTTGAAGAAAGAATTTACATATAAATCTTACATTTTGAAAATGGGATAAGTGTTTTTTTTTTCTTTTTTTTTTCTTTAATTTCTTTAATAGGACGGAAATGACTCTTAAAATCTGGTTGAAGTGGCAAAGGGTTGAGATGTGATTATATTTTAAGATCCGAGTGTCAAAAAAAGTACTATAACTCAGTCACACAGTGAAAGTCACTAAAAATAATAAGATGTAAATAACCTTGATAGGCATCTCAATTGGTCCAACCTTAGGTTTGCTTCATAATGGTTATCAATTTGGCCCCTCAGCGATTAGAAGTTTACACACTCATGGATCTCAAAGTACTATGAGATTAGTTAAGTTACACATAATGCTGCAAACACCCACATTTATTGAAAGAAAAGACGGAATGAGATTTTTTTTCGATAACCAAGATTTCACATGCAAATCGGTTTCACCTGGACTCGACCCTGGGACCCTCCCTCCCTGTGATATCCTACCTTTTTAAACTTTAAACGCTCTATCAACTTAACTATGCATGTGGATAGACAGAAATGAGAACGAGGGTGGGTTGGAGAAAACTTATCTACACCTTTAGAAAGCTTTATCCCCCCCTCCTCATATGTTCTTTTAGGCTTATTTCACAAGCTTCCTCATGGAGACAGCTTATTTCAATATTTATAAAATTCTTGAAAAATTATGAAAATAACTTCTAAAAATTTATGTAAAAATAGGTAAATTTTTTGAAAATTTTTATTAAAAATATGAAAATTTTCTGACATATAATTAAAAAAAATCTATTAAATTATTTAATAATGATATAAATGATTTGATTTTCTTATTTACACTCGATACATTCATTTAATATTTATTTTGTTTTTGAACTTAAAATTTTTGTGATGATGGAAAGCATTAATGTTGTTTGTTATTTTTTCTTATTATCTTGTTTTGAAAATATTTGTTATGATGTGAAACACTAGTAATGTTTGATTTTTATGTTTAATGTCATTTCCTTTATTGTATTGGGTTCAAATTAGAAGAAACTCGTCAAGATACGCTGGATGACCTTTACACCGTTGGGGACTAATTTACGTCTGGTATCTCGAGTTTTCGCATAAATTTTAATCTACATGGTGTAACGTGTATATCTTTAAAATAAAATCAATCTAATCTGCAGTTTGCTCGTAAGATACGCGAACGAAGCTTTTTATAATTGAACCCTATCAGATTTTTATTATTAGATAAAAACTATGTATTATTTAACGCATATATAATTTTATTATTTATATTGTGAACATCACTTAAAAGTTCTTAGCCTCAAGTTTCTGTCTTTATGCCTCAAGGTCTCAAGAAGCTTTTGCACCTCCGTACGTCTTGCTCTTTAAATAACCATGGCATAATACATGCTAATTTATGAAAAGATTCAAATTAAAGATTTTAATGAAGAAAAAATATATAATATTTTAGTTTTTATAATCTCTTGATTCATAATGAACAAAATCAAGATGCAGAAAGAGATTGCTCATTAGTTATTTTTATACTAGACATACTAACGATAAACGCTTAAGATATAAATTAATTTTACTTTATTTTTAATTTTATATATATATTATTAATTTTTATTTCTTTAGTTCTTTAATTTTTAAAATTTTTCAAAATTATGATGAGTGCTTATTTATCCAAACACTTTAATTTTATAAGCGGTTATGATGATTTTTTTAGTAATTTCAACTATTATAGTTGTTTGTGTAGTAATGCATCCAAACACTTAAATGATGCATAAATGCTTTTTTTAAATATATCAAAACAAAAATAGCTATTGAATAAATTATTTATGGCATAAACTCTCATCTAATAAATTCTATAAAATAAATATTTAATTAAGTTGTTTAACTATGGGCCTTATTTTGAATAAATGAGACGAAATCTCAAATGCTGGTGTGGTTCTTATTTTGGTCATGCTTGGTACATATGTTTCGATTTTTGGAAGGCCCATAAAGGATAGCCCAATATTGGGTGAAAAGTCTGAAAATACTAGCCCATGACAATGGATCCACATATTCTGGCCCAGCACTATAAAATATATAGCGGAATAATATTAGCCCAATATTTTTATTCCATATATATAGTTCAACAGGCCTTAAATCAGGTCCTTTGCACTTGATAAATATAGAATAAAAATTATAAAGTTTTTGAAATAAATTTGTTATATTTGAACTTTATATTCCATATTGTGTCAATTATGCTTAGAGCAAATAGTAGAGCATTCACTATTAAAACATGTCTAAGGGCATCGGATATTGTGTTAACGAGGGATGGGAGGGATGGGATCAAGGATTGGGCGATGCATAGAGAAATATTACAACATTATAATGTAAAGTAAATAAATAAATAAATAAACTGATATTGTATAAGTATGACTTTAATTATTATAAAAATGATTTAATTAAAAAAATGTTTTATTTTTTTTTTTTTTTTGACAATTAAGCAATTCTACATAATAAAATAATCATTCTTTTAATTTACCAGACCCCTTCCTTCCTGGGGACACTACTTTTAAACTTCTTTCAACGTCTGCCAATCAATTACACATTATTAACATTTTTTTTAAAATATATATTATAAATTTCATTTAACGTGAAATAAAATATATTTTTTATAAAAGACGTTTAAAATTGAATAAATAATATATAATCTAATTTATCTTTGCTTTCTATTATTTTGAAAATAGTATAAGATCGAACCAAGTGATCGATGATTTTAACCGTGATTCTACCCATAAAACCATGAATCGGTAACCTCTAACTTATTCGGGTCAGTCAACGTTCCAATTTTTTAAAAGACGGTACGGGTGTAGGTTTAAATTCTATCCTGCACCGAAAGGGAAAGATTCATTGCCTTTGGAAGATAAAAGTCATTATAAATATATTCTTAAGGATAAATGATATAATTTTATGTTTTGATAATCGTGGATGTTTGGATCAGAGCATACGCGTGCCTCCACTAATTATACGAGATGATGAAATTAACGATTGAGTAAATAATTCTAACGTCCCTATCAAATAATTTTTAAATAATAAATGTCAGCCAATGAAAGGGAAAGATTCATTGGCTTTGGAAGATCAAAGTCATTATCTTATTTTGAGGGTAATGGCTTTCCTAAAATTATAGAGTTGGGCCCATATATCTTTTATCTAGTGGTTCCAAACTATTGTTCAGTAAAACATGGAAGAGAATGAAAGAAAATGGTGGAGATTGTTAGGGTTAGAGTCAATGTTCTTGATCCGAAATATTATCAATATTTCATCTTTTCGACTTTGGTCTTGTTTGGTTGAGCTAATTAGAGGAGCAATTAAGACTTGATATCGACACTTAATCAGCTCCTCATAGTTGATTAGAATTAAACAACTCTTGATTGGAAAAAAAACTACAAATCGTTATAAAATATCACATTTTCCATTTTTATCTTATAAATTCTCAAACAAACTTTTATTTTTATAAAATAAAATATTTGTCTTAATTTATTTGTGGTAATTATACAATTCAATATTTATTTTTAATTTGATATTAAGTTTTTAATTTTATTTTACCTTATTTAATATGATATAATCATAACTCAAAATAAACTCTACTTCAAAATAAAAAATTTTATGACATGATTTATAAATATATTGACATAGAAACAAAAAGAAATAAAAAAAGGAAAATGAAAAACTTAAATATTACAATTAATTTTATTTATCATAAATTATATATTTAATAAATTGTGTTTAGCTTAATGGCTTAATTATTAATCTATAACATCAAACTAAAAACAATTTGTTAGAGATGAGGTTAGAGTATTTATTGTACTTTAGTATTTATTAAAAATATAGGGAAACACAAATCAAACAAAAGATGAACAATAGGGTTGTAGATAAAAAAAGAAATATTCTTTTGACCTATATATGGTGTGATCTTAGATTATTTTTAATTCGAAAATTTTATCGGAGCTGTCAGATATTTACATTGCTTTATATCTTTCTATCATGCCTATATATAAATTTTACCTTCAATCGACATCTGCTATTAACTATTTTATAAATAAGTACTTATAATCAACTATCAACTACCAATTGCTATTCTTCAAAAAACAGTAACTTGATCAATAAGCTTGCCAAAAGTTCAAAGTCGAAAGCAATAGTTCTTTGTGATATTGTTTGTTAAAACATTTTTTTTCCAATTAAAATGTATAATAATATATATTTTTAAAAAAAAGTAAATTTTATTTGTTTATATAAATATAGATATGAGAACATCTAAACTAATTAAAATATGTTATACTAGACTTAGTTTTATTCACTTCTTTTTTTCTTTCAACATTTGGAAAAAACTACTTTTGAGAAAAAAAAAATTTCGAACAATAGTCACTTTTCTTCTACTACATACAATCATTTTAAACTAAAATAAAAATCATGGAGAATTTATTTTTGTTACAATGACCTTGGAATTCAAAGTTACCTCGAGGGAAAGGAAAAGAGTGATTTGATCCAAAGACTTTTCGAAATCTGATGACCTCTACTTTTGACTTTGGAGATATGCCTATAAATTCATCAATTGGAAAAGGGTTTATTTTTGTCCAAAATATATTATTTAAAAAAAAAAAAAAAAACAGCTTTAAAAACTAGGTATGACGGGCCAATTGGACCAGTGACTTTTCAAACGATTCAGTCTCGAACGGGTAAATCATCGATTCAACCCCTAACTTTCTCGGCTTATTCGCTGATATGATTTCTAAAACATTGAGAAAAACTGAAAAAAAATTGAAGGCCTGTTTGCTACTGCTTTTAAAACTGTTGTCGGAAAACAAGGAAACCACTTAAAACATGTTTAATTTTCAGTTCTTTTTTATTTTGTTTAGAAAACACATAAAACATAAAATACACTCAATTCAAATAATAAGAACAATTTTTTAAAAACATTAAATGATGTTTTTCTGCTTTCAAAATCGTTTCTTAAAATAACAAAAATGTAACCAACACGCTCTTAATTATAAATTTTAGATTATTTGAAGGTTTTAAACTAAACTTTTCAAATGAGAACCCTAAGCATGAATGACCATATTTTATAAATGTAATTAAGGTAGAAAGCAATTCTCTCTAAAACCCTAGCCACCCCTCCCGTTCTATCTGAAAATCTTATTGAGGCCCTTGTTGCAGAGAGAGGCGATTTTACTATTCTACTTCAAATCATCCCTTTTATCATTATTTTCTTCCTATATTCAGCTTTTCTTTTTTCCAATAAAATTAAGCTTTCCATACCGCTTTACCTTTACTTTTCTTTTACTTTTTCTGCTTCTTTCTGCCTCTACTACCTGAGACTTGTTTTTTTCATGTGTTTTCGTCATAATCCAAACGACAAAGCTCTGACATACTTATCAAATCAAATCTGCTCGCTAATACGCTATGATCTAAAATCTTAAATGCTTCAGATATCGGATTATCAAATACGCAGCATCGAATCAATCATTTTTGCTATTAACCTAAATATTGAGTTGTGTCATTATTTAAAGTTTTTAATATTTTTTATCATATGTTTTTATCTATTATATGGTTAATCTTAATCAATAAATTTATCTTTAAAAAAAAAAAAAAAAAGGAAGAGAACCCCATGCCGACTTTTTTCTAGAAAAAAAAAAATTGGGGGGAGCTAAGAATAAAAGAATCGTGAACCATGGAGCAGGGTTCACGGTACAACAACCGTAGTGGACAGTGGACTTGGACTGCTGAGGATGGGGGCTAAGCTAGCAGGAGGCAATATGAGCTGGAACACATTAACTCACCCATTCCTAATTCCTTTTTCACGAGTGTGGGGCCAAATGATTCAGACTAGACCCAACCTAAGCCACCCAATTTGGTGGATGGAGCCTCTGGACACTGACTTCAAGTACAGCAGACACTCTTGGCCTTCTCATTTTGGTCAACCCCCCCATGTGGGGTGCCCCCTAAATTATGGGTCACTCCCCTCTCAATGGCTCTCCCAATTTAATGACCTTTAACTGTCCATGGCCCTTCCTTCCACCCCCACCCTTGATCCCGTCAAACTCCAATTCACTTTCTTTCTATTTTATTTCTGGTCAGCTCACTTGTTACCAACCACATTCTCTACATAATTAGATATTAAATATTCAAACAGCACAAGTCATTCAACTTTCTTTATCTATCATATGATATATATATTAGATAAGGGTTTTGATTCACAATCCGGTAACACCCTCCCACCCCCAATTCTTTAGTTTTGGGTCCTAACTTTTCTCATTGTACTTTAGTGCCATGCCATCTCATATTTGTCTTCAAATCAAAACTAGTCATAAATGTCTTACATTTATTTAATAGTTTTTTCTTATTAATAATTATGGGTATCCATTCCCATGAGACCCTAAAGTTAAGGACAAGGTAAAGACTCCAACCAATGACCAAATGACTAAATCTAAAATCTCTGTATCTACGAAGTTGGGTTATATATTTATATATATATTTTTAAATAATAATACTATATTATTGAAACATTTTGTTGATGAAAGGAATGATAGGAAAATGATACAGATGAGGAAGAGCAGTGTCCCACACGGTTTTATTTGACACGTCAGACCTATCCCTAAGTGATTCTTAGTATGCCCCCACGCACTATATTTAATAAGGGCACTCCTCCGCAAACTAGAGGCTCCACCCACCGATTTTCTTGTCCAAGAAAATCCACAAACTTTCCAGGAAAATTAATTTCGCTTAACAATGAAAAATAAAAATAAAATGAATCAACAGTGGAAGCAGGAACCCACTCCACAACATCAGAAAAGAAGCATGTGAAGACGCGTTTCATTGTCAGAATACCGCGTCATAACCTGTTGAACCATAACTGTTTTTCAAATAACTATCCTAATTTTAGTAACCACATATCGCGCGAAAATAAGCACTGCCGTTAATGAGATCCCAATATAACCGCACCCACAAAAAAAATTTAAAAAAAGGGGAAAAGAATCTAGACAATCTACTATACTCTATGTCTTCACTATTCCCACTTTATTTTCTTGGAAAATGGAGCTAATCCTTTTCCAGGAAAGCCACATTTTCCTGGGAAAATATAAGATATTGTGACCCAGAAGGAAGTTTAGCTTGTGGAGTGAGAAAATGGAGGGAGAGACCGGAGAGAAGGGGAGTGTTTGTGGTTCTTCAGAGGAGATGTGGGATTGTGAGATGATGGAAATGATCGAGAATGTGGGATCGTATGTAGGGTTTAGGAAAAACTCAGTGAAGGAGTATTTAAATCTTGTGAGTGAGGATGAAACTGTTGGTGCTTTCTCTTCTGGAGGAGTTAGCGAGCTGGGGACTACTGCAGTTTCAGGGAAAGCTTTGGAGCGTTTGGCTAGACTGAAAAAGGCACTTGTTGTTTCTAAGAAATTGTTGAAGACCTGTAACTATGGCAGCAAGATTACCTGGTTTGTTCTATTCTTACCTGCTTCTGCAATTGGGTCATGCTCTGATTCAGTTTCTTCCATTTTTTTTTTTCTCTCAGGCGCATGAGTGTGAGGCAGTGGGAGTAAGATTTCATGCTGTCTACGACAAATTGAATCAGGCATTGGATGATCTACCCTACAAAGATCTGGAACTTTGGGACGGCGGAAGTGAACAGTAAATTTTTTCTTCCTTTCTCAAGTGGATCTACTGTTTGCAGCTAGATCCGCACAGAAAAAGTTTGTCTTTTTTTTTTAATAATGCATTGTTTTCGGGGTTTGGGAAATTCATGTGCTGATCATATTGGTTGTTGATTTCAGGCTGAACTAATGCGAATGCAACTCAAGAGAGCAAAAAGACGAACAGAAACGCAAGATATAGAGTTAGCAATGGACCTGATGGTTGTGTTCTCGAAGACGGATGACAGAAATGCAGACACAGCGATACTAGAAAGACTTGCCAGCAAGTTGGAGTTGCATACTGTTGCAGACTTGAAGGCAGAAACTGAAGCTGTTAGGAAACTTGTAAAAGACCGAAAAGGGCTGAGTGCAGAAGCCAGCCAGCAAATAGTGGAGCTTTTGGGGAAGTTCAAAAAACTTGCTGGAATGGAGGAAACCAATGTGCTTGATTGTCCTATTTCGTCGAGAAATCTCCAGAGGTGCCCATCTTTGGTGATTCCTCATGAGTTCCTCTGTCCAATATCGCTGGAGATCATGACAGATCCTGTTATCGTTGCAACCGGACAGGTAAATCTCATATGAGCTGTATGAAAGTTTTTGCATCATTCTAGCTATGCTACCTGCAATAATTCAACCAGATATTGTTTTTTCTGGCATTTTGAAGACTTATGAACGAGAGAGTATACAGAAATGGCTGGATTCAGATCATCATACCTGCCCGAAGACTGACAAACTTTAGCCTACTCTGTCCTAAAGCACCAAACTATGCCCTTCGTAATTTAATTCAGCAATGGTGCGAGGAGAACCAGTTTGAGTTGCCCAAAAAGGATATTAGAGCAGGTTCTAATGGCTCCTCCATTGAAGTCAAGCGGAAGGTCTCTTCTTTGGTCCAAAACCTATCGTCGTCTCAACCAGATGTGCAGAGAAAGGCCATTATGAAGATTCGGATGCTAGCCAAAGAGAACCCAGATAACAGAATTATGATTGCCAACTGGGGAGGAATCCCTCCTCTTGTTCAACTCTTGTCCTATCCAGATTCCAAGCTTCAAGAACACACTGTAACAGCTCTTCTGAACTTGTCAATTGATGAGGCAAACAAAAGACTCATAGCTAGAGAAGGAGCCATTCCAGCTATAATAGAAATTCTGCAGAATGGAACAGATGAGGCCAGGGAAAACTCTGCTGCAGCCCTCTTTAGCTTGTCGATGCTTGACGAGAACAAAGTAATGATCAGGTCACTGAATGGGATTCCTCCCTTGGTAAATCTCCTGCAGAATGGAACAACCAGAGGAAAGAAGGATGCAGCCACTGCCCTGTTTAACCTGTCACTCAACCAAACCAATAAGTCGCGAGCCATCAAGGCAGGCATAGTACCAGCATTACTTCATCTGCTTGAGGATAAAAACCTGGGAATGATCGATGAAGCTCTCTCAATTTTACTGCTCTTAGTATCACATCCTGAAGGGCGGACTGAGATCGGAAGACTGTCCTTCATTGTAACTCTGGTTGAGATCATGAAAGACGGGACCCCAAAGAACAAGGAGTGTGCAACATCAGTTCTTCTTGAGCTCGGTTTGAACAATTCGTCTTTCATTTTGGCTGCACTTCAGTATGGTGTGTGTGTAAGGACCATCTGGTAGAAATTATGAGATGCGGAACCAACAGAGCCCAAAGAAAGCAAATTGCCTTTCTGCAAATATATGTACAAAGTGAATACATCCCTGGACTTCAATGCTGGTTTCAGCTACATCAATTTATGGCAGTTATGCTCTTTCAGACATGCATGCATCACAAAGAAGTTTAAGTGTATAGGAGTGATGTTAATCTAACGAATTTTGATATCGTGTAGTATGATTGTTTACAAGTAAAACAAATTCTATCATGTATTAAAGAAAAAAAAAACCATTGCAATACTATAGTATCTACAGTCATTTCTCTACAAGTTCTACAATCAAAGTTTCTTGCTTTCATGCAGCACACTACACATTGGCCATCAGGTTCCTCCCACAACACATTACTTCAGCAGAGCGTGAACAAAAAATTTGTCTACCTGATGCAGTAATTGCATATGACTTTGTGCATCAACAGCTAGGAACTGGTAAGAAACAAGGCCTTCTGCAGTGATGTTGATAAGATGGATTGTAGTCAACCTAATGAAGTGTTTCAGCGTCAAAATGAACAGATGCAGACACTAGAAATGGAAATAATGTAAATCTCATTTCAGTCATTGAATTTATAGCTAACACCCCCAACAGTATCTTTGCCAGGCATGTCAGTAACAGCTTTTATGTATGCCAGCATCTTGCTGGCAAAGCTTCATTCATATCATTATTTTACTCCAATGTTTCATTGATTAATTGTGTCAATGCAAAGTAGAGGCAAAACAATAAATGTGGCTGATAAAAAAAATCTCACAAGAGTTTGCTAGTATAATGGCAAAATGATGTGGGTTTAGGGTTTTTCTCAGCCTTTCAAACATGTGGGGCAAAGTTAATCCAAATTGAAGATTACTGCTTCTAGATTCCAGATATTACATCAATAAAGATAATCCAAGATGTTCACTACAAATGGAACAGAAAGGTATATATAGTATTCATAGGTCATTGAGATACATCCTTGTCCCAGAAAAAAAAAAATAGAAAACGATAACTATGGCTTGAAAATCCTCTGGTAGCAAATTGACAGAATCGCATGCAGACTTGGATTACCTCCGCCCAGGAGGTGCAACTCCCCTACCAGGTGGTCCACCACGGCCAGCAGCCTGAGCCTGTGAAGAGAGTATCAAAACCATTTGTTAGCGAAATCACAAGAAACTGAGACAAATAAAGAATGAGAATTAAAACCAGAAAACAGTGTACCCTAGCTCGCATAGCAACAGCACGACCACGGCCAACTCCAAGAGATGAGCCCTTGCCCTTCAAGAAGGAAGAAAATCAAATGAATGTTCAGAACAAGATACTATAACAAAAGACAAAATAAGCATTTGCATCTATCATACCTTAACTCTAGCATCAAGACGCTTGAACATTGGAGCATTTTTCAGCATATCTGGTATTACCATGAACCTGAAGAGGATCATCATTTTGTATCAGGTTTAAGTAGCAATAAATTCCTAAGAAATTTCGTGAACGGTGAAAATTCAAATACCTGACTTTGCTACCACGGATAAAGACATGCTCAAGTTGAGAAACCTTTCCATCCTGTAGATGAAAGAATGATGTGAGCAGCAGAGAAAGGCTTAAAAAAGATAAATTTTTCCACAGAGCTTTGTTAGTTCCATAATACTTAAAGGTAATACAATTTTATATTTCATACCAGATTTAAAGTTTGAATCTTAAATGAGCCCAAGTGCATAGCTCATTGTCGGCCATCATTATTATGTAATTATCGAACACTAAATAAATACATTCCATAGAAAGATCAGTGGAGAAATAGAAACACCATTTCCATTGTTTTAGATGTTCGTTTGGGTAGGCATTTTTTAAATCGTGTTCTGCCCTGATTATTGCCTAGAGGGTTTAGTTTAGGAAAAGAAAATGAGAATTGGATAAGCACAACTATGCCCTAAATATCAATTAAGATGTCCGAAATATCGGTATGACACTGAAGAGGTTCTATTTGGATACGAATTTCCTCGCAATTCTAATTAACTATTTCACATTTCACAAACATTAGGGCATTCAATCAAAAGGAATTGAACCAGCAGAAAACTGATCCCACCATTGGCCTTATTTGGATAGGTTTTGAAGCCTTTTAAAACAATCAAGATTTCCCAACGGGGTTTTCACTGAGTTTCGGGAAATCTGCATGGTTCCTCTCTAGTGCGGGTTTCAAGCATTCAAAATAGCTAATCTACGGCATCATCACGGAGGTTCAAACAATGAAAGAAACGAAACAACTGCCCGTTTGTTGCCCAAGAAAATTTAGTACCACCTCAGCCTGTAACTAAAACAACAAAATAGGCCCCAATAATACGCAAAGTTTAAAAAACAAAAACCTTAGCAGGGAGCAGATGCTTTCTGAGTTGACAATTCCAGTTGTCTTCGCATTCGGATCATGTTTCCTCTAGAGTTCTCCACTCTTGAGTTCCACCGTCACCACGTGCCCTGCGGCTTCATGAAGCAGCTTCACCGGAATTCCCAAGCTTCTACTCATTTCTTCTTCTTCTTCTTCTTCTTCTTCCAGCAAAACCCTAAACCCAAGCCTCTACCCCTTTTATTCTCCCCCCCCCCCTCCGTTATGCAAAACGCCGTCGTTTCCCTCCTTTTGGGGCTGAACATTTCGTAATTAAGAAGTTAAAATTTCACCACCCCAAATCCATTTTTTGTTTCCAAAAATCAAAATCATTTAGTCAAATATATTAGAAAATCATTTTTCTTATTATATTTTTTATCTGTTCTATATTTTCCAAAAATCCTATATAACCCTACACTTATATATATATATATATATATATATATATATATATATATATATAATATTAGTTATGATTGTTTCAAAAAGTATAAAGAAAAAGGCAATTAAATTTGTATTTTATATCTGTCTGATAATATTAAAAATAAGAAGAAATTTTAAATTACTTCTGCCTTTTGTATAACTGAGAAAAATTTGAATTGAAATTTTAAAATATAAAAATAATTTATTAATTTTAAATTTTTCTTTTATTTATTATTTCTTACTATTTCTTTCCTTTCATTTTTTTTCTTCTCTAACTTTCCAAGAATCAAGCATAACCTAAACAGAAAACACACATACTTTAAAACAAAATACTTTCCCCATGTTTGATCATTTTACTCTACATAATATAAAAGAAAATTAAAAATAATGAAATTCATCAAATTTTTTTAAATTTTTTATTCAGGTGAGTTGCAATAAGTAAAATGAGGTTGAAATAGTTTATAAATATAATTTATTAATTTTAAATTTCTTTCTTCCTTCCTCTATTTTTTTTCCATCACATTTTCCATGGAATTCTTCACCAACCAAACACAATATAAAATCATATAATCAAAAGGGGAAAAAGGAAAATGAATGTAATCTCGTCAAGGAATCTGATAAGACTTAATTCTTTATTTGTCAATAACAATATGAACATACAGCTCCATACTGCTGGCAAGGTTTTCCAAGCAAACTTGGCTGTTCTGGGAAAATTCAATAAAATTACAGCTAAAATCATCGGGTCTTGTCTGCTAGAAAGATGACACAGTTCTGATTCAGATCACGGCCCGTAGTTCTCCGGTGAGCAATGCAAATTTCCGGTGCTGTGACAGGATTGAAGGAACTCTTACAGCTTCTATTCTTGATGCCAAGTCATTAGAACTGGGTTCTTTGTCTTCCTTGACTGCATTGAGTATTGTCTGCAAGATTTGCAAGGGATCGCCATGGCTCACAACCAGAATCGCGCATCTGCAGAATTCCAAAACCGGAAAATCAGATTAGAGGAAGACAAATGAGAGTCTTTTCGATGTTCCATGGAAATTGACATATATTTTAAAATAAGGGATCAACTATTTTCCTCATTTATTGTGGTTGTTCAGCCTAAGTATTGGTTTTGTTTGTGCAGTTTCATAGAAAAGGGCAATGAACTGGGATGCTGACTGCCATACAAGGTTTGGTCTATCCACTAATCGATTTTTTATAGGAAGGAGTCAAAGACCCGTCCAAGAACTAGGCTTGTTTGGTTCACGTTTTTTAAAACTGTTTTCTGTTCTCCAAAACAAGAAGAACATGTAACACAAGGAGAACACGTTTGGTTCCCAAGTTTGTTTTGTTCCGAAAAACACAAAAAACACTAAATTCAAATAACAAGAAACACCAAAACTGTACCCAATAATAGTTTTTAAAAATAGAAACCAAACAAGCCCCTAGTATCAGAACCAAGGATCATGGGTTTAAGTCATGAGAGCCTATCACATTGGGGGAGTGATTATCTTATGTCACAGTAGGCTGAACTTGTTACTTTAGATGCATTGCCAAACAAAAGCTAATACGATATTATCTGATTGTTGTTTGTGTTTTGGCTATATTAATCTTCATAGATCATTTCATAGACACCTGCATTTTAATAGGCATATGATCTAATTTATCAATCAAGCTTTATGCAATCATTTGAAAAAGGAATCACAAAACAAGAAGAAAAATCAACTTTTTAATGGGGGGAAATGCTTCATCCATGAATTTCACTGAAGGATTATGTCCTAGAATAAGATAATGTAATAAAAGATGGATATTATCACCCTTGAAATTCTGATTCCATGGTTGCCATAGCATGTGCAAGCCTAGAAGCAACATCAGCAAATATTCTTTCTCCACCTTCGTGGCCTTATAGAATGGATCTTTCTCATCAAGAGCCCATATATCGGGATACTGTACATGAAAAAAAAAAGGCTCAATTCTAACTCAAAACATTAGAAACTGCTGCTGCTTCCACAAATTTTGTCTAGGTTCAAATCCATTACTAAAGGTACTTACTTTATCATGGGACATAAGTTCAAATGAAGGACCAAAGAAACGTTCACGAAGATCTTCTAACACCTGTCCATCAAGAGTTACTATATTGTTCATGAAGAGAAAAATTAAAATAACAAAGAGAAGTGCTCAACAATTTCAGAGCTATAAATGACTCTTCAAGTTTCAAGGAATGCAATTGCTCACCTTACATTGAGGACCCTCAAATGGAAGATCCAAAACCGATGCCACAACTTTAGCAGTGTGAGTTGTTCTTGAAAAGGGAGAGTAACAAATGCGGACATTTTCAAGTGGTATATTACTTTCCTTCAGCTCCTGCAGATACAATAAAGTGATTGCAAAAGCAAAGAAAGTTTTTGCTGTTACCATTTTAAAGAAAAAGAAACCTAGCGTATATATATGAGAACAATTTAGGCTGTCCTCTCTGTAGCCAGGATAGGGAAACCAGCAAATAGGCTTTGGGAATCTAGTCGGAAAGTTCAACCACATGATATGGGTCAATCAGCAGTGTCACATGATAAGAGGTAAGATTAATTTCTGATGCATATGATTTCCTCAAATTTGTCATTTTGAATTAAAGAAATAAGGAAAATAGATGCAGGTATCTCTAAACAACCATCAAGCTTTGGTAGTTACTAGTTAACATTTGCTAGATCCAATGAAATTAATATCATTTAGAAAAACTAATAATCATCATCTTTCCATAATGACAGAAATTTTCTTCTACACAAGAAAGCAAAATGTCAATTAGCATTAAATCATGCAATATATTTTTATTGTTGGCCAAAGCATTCTCTTGGGTGATGTCCTTTCTGGTTATTGGTGTTGCGCCATGCTTATAGACCAAGTTTTGAATTGTCGATAAAGCAAGCTATGACTTGCTTCCTAGGCCCAAACCTCACGTCACTGTCATTTCCCTGAAATTGACAGTGAATGACTTCCTCTTTCAAACATGGAAAGCAAGTTGTGAATTATACATGACAATGTCTTGTTACAACTTACAATTATTCCTAGTTAATAATCCTGAGGGGTAGCTTAGCTTAGTTGGTTCGACCTTGAGTTTGTTCTCCAATAGTTACCAATTTGAGTCTCCTTTGAACCATTAGAGGATTTACCCGGCCATTAACTTCAAGGTCTCATGGATTAGTTGAGGTGCCCACAAGCTGGCCCAAATACCCACGGTTATAAAAACAAATTTTAAAAACTATTTCTAGTTAATAGCTGTATCTAGGCTGTCCTGTCATCTCCATCTCAAAACCAGAAGTTTAGAATCAAGCATATCAAATTCAATGAATTACACCCAACATAAATCTATTATGACATGCTGATTCCCCTAGGCAAGCATCTTCAATTTGCAGTACTAAAATTCTTCCCATCCATCCTATGATTTGTGCATTCATTTGGTATTAACCATATCTTCTCATTCAACTTATGTACACAACCAACCCAACTCAGCAACTAGTTGTGGACTATAATACATCCAAAAAGTCTGTTTGGCACACAGGAATTCAGGGAAAAGGAAAAGAGTTCTAAAGCTTTCTGCTTTCCAACAAAAAAACAATCATTTCCCTTGTTTGGCACACTGGAATTGAGGGAAAAGTAAAAGAGTCCTAAAGCTTTCTGCTTTCCAACAAAAAAAAACAACCATTTCCCTTGTTTGGCACCATAAAACCAACAAAAAGGACCAAATTGCAAGCGATTTATAGTAATAGCTCCCCCATACTTCCAATTAGGACAAAAAAAAATCAACAAAAACCAAAACCCAGTCCAGAAAAAATCGAAAAAATTCATAAATAAATTTTCCTTCAACACAAGTAATCAACAAAAAAAAACCGAAACCCAGTTCAGAAAAACAGACGAAAATCCACACCTTTTCGAACAAAATTCCAGCCGAGTGTGCCTGATCAACACCTTCAGAAGCTAATTGATACTGTGAAAGCTTCCCATTTTCCTGGAAAAAATGTAACCTTTAGTCAGATTAATGTGGGGATATGCAACCAAGTCAAGAGATGAAAGAGACGAACCATGTAGGAGACAATAAGGCCTCTCTCGTTTGGAATGCTCTTGCCATGTCTCAGCACCCAGTATCTGTTGCGGAGAAACGACGTCGTTTCCATTTCTGCGCACCACCCGAATCCGAAGCTCTTGGCTTGGTTTTGTGGCTCCATCTAGCGCTTTATAGTCTTGTTTCTCGTTTTTTTTTTCCCTTCTAACCCTTTAGTGATTTTTTTTAGTTATTTTTGGCCTCCAATCATTATTTTAATTTGTTTTCTATTGATTGTATCATCGTCTTATTGTGGCGGGTGATTTTGAGAAGAAAAAAAAACCTCATATTAACAAGACAAAATCATAAAAAATAAAAATAAAAATTGGTTTTATTAAGAAAAAAATGATAAAAAATATATAGATAAATGATTCCAAACCAATAATAACAATACAATCACCCCTCCAAAAAAAGGGTCTAAAAAGAGAGAAGGATGAGAGAAAATGAAAGGAGGGTGGGGTTTTCAGATATTTTTCTTTAACATTTGAAAATTAATGTTATTATATAAATATCATAAAAATGTAAAATTGCATTTGGATTAGACTTGAATTAGTCAAAGTCAAAGTTGGTTAAGTAAAATCCAAATTAAATTGAGATAATCTTAACCTAAATTCAATCTCAATAGTGAAAAACATCTGTTCAAAGTATTCTTTTTTAGTACTTGAAGTTTTTTTTTTTGAATAATTTGCAAATTTGTATTTAATATCAACGAAACTTAATTCCTTTGAAAGTAATTTAAAAAATATAATATATGCCCTTGAGGACTTGTTCAATAATAAAAGGGTGAAAAGGGATTCCGGAGATTCCAATAATGTATCTGAAAATACTGAACACTATATCGTAAAAATGCAAATGAAAAATAAATAAATAAAATCAATAAATAAGATTTAGGTTATATTTTGTTGATTGGTTCCACAACGTTTAAGTAACAAATATATGGGAAAAATAATGTATACATTTTTATTTGTTATTTCAAACCACTTTATAGATTTTAATTCATAAATATAAATTTAAATAATTTATAAATATATAAGATTTTTACATAATTTTATTTATATTTGATTTTTTAATATTTATATGAAAATCATTTTTCTTACTCATCTTTTTCTTTCTTAATTCTTATTCGCCAAACTAAATACAAGTACAACTTATTTAATTTTGATTTTAGTGATAACAAATCAATTTCTGAATTTAATACTCATTTCATATGGTCATCATGCTTAGCTTAGTCAGTAGAGTAGGTTCAACATTTAAAAATACACGCATGTGAAATGAAGGGGTTTCTGCAAATTCCCTTATAGCAGTGACAGCTTACTACAATGTAATCAGCGATTAACAGAAAAATATATATATATATTAAGTGTTTAGGTTCAAGAACAAAAAGGAATTTAAAAAAAAAAAGCATATGTTAAAAAGGATAATAAAAAAGAAATATTGAGTTAAAAGACATCAAATAACTCTAAATTTGTGAATTTAACATCTCCCATATGTTTTCTTGAAAAATAATTTCATATATTTACATTGTTTGTTAAAAGAATAATTATTTTTATAAGAAAATAAGAACATATTTTTGTCAAAATCGATGGTGAAATGTCTGAACCAATTGATATAAGACTTTGGAAAAAAAATAAAAATAAAAGTTTTCAAATGTTTATTTAATCAAATCACCCAATAAAAAACCATATGTTCAAAGAAATAAATATAGAGTTAAAAGACATCAACAGGCCTTAAATTTGTGAATCTATAATACTGGTTTTGCTTAAAACTACTATTTAAAACATTTTTTGAAAACACAGAGAACGCAATTTTGATGTTCTCTAAAAATTGTTATTATTCTCTTAAATTAGTGTATTTTGTATTAAAAAAATTTGACAACAAATGTATTCTCCTATTTTCCTTTGCTTTAATGTTATTTTTTTAAAAACAAGAATTAAACAGCCATACGATGTTTCCCGTGTTTCTTCTTGAAAAATAACCTATTTGGACAAAAACGCCATTTTTCCATTTCATGTATTTATATTATCTCTTAAAAGAATGGATTATTTTTGTAAGAAAATAACGACATTTTGATCAAAATAAGGACAAATTTTGATTAATGGTCAAATTTCCAAAAGTAGATTTTCAAAAGGCCTTTTAATAAGTTTTTTGAAAAAGGTCTTTTAATAAAGGGTGATTTGATTAAAAGATCATTCATGAAATCCAAAATTTGGAAATCTGACCCCTCTATCAATTTTTGGCATATTTTTTACATAAATGTCTATATTGTTTTCTTACAAAAATAACCTCTTGCTTAAGGGACAATGTGAGTATATGAAATGAAGGAAGGTATTTTTGTCTAAAATTGCTATTTTTTAAGAAAAAACATGTGAAATGTTATATTCATAATTTTATAATGCCTTTTAACTAAATATTTCTTCTTTTGTTTTTTATCATTTGGAGGGGGGCTACTGTTAAGACCGAAATGAGATGAAAATATGATATAGATAGACCAGTGAACAAACAAAATTATATATAAACAAATTTATGGAACTGCTACCAATGACTATTATCTAATCCCTAGCAATGACACCAAAACCTTGTTAAGATCGAAATATGATGAAAATATATGTTTGTCATTTTTTTGTAAACTGGATTCATTAAAGGTTTTGATTGGTCTTAATCACTATAAGTGCACAGATTGTACAAGTGTTATTCAATCATTCTACTTAACAGAATGAACATATCAGATGAGATGAACAAATAAAACGTTTTAAGAAAAACAGTTTGCAGAACCTATGTCTATGAGGAACTTGTTTGTAAAAAAAGCGAGAGAAAGTTGGAACATTTGCGATGTCAATGATCGAGTCTTGTGTTGGACATGTCTCCCTTAAGACAAATTATTGCCCTCGTAGTGGTGCTTCGAGTTATTGGCAGTCGTCTCCCGAGGATAAAATGATCTCGACCTGAAAAGCCTTCTTTTTGTTAGCTGTTGAACCAGAAATGTGCAGAACTCGGTCTCTCAAAACTCTAATGATCTTGAACGGAAGAATGAATTTATGAAAGCAAAATGAGTGATTGTGTGGCTATATGAACACCGCTCATGGTACATTGGTACGATCCTTGAAGCAGGGATGGAGTCGTGTACGTTACATTCATGGCGAGAGCCGGACACGGTCGCGTCTACGTGGAAGACACTTCAATCCATGGTAACCTAAGCATGTGAGAACTTCTGACGTTTTTTGATGCCACGAAAATGAGTTTAAGCTGGCTCGGGCTTCGGCCTTGCTCGACGAGGCGGCGGTGGCGGCGCGTGTGGTGAACGAGCATGAGCTAGGTTCTCCCCCCTTCCACAAAATTAGGGTGCCCCTTGGGGCCCCAAACCCAACTACAAGGTAGGTGTATAGATGCCCTTTAAAGTCTGTTCTTTATCCGATGTGGGACCACGAAGCTTTTCCGCAAGCTTAAACCCTTTATTACCATTCTCAAGTGGTGATGTTTGGAGGCAATTTTTAATTCACTCCTTAATGAGTTTGAGCAACTTAATAGATAATCTTCATCTCCTTATGAAGGAGAACACATTCCCATGTGGACCCACTGAAAAGAGTTTATGGGACCCATTGTAATTTTAGCTCAAAGATAGCTAATTTATTGTGCTCAAACCCATTTTTCCAACAATCCCCATGAATGAAATTGAAATTTGAAATCGTCTGAAATGACATGCTAACACTAAGAGAGGATTCGGTTGGAATTTACGTATAGAGGAAAGGTAGCTTGTGGCCTTGAACATTCCCTTGTGAAATGCTATCGGGATTGTGATTGATAAGTGAGACGGGATGTCTTGGTAATTCGATCATTTGTATTAACCAAGGCAACTGACATTTGCGGAATCTTTCCTGACACGGTTGGTTCTCACGATTGTGTTCATTTTGGCCCTGAACAATTCCTGGTTTCATGAGTGCTCCTAGAGAATTTAGCCTTTATCATTCTCATAGAACCGACCCAATTCTCACTCACATAGGTGACTTCTTATGGGAGGTATTCTGCTATACCCCACTTGTCTTTAACAAAATAAGAATCATTAAAAGGCGTGGCTTGCACATTGTATTGCGAACATCCCTTAATCGATTATAGGAATCAGTAGGAGATTTGTTCTTCATAGTGATATTCAATGAGTCACACAAAATTCGGTTGTCCCATTGAACCTAGATCTTGGGATCTCGAGTGTCGGTGGGATTTGCCGATACGGCGTCTCTTTAGTGTATAGGCTTTAAACCCATTCCCCTTAATGATTTACTTACTTGCTCTCTAGTCAAACCATTGGTTAACAGATCTGCAATGTTCTCTTTCGACCTTATGTATTCAATGGTCATAATACCATTAGAGAGAAGTTGTCTTACGGTATTATGTCTTCAACGAATATGTCGAGACTTACCGTTATATATATGACTTTGTGCTCTTCCAATTGTTGATTGACTATCGCAATGAATGCGGATAAGCGAGCCGCAGTTATATTATATTAGGAATATCTTCTAGAAATGATGAGCCACTGCCTTCTTCACCGACTTTATCTAGTGTAATAAACTCAAGATTCCATCGATGGATCTGGCAATGCACGTTGCGAAAGATTTCCAAGACACCGGCTCCACCACTAAGTGTAAATAGATAGCCACTTGTGGACTTGAGTCTTTTGGTGTCGGATATCGATTCGTCACCGGTATCCTTCAGAATCTTTGGCTGGATATTTTGAGTTGTGCAATCCCATAGTTTTGGGTGTATTTCAAATACCTCAAAACTCTAACCATTGTCTTCCAATGGTCGGACTGAATTACTTGTGTATCTCTCAATTTCTTGGCAGTATGTATATGCAGACAGGCCCATAGTTCATATGACATACATCAGGCTGCCAATTGCTTGTGCATATTCTTGTTGTGAAAGGCTTTTGCCATTATTTTTGGATAAATGTAGATTTACATCTACAGGTGTTCTCATTGGATTGCTATCATCTTATTTAAATTTCTTAAGAATTTTCTCAATGTAATGTGATTGAGATAATATTAGTCAATCTGATGTTTTACATATCTTTATCCCAAGTGCTAACATCGACAACACCGAGTCTTCATGTCGAGCTTATTGATGAACACATTTCCTTAGTAGTTTAATGACTTCATTATTTGCTGCCCATGATGAGTATATCGTAACATAGAGACAAATAATGACAAACCCATGTTCGGTGTTCTTGACATATACACATTTGTCACACTCGTTGATTTTGAATCCATTTGTCATCATTACATTGTCAAATTTCTCATGCCACTGCATTGGTGCTTGCTTTAATCCATAAAGGGATTTAACAAGCCGACAAACTTTCTTTTCTTGACCTAGAACAATAAACCCTTCGGGTTGTTCCATGTAGATTTCTTCATCCAAGTCACCATTTAAGAAAGCTGTCTTTACATCCATTTGATGTATCTCAAGATTATGTATAGCTGCAATAACTATTAACATTCGAATGGATAATATTCTTGTTACTGGTGAATAGGTATCAAAATAGTTCAAGCCTTCTTTTTGCTTGTAACCTTTGATAACCAGTTTGGCCTTATATTTATCAATAGATCCATCTGCTTTCATTTTCTTCTTGAATATCCATTTATATCCTAGAGGTTTTGAACCTGGTGGAAGATCCTTATTCCACGTATGATTTTGCAAGATGGATTCTACTTAAATCCGTTTATAGCCTCTTTCAATATGGAGCTTCGAGGACTCGACATTGCTTCCTTAAAGCTTTGGGGCTCATCTTAACAAATATGTTAGAAAATGCAGACCAAAAGATTTTGGCGTTCTAGTTCTTTTGCTACGTGCAGGGTATCATCATCTTGTTGGTCTTGACTGCGCCTATTGCGTATTATGAGTTCTTTACTTGAGTTCGACTCCTGTGTGGATTTGTAAGGAAATACATTTTCAAAGAAAGATGAATTCCTTGATTCAATAATAGTATTAGCATGCATATCGATAATTTCTGATTTATGAATAAGAAAACGATATGCAATACTATTATGTGCATATCCAATGAAAACACAATCAACTGTTTTTGGTCATATTTTAACCTTTTTAGGTATAGGTACCGTCACTTTAGCCAGGCACTGCCACACTTTTAAGTATTTGTAAGAAGGTCTTCAACCTTTCCACAACTCATAGGGGGATTTATTGGTTTTCTTATGAGGTATTCGATTGAGAATATAATTTGCGAGGAAAGAATTGCTTCCCCCACAAATTTTGAGGTAGTCAGAACTTAATAGTGATGCATTCATCATTTCTTTTAAAGTTCTGTTCTTACGTTCAGCAACCCCATTTTGCTAAGGTGAATAGGGTGCAGTAGTTTGGTGTATTATACCATATTGTGAACAAAAATCACCAAAAGGTGTTTCATATTCACCACCTCTATCACTTCTTATTACCTTGATTTTTCTATCAAGTTGGTTCTCCGCCTCATTCTTGAAATGTTGAAACATTTCCAATGTCTCATCTTTACTTCTCAATAGGTAAACATAACAGTATCTTATGCAATCATCAATTAATGTAAGAAAATATTTCTTACCACCTCTTATTTGAATAAATTTCAGATCACATATATCTGAATGTATTAATTCTAGAGGTTCATTACTTCTTTCAATTGATTGGAAAGAAGTGCTTTGTAAGTTAGATTACACAAATCTGCATTTATGATTTAGATCTATTTTAAATTTAGGCAAACATTCCATATTAATTAATCTGCGCAATGTATCATAATTAACAACATATCCTAGTCTACCATGCCACACATTTGAAGATTCAAGCATATAAGCAGAAGACGTGTTCTTATTATTGAAATTCTTAATAGGAGGTACAAAAGTCATTACATTCATTTTGAAAGGCGCTCAATGTGCCCCTTCCCCCACGTACATCCCATTTTTGGTGAGAGAATGAAGTTATGAGACAAACACCAACTTAAAAGCCCTTCTTACTCAACAATGATCGGACACTAGATTCTTTCGAATTTAAACATCTTGACACATCATTGAGAGTAAGTTTCTTTTGATGTCATCTTGATACTACCTTCCCTTGGCCTTCAACCTTGGAAGAAGAGGTTGCCCGTAAAGAGTTGTTCTCCATTATCTATGCTGCAGTATGATGAGAACATCTTCTTGTCTGACAAACATGTGGTAGCTCTGTGTCCACCCGCATTCCTTGGTATTCTTTGCCAATGAAGTTCACCTCGAGGCCCATGGTGGGAGGTTCATATACGAGACATCGTCTACTTCAATCACACATTGGCTTGAGGCGTTTCTTAGCACAGATTCCACTTTTCCCTTGCAGACTATGTGATCCTTATACAGTGCCCTGCTTGTTGCACACATAACACTTTCCTTGGAACTTTTTCGTAGGACCTTGCTTAGGACTGTTGCCACTGTGCTTCCTCTTCTTGTTATTGTGGGAGGTCTGCCCTTGTTCCATAACATTGGCCTTAGATTCCATGATGCCCTTGCCTACCTTCTTCTCAGATGCACGGTTGTCTTCCTCTATTCTCAGCCTCGCTATCAAGTCTTCAAGTCTCATTTCCTTCCGCTTATGCTTTAGGTAATTCTTAAATTCTTTCCATAGTGGTGGCAATTTTTCAATAATTGCAGCCACTTAGAAGGATCACTAAGGGACATCTCACATATCATGTCATGCGAAATCATATGAATCTTGAACTTGGTACGTCGCGTCTTGAAATCAAGCATCTTGTAGTCTATGAATTTTCCTACTACAAACTTCTTGAGCCTTGCATCCTCAGTCTTGTATTTTTTGTCCAAGGATTCCCACAATTCTCTTGCAGTATTGAAGGCGCAATACACATTATACAGTGTGTTGTCCAAGCCATTCAGGAGGTAGTTGCGACACAATAAATCAGCATGCTTCCATGCTTCCATAGCGACAACCACTTGCCTATCAGTTTCATTTTCCTTCAATGCGGGAGCATCCCTCTTGAAGAGAGCGGGCCCCGGTAAGGTGGTCGGGTAGAGCAAGCATCTTTTGTTGCCACCTTTTGAACTACGTCATTAAACCTCACGGCTTCTCTCCATGACTCACAATCATTGGCACCATAACAGGCGTTGGAGAAGACACCACAGTAGAATCAGTAGCCATTCTACTGAACCGAATTCTGTTTGCAGAAATAGTATATTAAAAATTTTTAAAAAATGACAGCCAAATTTTGAATAAAAACAGTATTAAATCAAAGTGGCTACTGTTCACAGAAACAATATCTTAAAAATTAAAAAAATATGATTTATCCAAATTCTGAGCAAAAATAAAATATATTAAAAAAACATATTATCGTTTTTGTAGAATTGAGCAATAAAACAATATTAAAACCAAGCGATTCTTGTTTGCGAGTGAGCAATAAAAAAGCGATATTAAAATTGATATGTAAACCTCATAACCAAGAAACTGATATGTAAATTGATATATAAACTAATATATGTAAATTGATATCAGAACCGAGAAACCGAGAAACTGATATGTAAACTAATATGTAAACTTATATATGTAAACTGATATCAAAACCGAGAAACTTATATGTAAACTGATATAAAAAAAATTGTTTTCCTATGTAAATTATAGTAAAAGGTTATGTAGTTCTTGAGTTACATCTCAAAGCTAGAGAGAATAAAACTGATATCTATATGTAAGAACAAAACTAATTTGTCTTAAGATTGTTATTCAATCATTCTATTTAATAGAACGAACAAATTAGATGAGATGAACAAATAAAATGTTTTAAGAAAAACAATTTGCAGAACCTATGTCTATGAGGAACTTGTTTGCAAAAAAAAACAGAAAAGTTGGAACCTGTTTGCAGTAATAAAAAATGATCAAGTCTTGTGTTAGACACAATCTCCTTAAGACAAATTATTACCCTCGCAGTGGTGCTTCGAGTTATTGGCAATTCGTCTCCCAGGATAAAATGATCTCCCAACACAAAGAAAGCACTTCTTTTTGTTGGCTCTCAAAACTCTAATGATATTGAAAAGAAGAATGAATGAATGCAAAATGAGTGATTGTGTGGCCCTATATATGGAGCACGCTCATGGCTTTGTTCGGTACAATCATGAAGCAGGGGATGGGTCAATATGCCGTACATTCATGGCGAGCAGTTGATCGGCGTGCACGGAAAAGGCGCCCGATCGATGGTAACCTACGGCATCATAAGCGACAACGTTTTGACTCCAAAAAAATGAGTTTAAGCTAGCTCCGAACCCGGCCTAGGGCGGGGCGACGGTGGCGGCAAGCTCGCGTGTGTGGTGAACCAAGCATAAGCTAGGTCCTCCCATTTCCACAAAACTGGGGTGCCCCTTGGGGCCCAAACCCAACTACAAGGTAGGTGTATATATACCCTTTAAAAGTCTTGTTCCCATCCGATGTGGGACACAAGCTTTTTTCACAAGCTTAAACCCTTTGTTACCATTCTCAAGTGGTGATGTTTGGAGGCAATTTCTAATTCACTCCTTAATGGTTTTGAGCAACTTAATAGATAATCTTCATCTCCTTATGGAGAAGAACACATTCCCATGTGGACCCACCGAAAAGAGTTTGTGGGACCCATTGTAATTTTAGCTCAAAGGTAGCTAATTTATTGTGCTCAAACACATTTTTCCAACAAGTAATAAAAGTGGATTTTCATTAAGTTCAGATATTGTTCCTACAAGGATTGAGTATAAATCATAAAATCAACTACCCCAACTACTCAAGATCCTTACTATTTGAACTCCAATATTAAGATGATTGGGAAACGAATAAAATAATATTAAAGTAAATTCACTAGTGTACATAAAATATTAATAAGAATAGAGTTGAGAGTTCATTGAGTGAGACAACAATAGAACATAGATCAATGAATAATTGTCAATTTCTGCATCATTTTGAATCTTAGCTAAACCATAAGTTGGAAAGCTGAATTTATCAAAGATGCATTGTGGTATAGTTTGGATTTCTCCCTCAACCATACCTTTCACTAATTAGAGATTCATGTTCATTTATGACACATGAATTTAATCAGCTACTTGTAAGATATAATCATCTTTCTAAGATTTGAGTATTTTCTTTCGATGCCATTACGGATCTTATAACTTAGAAGAATTCTTGCCCCCATAAACAGGATATTGCAAACCTTCTCTAATGTAGATGGTACCTCATCCTTCAATACTAATGAAATTCTCCATTTCCTTGATTAGATCCTAGCTAACACGGGATCAGAATCCTTTCATCAGAGAGAGAAGAAACCTCTAAGTGATTAAACTGATATTTAACCAAACTATCCTCAAACTAAGAGTAAGTTAGTGATTCATCTGAGTAATCCTTCAAAGTTCATTAGTTCTCAAGTATTAGTCTACCATGCCCACAAAGAATTGCTCTCTACCCTCAGGATTCTCTATCTCTGTGTCACGTAGAGCCTCTGAAAATCGAAAGCAAGATCTGATACCTTGCTCGAATTTGCAGTACTAGTCACCCAGGAACGATTAAATTCATAAATAATACAAATCAAATAAATTCAAGAATTCTAACTAAGGCGTTCTTCCACTTTGTGTAGAAGCCAGCGATCATCATCGACCCATTCTAGAGGAGCTCGACCCTTCAAAGCGGTTCACTCATATCGGTGACTAAGCGTCGGGAAAATTCGAAGTGTAAACGAACAGAAATAAATGAAATCCAGATATTTTCCAAACTCCATTTTATTCAAAACAGTAATGAAAGAGAAAAATTCACAAGAAATTCCAGCTCGAAGCTGCACTACTGTTCATTACTCAACTCCGAAAAATCAAAAGAAAACTAACTAAAAACTATACTCAAACTAAATCTACTAAAAAGGAAATAAAAGAAAAAAAAAAGAAAAAAATATACAGAGAGTCTTCAACCACCTAGAAGTCCTGAATTTTTGTGGAAGCTAGGAACAGTGCCCTAGATGCATCTATTTATAGATTTTCCAATGTTAGGCTGCACTTCAAGATAGTGTTGTGGATTCCCTAATTTTCTCGCCCAATTGGTCGTTCTACCACGAAGTAGAAAGGTCTGTAGCGATAGAGTCTTTGGTCTTTGTCGCAACTTTTGTTGCAGCTTGCAGTTTTCTATCGCGACCTGTTCTCTGGATTTTCTTGGATTTTGTCATGACATACTTTGATAATGTCACGACAGAGCTTTTGATTTAGCAGTCTTGTCTATTCTGTCACGATAGAGTTTTCTTATGTCGCGATAGGATTTCTTTGATTCCTGAATAATTTCTGTCGTGACAGAATTTTCTTTTGTCGTGACAGACTTTTCGTCTTTGGTCCTTATCGCTTGCTGAGCTGTTGTTGCGACAAAGAAATCTTTGTTGCGACAAACTTGACTTTCATTCTCTAGCTTTTGTTTTCGCAACATAAAACTTTTGTCATGACAGAATTCTATCATTCTCTCTAAGCTTATTGTCGTGATAGAAAAGCTTTTTTGTCGCGGCAGTCCCCTTCAATTATTTACTATGTGCTGACATGGATTTTCTTTGTCACCATTCCTCTTGTGTTACTTTGAAATTTCTTGTCATGACAGAGAATTCACCTCCCTCATGTTTTGTTTTTTACGACAGAAATAATCTTTGTTGTGAGGAATTTTGTTGCTCTTTATTTGTAATTACACGAGATGCTATTATCGCGCGGGATTTTCTTTGTTGCGACATAAATTCTTTCTAGAGCTGGCTCCATGCTAGAAACTTTTTCTGACCTCGGTACGACTTGTTGTATTCTTGTCATTTTTAAATTAGCGACAGGGAGTTGTCTTTCATAACATAGTTCATCTATTAATCCTTGACCTTTTATGTTGCGACGGAGAAGGATTATCGCGATAAAATTTCCTTTGCCATTTTCCTTGATCATTGTCGCGACAAAGTTAAGGTATCGCGGCCGGTCTTCTTTTCATTATTCTTGACAATGTCGCGGCCAGAGAGCTCTTTTGTCACAGCAAGGTGCGCGCCCGGTCCGGCGGACTTTGTTGCGACATATAGGCGCTGGTGTGACATAGTTCTTCTAATTACACTTGAAATTTATATCGTGACAAACAAAAACTATAATATGACAGGAAGAATACTTCTGATGCCACTTTTTTTACTTCTTTCTTGGAATGATCTCATTTTTTCAATTAAAACACACCAAAATAAGTTAATTGAATATTCCATAATTTGGCATAAAAATAGATGCAGGGAATTGCTAAAAACATGCGAGAGAAAAATTGATTAAAAATAGTTGAGTTTAAGATTCATCAAATTCCCCCAAACTTAAAGTTTTGTTTGTCCCCAAGCAAAGAAAAGAAATTTTTGTTTATCCTCAAACAATTTAGCATTTATTTTTAAGTATATTTTTCTATTTAAGACTCAATTGGGTAGGAAACACAAGTCAGTTATAAAATTATTTCTAAACATATTTCCAATCTAGAATCAGGAAGATTTTCAATTAAGTTCACTAAACCAACAAATAATTCATATGGTGTAAACAATTTAATCATTAAACCTGATTAGTGAGTGTGTGCTGGTCTTCCCTCTTTTTCCCTTGGCAGATTAGTTAATCTTCCGAGATAATACTCAGTTAGCATGCTTCTCATTCATTCTTAAAGTCTCATATGCTTTTTTGTCATATTAATCTCTACAAATGTAGGCATATTATCACCTTCAAGATCAAATAGGTCTTTTAGGCTTGTAATGTGTGGCTTTGGTAATTAGGTAGATAATTGGACACTTTAGGCTCAATTTGACCCAGTTTCTTGATGACTTACATCTTGCCTTAAATCATGCATCCTTGATTTCTCTTGATTTTAAGTTTCTAACCTCCCCATCAGGTTTTGTGCATCTTTTTGCATACTCTCTACTTGGTATTTCTCTTTTCATTTACTTCAATCAGAGTATGACTTTTCTTCCTTATTTTAGAAGCTTTTTCACTTTTCATCTGTTATCAAGGTTTTTGGAATGGTGTAATGTTTTGTCTTTTTAAGCTTTCTACCTCCCTTAACGAACTTTGGGTCAGTAACTCTCTCATACCAATTGGCATTAAGTTGCTAGGTGTTGAACACCCCTGGGACTTAATTGTTCGAGGGAGGAAGGCTTCTGAAGCCAAACTCATTCCTCCTTGATGTTTCCTTTTCATAGCTTATTTCTTAATTCTCTTCATTTCTTCTTATCTCAATGAATTTTTTTTTTTTCTCAACCTTTTTATCCTTCTCCATAGCTCAAAATAATATTACCCCAAACTTGTCATTTTCTGTCATTGATGTATTTTGTCTTGTATTCTAGGCAAATAAGGGTTTTTTATTGTAGGATTATGTGTAAGGAAGGAATTGGGCTTCTTATTTGCTGGTTGATGATGAGATTGGCTAAAGGCTCAAATAAGGAACTAGTGTGTATGCTTATGCATATCATAAGGGTAGGCTTTGAAAAGCTCAAACTTCCAAGGATGGCCTAAATCTTTTCCTGTTAATGGCATTGCCTAGCATTTTGCCTTGACTAATAATCCAACAAGTTCTAGGACATTGGAGAGATTACCGTGATGGATCCTAGAAGATGTCCCTAATCTTGGCATAATTTGTTTCAGAGCTATTGTTGACCATGTGCAAAGCTTATCAGAATTTTATAACCAAACTTGTTTACAAAAATAGAATTATGTCTTATCTATTCCATCAATTAATTAAAACCTTCCTTATTCTTGAAGTTCAACACATTTATTAATATTCTTACAACTTTCCCTTTCAATTCATCTCATCCTACCCCAATGCATATATTAGATTGTTTGTTTGGTTTTGTGAATATGTTGTTGTGTTATTTAACAGTTAGAATGTTCATTTAAATCAACACTTCAGTTCAGAGAAATGTAACACAGCAACAACTCAATTCCATTAACAATTCGGCTCCACCAAACAATTCACAACTTATTTAGAAATTCCAACCAGGAAATTTGGTTTCTCTATTATTCAACTAAGCTATTTACCATAAGTCAACAATTTCAAATTATTAAACATGAAGGAAAGAAAATTTAAACAAAACAAACAAGAAAAAGAATTTTCTATTTTATTGAATTTTTCAAGGATGGGATATGAGGTACGGAAAGGGAAAAGATATGGAAGGGCAGGATGAGCTATTTTTTACTCCTTGAAGCCTTTTCCTTAGTTGCTTCCATTCTTAAATATTCTTCAACCTCCTCTACTGGGGTTAGTTCCTTTTTTCCTGTTGCACTAGGGGTTTTATTTTGGGCTGGTGCTTTACAAGATTCAGAAAGGTCTTTCTTATACGGATGCGGGTTGGAGAATAGTATTGATGGGTTTGTTACACCACACGAGACTTTATTGTATTAGGCACCTGGTCACGAAGTGCTTATTTGTGCTTAATGGCACTTTCTTCTTGTTTGAGACTGTTTTCATAGTTGATGAGTCTTAAACTCATATATTTTTCATCCATTTTTCTGGTATGTTTTTAACAGTTTTAGCTCTATTTGTATGTCAAATTATGGAACATTCACCAACTTTGTGTTTTGTAGGTGTTAATTGAAAAAGAAGAGAAAACAAACAAAAAAGATGCAAAAAAATGGAAATTCTCGGCAGTCTTTGTCGACGCCAGTTTTTTTGTATGTCGCAACACAATTTCAAGTAGGCCAAAATAACTACGTCGCAACTAGCAACTAAATGTCACAAGCTCAAGCAGAACACAAGGTTGAAAGTGCAGTTTTATCGCGACAAAGAGTTTTTATGTTGCGACATTATTGAAGAAGATTGTGAAGAAAACTGTCGTGACAGTCCTTAACTCTGTCGCGACAATGATCAAGGCAGAGAACAAAGGAGCTATGTCGCAACAATATTTCCTCTGTCACAACATAAAAAGCTAAAGACTAACAGATGAACTATGTTGTAACAAAAGACAATTATGTCGCGATAGAAAATGCTCAGACTACAACACAAGTCAACTGAGACAAGTGTTTTTATGTTGCGACAAAGTTTTCATAACCAAACCCGACAGGAGAAATTACATCATGGCAAAGAATTATGTAACCAGCGACACTTAACATTAGAATTCACAACTAAGAGCAATAAAATCTTTGTCGTGACAAAGATTATTTATGTCGCGACAAACAAAACATGAAGGAGGTGAATTCTCTATCGCGACAAGAAGCTGAAGAGAAAAACAAGAAGAGTGGCGACAAAGAAATCATGTTGCGACATAGTGAAGAATTGAAGGCAAAATGCGTGCGTGAAGAGGTACTACGTCGCGATAATAAAAGCTACAGAATAAGAGAATTCTGTCGCGACAGAATAAAATTAGGTCGAGACAGAAATTGAAGAAGAACTTAGATTGGCCAAGGAAATATTTGTCGCAACAAAGATTTCGATCGCGACAAACAGCTTAGCAAGTGACAAGAATCAAAGAAAAAAAATTTGTCGCGACCAAGGAGTTTCTTGTCGCGATAGAAATTGCTAAGGACTCAAAGAAATCCTATCGCGATAGAGTTTACTAGGCTTAAAAGGTAAATGTTTATTGCGACAAGGAAAATTATGTCTCGACAAACTCTAGAAGTAGAAGGACATGAGAAGTTGGTTGCAAACAGGTTTGGTGTCGTGACACAATACATTCCTATTGTGACAAGAACAAGACTGCTACACCAAAATTTTGTCTCGACATTATCAAAGTGCAGCCGTGAATGAATCTAGAAAGAACTGAGAGAACATGCTGCAACGCGAAAATAAATATATGAGTCGTTTTTCAACGTGTTTAGGGTATTTTGTAGATATAATTCGAATTTTTCATAATTTAAATTCAAAACGTTAAAATTTTGAAACCCGTAATTTGTACAAAATACAAGGGCAAAAATGGAAATTTGTAAAATGAGGACCTAAGGGTTAATTGTAAATAAGTTTATATGTCTAAGTGTAAATTTGAGGATTGAAGTGCAAATAGGAATAAGTATGGACTATATAGCTATTTGGGAGAACTTAACCCAAAAATGGGTTTTGAGCCAAACATGGCCTTAAGAGAATAAGTGACTTAAGACCACATTTGTTCTTGGAAAGGCACATTATGCCAAAAATGTTTTTGAGAGAAAGTGTGGGAGAAAAGCTAGGGTTTTGCAAGAAGAGAAGAAGAAGAAGAAGAAGATGAAAGGTATGGATTGCTATGGTTTTGTATGGATTGTTATGGTTTTGTATGGATTACTATGGATTAGTATGGATTTTTGACTTTTGTATGGATATTAGTTTGTTCCATTTCTAGGGTTTAGTTAGGAATTCATCTTAACCTAAGATTTATTGGATGGGTTGGTAAAACCCTAGTTTGTATAAGATGAGTATGGAATCCTCCCTTTGAGTATGGATTCTTGGTTTATGATGTATGGATACTGGTTTAGGTGTTAGGAAGTTAACCTAACTTACAAGTATTTGAGTTTGGATTTGTAAAAACCCTAATTAATCTCTATGTTTGGTTTTGGCTGGGTTGGAACACACTTGGGAGATGTTTTTCTGGAGAGTATACGAGTTTTCTTTTGATTTTGGTTGGATTTCTAGAAAAAGGGACGAAATCATCAAATCTGGGCAATTTCGGGGTCTTATGCCACGGCGTAGGGATCCCACGCAGCAACGTAAGTCCACACCAAGGCGTGGCATGTCCACGCTGTGGCGCGACCAAGAGGGAGGCGTACGCCGAGGCATAGCAAAGCTACGCCGCAGCATAGCAATGCTACGTCGTGGTGTAGCACTGTTCACATACATGTGTTTTTGTCATGTTTCGTTATTCCGTTATTCCGAGGACGTGTCTATTGGACTAATGAGGACCCTATAAGTGTATGAAAGGGTCCATTCATGTTTGTAAGGTAAAGGAAAAATTAGACCGTACCTCGCTTCACCTCGGCGAGTTTGATGTTGGCAAGCCAATGCCTTTTTATGATAAGATAGTAAATTCTGAACACATATAATTGTAGGATGCCTAAGGCCAGAATATTAGATGACCACCGGCACCTGTTGTAGGGCGGGCATGTATAGTGCTCGCTACTCTACGATTGGAGTGTGTGACACTCTCGACCCTTCTTCGGCACATTTAGTACTTTGATACTCTCACGATTAGTGCGGCGACACTCTGCATCGTGCCCACTTTGTGCCTCCCGACACCTCGATCTTTGTACCATACCTTCGGGTACTTATTGTGTTGTGTCCGACTCATTTCTTATTACTAGTCTAGGTAGTCAAACAGTTATATGATAAAAATCTGAATAACGAATAAGAGTAAAGTAATGTACATCGTTATGCTCTAAATGTACCTACGGGTACCTCTGTACAAGTATAAGCTCTGTAGTACCTACGGGTACCTCTGTACAAGTATAAGCTTTGTAACTCCTACAGGAGATCTGAACAAGTATAAGTCTGCGATAAGTACAAGTATGCGTATACAATTGTTCTATGAAGTCAAACAGTTATATGATAAGAGTTTGAATAACGAATAAGAGTAAAGTAATGTACATCGTTATGCTTTGAATGTACCTACAAGTACCTCTGTACAAGTATAAGCTATGTAGTACCTACGGGTAACTCCGTACAAGTATAAACTCTGTAACTCCTATGGGAGATCCTAAATAAGTATGAGTTTGCTATAAGTACAAGTATGTGTATAAGTTTGTTATATGAATTCATGAAAAATTCTTATATGCACTCTTATATATTTATTCTTGTTATATGTCTTGTAAAGTGAGTTGTCACACCCACGCCCACCCCGACTAGGGCGATGAAGGCCTTGAGCACATCTTGGGACTCTTTACTTACTTTTCGGACATTAGTGGGTCGAAATCGCCATCTTCGAACAAAATATCATATACAATGATACAAAATAAAACTACCACCGTAGTGGAGTTTACAGTGTCAATATATACATTCCTGAGTCTCATTTACATATACATATACAAAAACTGTACATTTACATAATCAGAGCGCGAAACCTACTGTGATGAACCCTCTGAGTGTATTATGGCCCGGCCGGTATACGAGAAGATTGCAAGCGCGTCTCCTTTGTACCTACAGTTAAAACGCTATTTGCTAAGCAACGCTTAGTGGGGAAACATATGATTTATACGTATACATATGCACTAATACTCATTCTGATAAGCATATACTTGATATGAGATATCACGATGCTTGAGATATCATAATTTTCATGAATTCATATAACAAACTTTTACACTTGCATGTATCAGCGAGACTTATACTTGTTCGAGATCTCAGAAGTAGGACACATACTTGTACCTGCGAGACTTATATTTGTTCAGTTCTCCCGTAGGAGTTACAAAGCTTATACTTGGCATACGGAAGGCCCAAATAGGTACTCTGGCCTCTGCTGAGGGGTACCCATAGGTACTACAGAGCTTATACTCGTACAAAGGTACCCTTAGGTACATTTAGAGCATAACGATGTACATTACTTTACTCTTATTCGTTATTTAGACTTTAACATCATATAACGTTCTAGACCAATATTGAGAAATGAGTAGGACCTGACACAATAAGTACCAGAAGGTATAGTACGATGCTAAGATGCGAGTAGCACAAAGTAAGTGTCAAAGCAGCGACCAGTGTCGTCACACTAATAAGAGAGTACTTATAACACCCCGAAATATACCTTAGTCATTTTCAACATGTTTAGGGTATTTTGTAGGTATAATTTGAGTTTTTGTAATTTAAATTCAAAAAGCGGAAATTAGAAACCCGGAATTTGTTCAAGATACAAGGGTAAAAGTGGAATTTTGTCAAAACAAGATATAAAAGTCATAAGATTATATGCCAAAGTGGAATAATGGAAATTTGTGGTGCAAATAGAGGAGAGATGAAGGACCTAAATGCAAAAATGGGGAAAGAATCCAAAAATGAGTTAAGCCAAACATGACCTTAACTCTAAAATAAGGATAAGACCAAATTGGTCTCTCATTTTGGGAGGAGAAGGGCTCCGACGTGAATAAGAGAAGAAGAGAGAAAGGAAGAGAAGAAGAAGAGGAAGAAGATAAGAAAAGGTTTGGAAACTAGGGATTTGTATGGAGATGTATAGATTTATATGGTTTTGGTATGGATTACTATGGATATGAGTTGGTTCCATCTTCTAGTGTTTAGTTAGGAATTCATCCTAACCCTAGATTTGTTGAAAGTTGAGTTGGTAAAACCCTAGTTTGTATAAGATGAATATGGATTGTATAGATTTGTATGGATTCTTGGTTTATGCTGTATGGAGACATGTTTGGGTGTTAGGAAGTTAGCTTTAACTTCACAGTATTTGAGTTAGGGTTTGGAAAAACCCTAATTAATCTCTCTATGATTGGTTTGGTTGAAGGATTAGAGCATACTTGGGAGATATTTTTACGGATAATATATGAGTTTTCTTTTGTTTTTGGTTAGTTTACGGAAAAATGGACCAAATGAGCAAAATTTTGAAGCGATTTGCGAGGTCTACGGCGGCGTAGTGATCCACTTTCGTGGCATAGGCCACGCTAAGGCATGGCGTACCGCGCCCGGCGGCACGGCGAGAGGAGGATTTGGCTAGCCTCGGGTACGCCGTGACGTAGCACTATTCATAGCATGACAAATTTTGGTGTTTTGTTCTGTTTTGTTTTTCCGTTGCTCCGAGGACTTGTCATTGGACTAATAAGGACCCTATAAGTGTATGAAAGAGTCCATACATGTTCATAAGGTAAAGGAAAAATTAGGCAGTACATACGCCTGCCCTGGCGAAGCGGAGTGAATCGTTAAGTGACTTGTAACCTCTATGATTGAGATCGTAAGTTTCTAAACACATATAATTGTAGGGCGCAAGACCCGGATGTCGAATGACCGCGGCACCTGCATTGCGTGGGCAAGCACGCATTGTAATCTTTGCTGGTATACTCTCATGATCAAGTCGCGGCGAGCACTCCTCAGGCCGTGCTTCGACACATTTAGTACTTCGGTACTCTCTGATTAGTACTTCGATACTCTCTTATTAGTGCGACGACACTCTCTGTCAGTGCTTCGACACTCTTACTTTGTGCTACGACACTGTACCGTACCTTCGGGTACTTATTGTGTTGTGTCCTACTCACTTCTTATTACTGATCTAGGTAGTCAAACAATTATATGATAAGAGTCTAAATAACGAATAAGAGTAAAGTAATATACATCGTTCTGCTCTGAATGTACCTACGGGTACCTCTGTACAAGTATAAGTTGTGACACTGACCGGCACCGGAGTGGGGTGTCAAAGCGGAGAATGTCGTACTTAGATTTGGACTCTTTAACCTTTTCTTTCTCAGAGTTGACACATGTACCTGTTTTCTCATTCATATGCACAATTTTTGTAATAACAAAAATTCTTTTACATATACATTATACATACCACCATAGTGGCATTCATTATATTCTATACACATATACTTGAGTCCCTTTACTTGTACCATTACAATTTCACTATTACAAAACTATACATATACCTATCCAATGAAAATCGGTGCGAACCGGTACGGTGAGCACCTATCTACGACATGGCTGTCTTCAGCGATGTGGGATGTCCTATCCTCTTGCCTTAAACACGTACCTACACGGATTAAAACTGTGCTAATCTTTCGCTTAGTAGGAACATATACATGAATGACTAATAACATTGATCGTCACAAGCTTATTCAAATGCTTTCATATGTCTTTTACCTGTTTCTAGTCTTTTCATCTTTCAATTCTATGACTTATTACATTTTATGTACTAGTACATATATCATTTCTTATCCTGTACCTATCATGTCTCCTTTCATGTAGTGGCTACACGCCCATGCTATACTATTCATTTCTTACATATTGTTTTATCATATATTTTCTTATACGATCTTGTATATACTTTGCATTTGCGTTTTCACTCTGACTATAGAATTGGCATTCACGACAGATTCGAGAGGGAACCTCGTCCTGTTTGTCATTCAATAGCAATGTGATTTCATATTTAACAGTATGATTCACTTTGACTATAGAATTGACATTCCACGGCAGTCGAGAGGAATCTCGTCATGTTTATCATTGATAGCAATGTGATTTACATTTGTGGTATGATTCGCGATATAGAATTGACATTCGGCGATTTGAGAGGAAATCTCATCATGTTTGTTATTCGATATGATGTGATTTAAGTAACCATTTGCATATTTTGTCATATACTTTCATTTCATCTTATACTGTCATATTGTACTTCCCTATATTTTCATCTTGTACTTTTCATATACTATACTTTCCTATGATTTTCATATACTGTACTTTCATATGCTTTTCATATACTTTATCTATCATATACATTTCGTGTCATTGACACTTTATTTCTTGTACTTGTATACTTGTCATCACATAGCAATGTTATCTTCGTATCATGTCATGTACTTTTATCATTTCGAATCATGTGCATATACTTGTCATTTGTTTTATGTTTAAATGCTGCGTAAACGCTTAGAAAGTGAATAAAGGAAACTAAGGGCCGAGAGGCACTATGCTCAGCATGCGGCTTAGTGGTCTATAAGGTTAGCAGAGGCGATTATTATTCGCCTGAGTATGGGTCCCTAGAGATGTATGTAGGAATGTTGGGCGTACCTTTCACCTGATGGGGTGAGTCGTATTTATAGTAGAGAGTTCAACCGGTTGGATGGTAGGTAAGGTCTTCCATTGGATGGGATATTTCTTATTTTAGTCCATATCGGATCACGAGTACGGGATATAGAAGCGGTTTCTTAGGATAGTGCTTCTTTCCTTTTGGGAAGATGTCCAACTGGCAATGATCTATCATTATCCTTTCTTTCCCTTGTGGTGGGATCTGGGAATAAATAAAATATATCTTTTCTATTTTTTGTTTAGATGAGAGGTACGGGCTTATTGGACGGTTATGGATTTTTATTTCGTCTCGAGGTCGCCTTTGGGAACCCGGTGAATTGGGCCTGCAGCGGGTTGTGCAAAGGGGCTGGGTTTTGATATGGAGCAGCCGAGCTCTGCAGGCCTAGGGTGGATATTGGGCCTATTTTTAACCCACCATATCAATAATAATAATAATATTATTATTATTATTTTGATACATAACATATTTTGTTAAGTCATTTTTATAGAAAATTTTATTTCTTTTAGTTTCAATTCCTTTTAATGAACTTTGCTCCACTGTGATTTAGACTTTTCCCGAGATTTTGTAGAAATCTCGTCCACTATTATTGGCGGTTTATCGAAAATGACAAATATTACATTTGTCTCGAAATTCGAATGAAACTTTACGGAACTAGATTTCGCAAAACGAATTTAACAACGCAATCCGTTTAGTCATCCGATATCTAGAGAATTTTCGGTTTTCATTGAAATTACCGTTTATCCTTTTGTTGAATTTTCGGGTTTCTGAGTCAAGTCTCAGGTTGAATATCTCGCCTTTTTCCCACCTTGAACACATCCTCTAAATAAATGGTCCATGTCTTCTATCTTCAACACACAGCAATGACAATAAGGGTTGTCAAATATTTTCCTTTTTACTCTTTCCATGTTAGTCAGCACCTTGCCATGATAGATGAGCCACATGAAGGTGTAAATCTTAGGAGGGATTTTTAAGTTCCAAATAATCTTCCAAGTGCCATCTGAGTGTATATTTGAACAGGGAGACCGGAGATTATAAGCTGGTTTTATAGTGAAATTACCATCATGGGATGGCCCCTAACAAATACCGTCTACCCCATCATAATCAGGTCGCACTCTTATAGATCCCAACTTCAATAAGGTTCGAGGGGGGAAGAAGTCCAACGAGAAGGTCCCACTTCCATCCTATCGGATTGTTCCAATAAGCTTCCACGGGTTTGAGTGAATCATCCAAGCTTAGATCTCTTAAGGCAAGGTTGATGAGTGGAAGGTTCTTCCAAGCATCTATAATTCTAGAAGAGAGAATTTTGCCATTATAGATCATGGTTAATACTACATTCAGAATATTTTCCTTGTATAATACCTTTCCACACATTTAAAGATCAACCTTTCCTCTTGATTTTTGACAACTCAATATTACCTCTAATATATTTGCCATGTAGCAGTTGTACCCAAATAGGGATAGTACCCGATAGAAGCCTCCAACCAAGTTTGGCCATGAAGGCTAGATTCAGATTTCTCATGCTTCTTATACCAAGACCTCCTCTATCTTTCACTGTCGTCACTGTCTCCTAGTTGGCGAGGTGGATTTTCTTTCTGTCTTGAGAGCTTCCCCGGATAAGTTCACCTTATTCTCTTATCATGTTATTTGAGCAAGTGATAGATGGGTGGCTGAGCTAGATTGAAACCAGGAGTAATTCTCCCTACAAGGGTGAGAAGCTTGGGCTTCCACCCTTCAAGTCCTCCATTTATCCTCTCGATAATACCCTTGTTATCATCAGGGTTTGTCCTCCCTATAATGCAATGGACCCCAAGGTAGGTCTCCATCTTAGACGTTATAGGTATATTAGGTATTTTCGAGATCTTGCAAACTATATCCTCCTCCACCTCTATAGACACAGCTATACTGGATTTGTTCAGGTTAATTTTTTGACCTGACTCTATGCAAAACATGTTAAGACATTCCATGATAATTTCCATCTGGTTTGGGTTGGCTTCTACAAAAAGGAGCAGATCGTTAACAAAAAACAAATGAGACAGAGGAGGACAATTCCTGGATAAACGAATAGGCTTCCATTTGTCCTTTGCCACTGCTTGGTTAATGACGTGACCCAACCACTTCATGCAGAGAACAAAGAGGTAAGGGCTTATGGGATCTCCTTGTCTAATTCCACGTGAGGGATGAAACCATTCAAGCTTTTTTTCACTCCAAAGTAATGACATCTTCACTGTCTCCACACAACTCATGATGTTTCTACTCCAAATCTCAGGGAGGCCTGCTTTTTCCAAAGTATCTTTAATGAAGGTCCAAGAAAGTCTATCATAGGCTTTCTTAAGATCTATCTTTTGAAGGAACATTTAAACAAGATAGGATCACATGTCAACATTTAAGCATGCATTTAATAAAAAAAAAAGAGATGGTTACGGATTGATGCCAGCGAAACCATCCTTTCAATCACCTGCCCGATGTTCTCAGTGCCCTCGGGTGCGTGATCGAGAAATGAGGATCAATGAGAGGCTCTTCCCCCTTCTCAGAGATTTGGTGGCAGAAATGGAGTACTCCCAAAAGGAAGAAAAATGGGATATGTGAATCTATACATACACATCTCTTCCCATATATATATATCATATATATATATATATATATAACATATATATGCTATATATATATATCACTTTGAGTTAGGACACTTGACTTAATGGGCCAGTCAAAATCAAGTGAGGTGAGCCCATAAAGAAATCAAACAATGATATGTTTAGGCATTATAGTTCACAATGCAAAATGAATTAACAACGATTTATAATAGCCCATCAAGTTGATTATGTAAGTCCACACATAAAAATTCCAACAATTCTCTCCTTGGACTACATAATCAAACATCCTAACATCAGCATATAATCATAAATCAATGTCTCATGAATCTCATCAAAACAAATAATCAAAAGCAATCATATAGCCTTCATTGTGATTTATGAAAAAAGTACAATAATAGCAATCCTTCGACAATAGCATAGTACGATGCGAAAAATGGCTCACTAACCCAATACAACCCTAGGCTTCCAACAGCCCATTTGAGATACATGTTCTGAAGCATAAGCATGGAGTAGCGCTTTTGTTAATGGATCGTAGACATACCTTTTGTGGACATGTATTCAATATCAATAAGAACTTCTGCTGCTTTCTCATAACAAAATAGAACTTTACATCAATATGTTTGGAGCGAAATACTCTAGTGTTCTTGGAAAGCAATAGGCTGAATTATCACAAAATAATTTCAGCGATTAGAAATGAGTCAACAACTCCCAAAGCCGAGAAACAAAATTCAGCGTCCACATAGCATGACAGACGAAGCCTCATAACATGCCACATGCTACGCGCCATAGTTGAGGATCTTTGTGAGTGTGTTGCTTGACACTCTTCAAGATCACGGCTCCTCTGCCATCATAAAATATAGCTGTAGTGGATTTCTTATCATCTATCTGTGCGTAATCCCAGTATCCCACAAAACCCATCTACATCAAATAGGCTGGTCTTGATATGTCAACATTAAGTCCTTAGTTCCTTACCCAAATACCTAGGACCTTCTTAGTTGCTTTCAATCTTTGACTCGGGATTGCTCAAGTACCTTCCCAACGGGCCCACAACAAGCTGTCTCCCGGGCGTGTACATACTTGAGCATACATAAAGTTTGCCCACCACGGATGAATAAGGAATGGTCCTCATTTCCTCTCTCATCACGCCTGGGACACTGAGCCTTTGAAAACTTATCACCTCACATACCATTTATTTACATCAGATATTGAACCTCTTCAATATCCTTTCAATATAGCTCTTGAGATAATTTAAGCACTCCATTAGCCCTATCACTTAAGAATCTTTTATGCCCAAAATATGTTGTCTCACTACAAGCATCCTTCGCCAAAAATGGCCGACAACATGTGCTTGCCTCAATCAACAAGTCGATCATTTGACGCGTAGTAGTATATCATCAACATATAAAACAAGAAATATGTAAATACTCCCACGACCTCAAATATATGCATCTATCAACTGTGATTCTCTTAAAGCCATTTTGGGTGATAATGTTATCAAACTTAGATACGCCTCGAAGCCTGTTTTATACTATAAATGGACTTATTGAGCTTGCAAACTAAATTCCTTTCCAACTTCTACAAAACCAGTAGTTGCTCCATATACACCTCATCCAAATCACTAAGAACGTCAGTCTGATATCCATATGATGCTCCAAATCAAAATGAGCTACTATGGCCATAATCACCTAAAAGAGTCTGGGTCGACACAGTGAGAAGGTTTCTTTTGAAATCAATCTCTTCCTCTTTGACTATAACCTTTAACCACAAGTCTAGCTTTATATCTTTCTACTTTCCTTTAATCACGCTCGGTCTTAAAGACCTAATTACACCCAACTGGTTTCATAACCATGTGGCAGTTCAACTAAGTCCCAAACACTATCTATATGCATAGAATTTATTTTTATCATCCATTGGCTTCTTCCAAGAAGTGAATCGAGGACAATGACCGCTTCTCGATAAGTGACTGGATCAAAAGCATCATAACCATCATACTCATGCTCCTGCAAATAAACCATATAATCATCTGAAATAGCTGCCCTACGAACTCTCTGTGATCTTCTCAAAGGAATCTCACTAACAAGCAGTGTCATCTGTGGGAAGGCCAGATTCCATTTCATCACCATGTCTCCCGATTAGTGGCTTCACGTGGGACAATGCGAACATCCACATATGGAACATGAGATGTAGGAAAAGGAATCACAACATGCTCTTCTCTAAGAGGTATCTCACGAGGCACAAAATTTGATGAGCATCAATTTCATCCTCAAAATATACAAAATTCTCGTCTCGACTCAATGATCCCGTGGTATGCGATGGACAATAAAATCTAAGCCCTCGATCCAATGCATTAGCCAACAAAGAAACCACTAATGGTTCTAGGATCAGTTCGACCGTGGTTATGGCCTAACTCTCAAATTCTTTGAGCATCCCCAAACATGGAAATGGTGAAGACTGGTTTCTTTCTCCCGACCATAAATTTCATAAGGTGTGTCTTAGGCACGCACTTACCAAGAATTGATTCAAAATATATGCCGCTAGCCCTTAAAGCTCTTCACCCCATAGAAAATCTCGGTAAAGAGGACTGTCTCAACATGCACCTCACCATATCTAACAATGTGTGATTCCTCCTTTCGCAACCCCATTCTGGCTGAGGAGTGCCTCGCATTGTAAATCTCAGACACGCCACATTCCAACGTAACTTACAAGAATGGTCCAGATTTGTAGCCATCTAGCCTCATCACTACATCTTTCCATAATACGCAATTCTATCGACTTTGCGCCTTTAATGGGCTTTCCTAATCGTAACTCCACCTTAGCCTTAAAGGCTCTTAAAACATATTTAGGGAGTCGATTTCATGGATTAGTTCAACATAACTAAATCTAGAGAAATCATCAATGAAAGTGATGAAATATTTATAACCCCCTAAGGCAGTTGGTGTCAAAGGACCGCATATATCTGTGTGGATCAAGTCTAAAGTACTTTCACATCTGTCAATCTTCTCCTTTCTGGTCTTTGCTGTCATCTTCCCCTTTAAGCAAACCACACAAGTTTCAAAATCTGAGAAATCAAGATTAGAAAGCACACCATCTTTTACCAATCTCTCTAATCTTGCCTACAGGCTACAACATGGAAGAACTCAATTCATCTTAGCACGCTTGCAACCAACAACGTAATTAATCAAGATGAATCACATAACAAACCATGATGCAACCGAGACAATAGCATTTCCAAACAAAACACCATTACCCATTAATTCTGAGTTGCAAAAAATATCGACTTTTCCATCTCCAAAGTGAAAAGAATAACCAAGTCTATCCAAAGAAGACACATAAATCAGATTCCTCCGAAGTGAGGGTATAAAAGCCACATTATGTAACAACAAAAACCTTTCTGTGATCAATTTCAGCTTTATCATGCCAAAATCTAATTTGTACTTTGGCCTGGCCACCCATATATACACACACTTTGATTCCGCCTTTCCGCTTATCCGCCGCAAAGAATTAGTGACATGAATAGTAGCTCCAAGACGCAAACTACCAAGAATTGACATGAACATCAACAATATTTGTCTCAATCATGTTTGCATTCAACTTAATCATAACAAACAATTTCACCTTTCTTTTTCTTTTCTAGCCAATTTTAAATTTAGCTAAATCACCATTTCAGGGCCAATCTTATGGCAAAGTTGTACTTCCCTTTGAATTTCTCACCTTTGCGTATTAGAAGAAGCATGTGCATTGTAGGTTCCTTGATTTGAATTCTTTTCTTGAACTCGCTTAAAGCCTCCAAAATTTTCAGGTAGAGGTTTTTCTTCACATTAATGAAGCCATAAGAGCAAGGGAGTGAGTCTCATTTTCTTCGTTGAGACTTTCATGCTGCACTACAATAGACATCAACTCTCCAGTCCATTCTTCCTTCAAGGCATTGTATGTCAACTTCACGGTGATCAGCGAAACAGGAAGAGACTCAAGTATCAGCACCATTTCAGAAATTTTTCACTAACTCCACTTTCATCTCATTTGCCTGCTGAAGCAGTGCCTTAGCTTGATGATACAGATTCTAACTCCACCGACTCCATCATATACTCGTAGCTGTGCTAGTTTTAAACGAGTTGCCATTTCTCGCCTTTACTAACCTTGGTATAATTGGCCTTCACATATTCTAAGAGTCTTTGGCCCTTTCCGTCTTTGGCACGCATTCTTCGATAGATTTATCCATACAGATCTCATCACCACAACACCCCCGTCTTCGAGTGCTCCCATCTTTCATAAAATGATCTTTCATCCAGAGCTCTCATTAGTGGGCTTACTTGTCTCATCAACCAAAGCCAAGTCCAGATTTTTGCAGTCATATGCACGCTAAAGAACTCAAACCATTCTTCAAAATTATTTCCAAAGAAGAGGTTTGATGGCGCATAAATTGCAGAGAAATGCTGGGAGTTTGTAGTCGAAAAATAGCAAATTCAACAATATGCATGTTGTTCATAATATCATGACTAAGTAGTTTCCATAATTTAATTTAGGCATAATAGCTTGAATTAAAAAATTCCACTGGGCGATAAGGACAATCCACTAAATATTAATCAAGATGTACTAATTTTATTACCGAAGTACAAAGAAAATTAGCACGGTTCATATGCAATTAATTTCCTTCATCAATTTAAGCATCCTACCAAGCATTATTATCATCGATAGGACAATTAAAATACTCCGTATGGTCTTAGTAATGACAATAACAAAGCAACTAAATGTGGGAGTCAAAAATTGACATATAGGGTCACGATAGGCAACCACATATATGTTCATTATTGTCATGATAAGGTTAAATATTTAATTTGCACAATTTGACACACTTGGAATTGCGATAGGCAATCACACAAGTGTTCATTATTGTCATAATAAATTTAAATAATTAACGAAATTGACCTTGGACAACATTATTGGTAAAAAAAAAAAAATTATGTCATAAAAAAACAATGATTATAATAATTGTCCTAGTAAAATCAATTTTAACAAATGCATAATCAATCTTAAGTATTACTAAGCAGTAACAAAAAAAAAAAAATTGATTTTTTGATTTTTTTTAATTACATATCACATGACGCTATCATGTCACTGCTTCATCTTCTTCTCCATATGAGCACGATCGAAATGGGAATTTTTTTAAATACTTAAATTTCCTTCAATACAAACCCAAGAATGCACAAAAAAAAAAAAAAAAAACGCATAATAGCAAGAACCAACAATAATTTTCGAAATACCAAGACGAGGCCCAAAACCACAAAAAAAAAGGATGGGTTTTGGTTCCAAACAACATTCTCTACCTGTATCCAACCTCAATCTGGGTTTGAAACCAAGAATAAACACCAAACGAAGAGAAAAATGGCTTCAGAATCCAAAAAAAACGAGAACCAAAATAACCTAAATTGCAAATTAAATGTCTTCCATGCCACTGACACTAATCAAGGAACATTTAAACAAGATAGCATCACATGTCAACATTTAAGATGATTTAATAAAAAAACGAATGGTTAATTTGATTGATGCCATGAGAAGCCATCCTTCAATCTTGCCATCGATGTTCTCCAAGCCGCCCGGTGCGTGACGGTCCGAGAATGAGGAGGGATCAATGAGCTCTTCCTTTCTCCTAAGATCTCTACCCAAACCGAACGCGTGAAAGACTCCCAAAAGCGAATAAAAATGATATGTGAATCTCTCCTCTCACACATCTCTTATATATATATATATATATATATATATATATATATATATATATATATCACACTTTAGTTGGACCACTTGACTTAATGGGCCAGTCAAGTAAATTAGGGTGAGCCCATAAAAATCAAACAACAATATGTTTCCAAATTTCCATTATGGTTCACAATGCAAAATGAACAACACCGATTTATAATATTATCGCTGATTATAAGTCCACACATGTGCAATACTTTATCACCATAAAACTTTACCCGCCTCCTCTCAGATCCCATCGAGTGAAGAACCTCTCGGCAGATAACTATATTTTCGTCTATTATCCTGCACTCGGACGAAAACTACTTTGACAAGGGCCCGTAAGTTAGGTCATCAACTCTTTAAGTATGTCAGTTAAGGTCTTGATGACCTTATACCCCACATCAGTAAAAGACTAATTAAAGGAACTGAAACTTGCTCGATTTTTAACCTTTGGGATGAGCTGTTGAGTGTGTCGTCGCTCATGGAAGATGGGTCCGTCTAGAAGAAATTTATGAAAAATTATATAGTGTTACTGAATCCCAAGTCTCAAAGAAACTACCGTGCCATCATGCCCTAGGGACTTAAAAGGTGTAATTTCAAAGAGAGCTGTTTGGATTTCCTCTAAAAATTCCTTCGAATCGAGGGGAGCTTATCGTCATGGACGAAGCATCAAGCTACTATTGTCTCTGCTTGAAAATATGTATTCATCGCTCTTTCGGGCGCACTGCCTCTTTATCCATTCTTCCTTATTGTTATTGAGTGTCGACTTGGTGGTATTCAAATATAGTAAAATTAATGTTAAAATTTCGCTTTGAAACATGCAAAGTATACTAAAAACAAGAATAAATAAATGCAAACAATAGATAAGTATTACACTATTAAGATAAAATGTGACATGAAAGTGTTGCAAGACGCACGCTTTTTATATATGCAAACCAGATACTTAAGCCGACAGCAGAATAAGAACCGTGATAACTTTAGGTGACTGGGCGCTAGTGTTTGATACTATGTCCTAAGATGTGATTACTTCTCTGCCCCTGTGCTTATGGAATACGGAAGGCCCGCTCTGCACGATCTTCACACGCATAAAGTAGCACTCCACCCATCCGGTCCACAACCAAACTATGTTGTGTACTCTCAAAATGCACTGCCTTAAATGCCGAAAAAACCAATGCACTACACTGTTACTGAATGACCAAAAAATGTTGATATGAGAATCACAATGAACCTAAGTATTTATAGACCTCTTAGTGACTTTTCGGACAGTCACCATCCTAAAGGACACAACTTTTCCGGGCAGTCACCATCCTAAAAGACAAAACTCAAAACCAAATAGCACATTTTCAAGAGGGTCACTTGGGAGCCTATTTTCTCATTCATTTCTTACTCGATTTGAGCAAATTAATATACTACATTATTCTCCTCATTTAGTATAATATAAACCCATGAAATATTGTTCAAAATAACAACCGGGTCCCACTTTAATTTTAGGCTCAAAGTCAACTAATAACTTAGTTTTACACTTTTAAAATCGCTTTTAATCTCAACAATCCCCACATGAATGGAAAATTGTTAGTATGCAAATGATAATGCTAACACACTATAGAGAGTACATCTTGAAAGATCGTGCACGTAGATAGCAGCTTTCTGCCCCTGAAGCTCCTAGTGAAAGCCCATCGAATCCAGTATCGGGACAAATAGTGAACGGATGTCTCTGAACTATTCAATCGAATCAAATCGGTCAGACTCACACGCTCCTTTCCTAACACAATCAAGTTCATGATTGTGTTCATTTGGCCCGAACTCCTGTCATGAGTGCCTTAACTGTGCCTTTATAAATTCAAAAGCCACTCTTCACATCTGGCTATAGGTGACTCCTAATAGGAATATCCCCAAGAACTTTGCACTGGATTTTCCAAGATATATGAATCATTAAAAAGCAGAATACCCCAATGATCTCGCATGTGTCTAGTTTACCATAGGAACAGTAGGGAGATTACCTCCTAAGTGCTTCTTTGAATCACGTATAACCCGCTTGTCCCTTTGAACCTAGGTCTCGGGATCTCCAACCAACTAGGTCACCGCATGATTCGGTTACAGTTTTAATCTCATCTCTGATGTGGGAATCACTGCCTTCACAAACCTCTCGGTGTTTTTGTCCGCTTAGATTATCCTTTCGACTTACATAATCAATGTAAATAATCCCATTTGAGGAGAAATTGCCTTAATCTGTGATATCGATATATATGTCTAGACTTACCGCATATATGTCATTCTATGCCCTACTCAATTGGTGTGATTGGCTATCACAATGTATACAAACTGATGGTAGCAAGTTTAGGCCATAATGAATATCCTCTAGAAATTGACGTGCTTCACTGCTTCCTCTCCCGCTTATCTAAAGCAATAAATTCAAATCTATCATGACTCGCAAACACGCTCGCTTTGAGGATTTCCAAGATGCTTTGTTCACCATGTAAAATGATAAATCACTGTAGATTTTGTATCTTCACATCGCATGTCTGCTAAAATACTATACCCTTCTCTAGTATCGCTGATATCTTCAGATAATGCAATCCATACCTGCATATCCAGTGTGATCTAAGAACCCCGATAATTGCCTTCCAATGGCCTACTCCTGACATCGTATATCTACTCGCTTGCTAACTGAGGCGCCATCTTGTCTAGTGCGCCATGACATACATTAGACTTTTAATGATACAAGAATATTCTAATTATGATATGCTTTGACCAATATTTTTAGACAAATGAAGATTTATATCAACTGAGTCTTAGCAATGTTATTTCATTTTTGCCTAACTTGTCAAGTAATTTTCTCAATATAATGTGATTGAGATAAGAGTATGTCCACCATGCTCTAGAAATTTTAATTCCTAGTATAATAGCTTCAACAATTCAAATCCTTCTTGTTAAATTCCTTACTAGATATTTTAAAAGAGTTGTAATAATATAATTATTACTATCCAAAATAAGCATATCATCCATATAGAAAAACAAATTTAGACTTGATTCCATTATTTGTGTCTTAACATAATACGATTTATCACATTCATAATTATGAAACCATTTGACATCATTACCTTGTCAAATTCTTTTTCATGTCATTGTTTTGGTGCTTCCTTTTAAAACCACAAAGCTTTAACAAGTGTACATACTTTCTTCTCGTCCTAAAGAAATGAATCCTCTGGCTTATCCATATAAATTTCATTTAAGTCACCATTGAAAACTGCTTTTTACTTCCATTTCCATATCTCTACATTATGCAATGCTACAATAGTTATGAGTATAAGGAATAGATGTTATTCTCTTGATGTGAGAATATGTTTCAAAGTAATCAAGACTTTCTTTGTTTATAGCCTTTAGCTATAAGTTTAGCCTTGTATTTATCAATTTATCCATCAATTTTCATTTTCCTCTTGAAAATCCATTTGCACTCCAATGGTTTACTCCCTGGAGGAAGATCAACCAACTCCCAAGTGTGATTTTGCATGATGGATTCAATTTCTGAAGCTTTGAGGCTCATTTTCTAACAAATATGTTAGAAAATCTTGACCAAATGACTAGTCTTGCCTTTTATCAAGGTCAAGTGCTCCAAGGCCACTTTCATCACTGTAGACTCATGGTCTATATCACTAGTCACAATATCATGAGTTGTTTTAAGAGAACTCCTAATCATTTGCATTTTAATGTGTTATATTTTCAAATGGAATGACATTTCTTGACTCAATTATTGTACGACATGTATATCAGAAATATCATATTTATGCACTAGAAAACGAGAAAATTTCACGTATTACGCATAACCAATAAATATACAATAATAACTTGTGGTCCTATTTTAACTTTTGGGAATAGGAACCATCACCTAGCCAAACACTCCTCTACAAATGTTTATAGAATAGACCACCTTTCCATAATGAATAAGTGGTTTGGCCCCACTCTCGTGGGTAATTTATTTAAAATATAATTTGCCGAAAGCAAAGCCTCCCGCAAGTTTTGAGGTAATCCTAAACTAATCAAACATGGCATTCATCATTACCTCTTCGAATGTTCTATTTTATGTTCAGCAATCCATCATTCGAGGTATGCATGCAGCTTCAGAATAATCTCATGTTCTGATAATCATCGACCAAAGGCCATATTCACCACCTCGATCACTTCTTATATTGCTCCACCTTTCTACTCAAGTCGATTCTCTGAACCTCATTCTTATAATGCATAAATTTTCCAATGCTTCATCTACCCAGCAAATATACATAGCACATTCAGGTAATCATCAAAAGTCAAAGTATTTCTTTCTCCTCTAGTTTGAAATATTATTTCAAATCACATGTATCACTATGAACTAACTCTAGAGGTTCTGATTTCTTCAATATTTGAAATGGATGCTCTAGTTAATTTGATCTCAAACATTACTGTATCACATTTATGATTTGTACCAATATTAAATTTACAACAATTCTAAGTTCATTAATTTACGCAAAGTATCGTACCACATGTCCTAATCTACCATGCCATATTAGAGGACTCAAGAGTAAGCGTGAAGATGTGTTCTTATTATTAAAATCATATACAATAGTCATTACATTCATCTTAAAGAGTCGCAATGTCATGATATCCCTGTTTCCATAATCCTAATTTTTTATGAGTATAAATTTGTCTGACTAAAACTGAACTGCATTTCATCAACATCCATCCAAGATATCATCTTTCTGAATTTCTGTGGAACATGCAACACATCATCGAGAGTAAGCTCTTCCTTAAATCACATCTTCAACATAACCTCTTCCTTTTTGCCTTCACCTTGGAAGTGGAGGAATTTCCAAAGAGTTGTTCTCCATCATTAATTGTTTCATATGAAGAGAACATCTTCTTATCCGAACATATGTGTCTAGTGGCCCCAAAGGGTCACCACCATTTGCATTTCACCGTTGACTTCGATATTACAAAGAAAACTTATGTTAGCATTTCTTAAAAAGCCCTTTTCCACCTCAGTTATCACTGGGGCAACCTTCCTCTGTGGTTCACTTGTGCTTTATGGTTCTCGACGATCCTTTTGCACTGTAATGTCCCGCTTTGTTGCACAACAGCACTCCGCTTTCTTTGAAACCTCTGACCACTCACCTCGCCCTTGTTGGCCAACATACTCCTTTCATGCTGGTTTATGTCACTCTTCAATCACATGTGCCTGACCTATGAATGATTGCCTATTTTCTTCTGAGACTCTATTGTCCTCCTTATCCAATCTCACTGACACCCTTCAAGCTTCATTTCTATGCTTTCAGGTTTCAAATAATTTTTTGGGTCCTTCCAATGGTGTAATTTCTGAAAATTGCCCACTTGAAAATATTCACTAAGCATCATCCTTCTAAGATGAATTTCATGTAGGATCACTTGAAGCTCTTGAACTTGACTTATGATAGTCTTGAATCCACCATTTTATAATCATGAATCTCGCCCACAACGAATTTCTTCATTCCGCATCCTCCGTCTTTATTTTATATTCCAAGGATTTCACAAATTTCTTAGCCATCTTTGATTTGACTATACATTATATAATGCGTTATCCAATCCATCGAGATATAGTTTTGCAAAGAAAATCGTAGTGTTTCATGCATCCACCCAACAACAATGTCCTGGCGTTGGCCTCATTCTCACTACAAACGGAGCATCTCACGGGGCTGTAAACTTCTGGCAAGATTCAACGTAAAGGAGATAGAACAATATTTTCGTTTCCATCTCAAATCATTCCCACAACTTTTCGGGAAGTTTTTCCCATGAGAGATATAGGAACAAATATAGCACTACATGATTTGCAAGAAGAGAACATTAATATCATTTGCATCCATTTCTCACAGAAACAAAGATTACAAACTATTAACAATATAAAAGCAAAGAAGAGAAACCCGTAAAACGCCTATGTTACTGCTTTGAAATTACGACTAACGTGCTGCAAGGAAGTTTATCAAAGAAAATGGCTTAAATTAAACCAGAAACAAAGTTATCATGAGACAAAACTAAACCACAACAAGTAATTAAACTAATTGAAAATCTGTCTTAAGAATGTTGGAGTGTTGACTCTAGGGTATTCAAATATAATAAAATTACTAGTTGAAATTTCAGTTTTGAAGCATGCAAAGTATACTAAAAACAAGAATAAGTAAATGAAATAGTTACAGGGAAGGTTACACTATTAAAGATAAAGCAGACACGAAGGAAAGACACGAATGGGCTCGATATATGCAAACTATACTAACTCATGCAGAACAGAATCATATGAATCTCAGGTAGATCGCTTAAATATTGATACTCAGCGTCCTTAAGATAGATTTCGCCCATTCTTGGTTCTCTTATGGTCACCGAAGGTTCGCTCCAGGATACAAACCATCTCTACACAGAGAAGTAAAGACTACCTTAAATGCCGAAAAAACCAATGCACTACACAGTTATTGAATGACCGAAAAATGTTGGGATGAGAATCACAATGAACCTAAGTATTTATAGACTCCTTTGCGATTTTCGATAACCACCATCCTAGCGACACAACTCTTCTATCAGCTTACCATCCTAAGAGACACAACTCAAAACCAACAAGACATTTTCAAAGGCGCCACTTGTTCTATTTTCTCATTCATTTACTCGATCTGGAGTTAAAATCTAATATACGTATATTATTCTTCCTATTTCAGAATATGAACCCACGAAATATTGTTCAAAATAACAATCGGGTCCCATTTTAATTTAGGCTCAAAGTCAACCAATAACTCAATTTTTACACTTAAAAAACTGTTTTGGTCCAACATTTTTAAAGCTAATAACCTTATTTATGTGGTTTCTTATGATTGTTGTTGCATGGTAGAATTTTGTATTCCGGTCACAGACTCTATCCATTCTTCCCTGGATCTTTGAAACCAAAGAAGTTCCTCCTTAACCAAATATTTCTTTAATCAAATCACCTCAAAGAAAATGATTTAAAGATTCTCCGTTTCGACACACACGACTCACGAGATGAGACGGTATTCACAGTTGTCGCCACACCACACACACCTCCAAACGACGTCGTTCCTGTTTTTTTCCGTTTCTGTCCTCCACGCCTGACGCCACCAGCCTTCAAGAACCACCAGTTCTGTCATCTAAGCGACACCGCCACCGCCACCGCCACCTCCCCTCCATGCCATTGATACCCACAAAATTTTCCTCTGTCCATCTTCTAAAGCTTCATCTTCATCCTCAAATTCCTGCTGATTTCTACCCAAACATGGTTGAATGGTCCAATCTCCCTACAGACCTTCTCCACCTGATTTTCAAACGCCTCGACTCTCACTTCGATCTCCTCCGATTTCGATCCGTCTGTTCATCATGGCGCTCTTCTACACCCTCCAAGCCTCGTGGCATCTCCAGCCACTTTCCCATCTTACCCACTAGCGGAATCTCCGAAATCACCTGGGCTTTCTATCTATCCAAACGCTCAATTCTCCTGGTCCGATTACCGGACCCTCCTGCCCAAACAACCCCCAATTCCTGGCTCATCAAGATCGAAGAAGACCCATCTGGTATGAACCGCTTGATAAACCCCCTCACCACTATCAAATTCCGAAACCTCCCGCCGGATTTCCCAAAAACGTTTGATTTCTCAGGGTTTCGTGTGTTCGAATTAGGCCAGGAATACGTTCTTGAGTACATGGATTATAGCCCTCCTGGAAATGCCGATGTCGGGAGTTTGTATATGGAGAAGGTTGCGTTCTGTTCCGGTAATGATAATGTTGATGATTTTTGGTTGCTGACAATTCATTTGTCCGGGAAATTAGCTATGTTTAGGCGCGGGGACAAGAAATGGACGATAATTGATGATATGCAGTCGCCTTACGATGATGTTATCTACTTTGATGGGAAATTCTTTGCTGTTGATAATACTGGGCGGACTGTGGTTGTGGATGTGGCTGATGGGTCATCGCCGGTTGTGAAATTTGGGGCGAATTCGGTTTTTGGCGGTGACAAGAAGTCTTTGGTCGAATCGGAGGGTGAATTGTTGCTTGTTGATACCTATTTTAGCATGTACCTAGATGATGATGACCATGTTCGTTGGATGATTGAGAGAATGATTCACTTCAAGGTGTTTAAGTTAGATCAAAGTGAACATAAGTGGATTGAGGTTGAAAGTTTAGGTGACAGGTTGTTGTTCTTGGGAGATGATAGCTCTTTCTCTGCCAGGGCTTCTGACTTTCATGGGTGTAAAGGGAACTCCATATGTTTTACAAACATTTCCTTTTTCTCTGATGCAGAAGATGAGGATGCTTCTAGAAGTGGCACCATTGGTGTTTTTGATTTAGACACTGGTAGTATTGGACCTATATCCAGTTATGCAAATTATTACAGAGCGATCTGGCCGCCGCCTGCTTGGGTTTCTTCAGCCTCTGAAGTAAGTAATGTCTTTGTTTGTGTTGTGTGTGTTATTTCAATTTACATATATATTTGGAGCTTGTTTGATGGTCCCATGGAAACCGAATTTTTCCATTGGATTTTATGTACATTTTTGTGTGCAAGCTCATCCCCAAAATGAAACAGTACAAAAACTCAAATCCTTCAACATTGCAAATGGTTAAAGACTAAAAATTTTGGAAGAGCAACTTAAAACATACAAGCCAACAAGTCATGTTGACAAGAAACATGAATTGCAGGCCAACAAGGGTATTAGGCCATAGGATTCTGGCATTGTTTTCTCCGTGAATTAAAGGGTTGAGCATGAGTTCTCTTTCTTAACAAGGTAGCAGCTGGGGTACCTACTTAGTTGTACTGGAGCATATTCTGATGAACCAATGATTGACCAGATAGTTCTAATCCCATTGTGTTCAGGTCTCTCTTCTTCATCAACGATTATGTTATTTGTCCTGTGCATTATAATGGTTAATTGAGAATTATATTCACTAGATTGATTGCTGGTTGTGCTGATAGGCCTGATAAATCCTGCTCTTTAAAAGGGAGCAGCCAATTCGAAGTTGCAGAGTTGCAGTTGAAGTCTCTGTAATTAATTTTGCATTGAACAGTTTTCCATTTTTATCAGTGTTCTTCTTAAGCAGAAAATGTGGAAAGTGAACTAGAAGTGGTCTCAATCTATAGATACTTGATTGTCAATTAGGTTAATAGAAGTTAGGACTATTTCCCTTAAGCAGAAAGTGTTAAAAGTAGAATAGGAGTGGTTTCAATCTATAGAAACTTGATCATCAATTAGGATGATAGAAGTTAGGATTACTAATGGGTTCCAGAGATAGGATCCAGTAACAAATTTCCTCATAAGTTAACCATACACTAATTTCTGATTGGTGTTCTATACTGTTTGTCCTCCCAAAGCATAACATATCAGATTAGTAGTAAAAATTTTAAGTTCTGGATCAACTGTTGAATTCTGTGTTAATTTCATTGCAAATTGGCATTTTTGTTTGTATAACCAGTTCTCCTGTGACTGACATTGTTCTTGCCGGAATCTATGTTTCAGGGCATGTGACCTGCTGAATCTGTGAATGCAATGGACTCAAAATCATCATGTCGAAGATGCATAGTGAACTCCCCCCCCCCCCTGTTTTCCTGACTAACAATCAGCTATTCCGTCCAGAAATGTTTGTGTACTAGCCTTCTAGGATATGATATTTTAGTTGCTTCATTACTTGTAACTGTTGAGCAATGTCCAGCACTTGGAGATGATTTGTATATACCTTCCTGGGTTTATTGATCTGGTGACAGAATAAAGTCCTAAGACTCCTAACCCTACAAAAATCTAGTTTGTAATACAGAAGTTTATTGAATGGAACTTGTGTTTGACCTTGTGACAGAATGAAGCCTCCACCCTGAAGAAATCTTGTTTGTAATACAGAAGTTCATTGAATGTAAACTGTGTTTGGTTTGGATGAAAATCCTTACAGCAGCAGGTCACAATCCCAGTCATGGTGCTCAGCTTTTGTATCATTAGTAGATGAGCTTGTTCAGTCGTGCATATTGTTTTATTAGTAGAACTTGGAAGGTTTATTTTCAATTAATGCTCTTTTTTTTTTTTAACTTCCATTCACTTAGCAATACAACATTGTAGTATTATGTTTTCTTGAAGACTCTAACCAGGTCTATACAACATTGTAGTATTATGTTTTCTTGAAGACTCTAACCAGGTCTTTTCCTTATGCCCCCACCCAATCCTTAACCACTAAGCCAAGCCTTATTGGAATTTCCAATTAACACTCTTGAATGCTCCTAATAGTTGTGAATGAGATTGATGAGTGAAAGAGTTCAGGTCATGACTCATGAGCTCAAGGATGAATGCGATTGATGAGTGAAAGGGTTCAGGTCATGACTCATGAGCTCAAGAATGGGTCAACAAAACCTGGCAAAACTCCAAGATTATTGGTATGATAGTGCATCTTCTTCCCAACTCGTAAGAGGAGAAAGTGAAAGTTATCAAATATTTTGACTAGTTGAAGGAGACAGCAATGATATATTACATCCAGGTTAGGTCACTAAATTAGCGGCCAATTTAAAAGTAGACACCAGGAAATGATAATACTACTAAGGAAAGCATAACTCTCTTTCTTCATCTATCATCTGATGCAGAGACTATCAAAACTTTAAACCATAACTTCTATTGCTAAAGAATATACAAAATCAGAACCACCCAACAGCTATAGACTTCCTCTCTTGAGATTTTCTTTGGTAGTTTCATGGATTAGCTTGAACTTAATCGCGTTCTGGAGCGTCTCCAGAAACTTTTCTGGCACTGATGTTCCCTGTATATGACCAAACCTTCTCGAAATCAGCTGGGATTGGTTTTTCTGGCTTCCTTTCAGGTGGCCCCTTGGAGATCTTCTTATTTCTTGAGGGGGGTGTCCTGCCTGGGCTTCCAGTCAGAGGCGTGGAGGAGCAGAATGTTGGAGTAGCAAATGGAGAGGCAAATGGGGAATGTTGGATTGAGAAAGGGCTAGGGGACATTCGCTTCTGGATAGGGAGACCACCCAAACCTCCTCTGCTGAAAAGGGCCATTGATTCTGCTGCTGCACATCGCTTTACTGCATCATCCACATAAAGAACATCGTCTATCCTCGCCATTATGTTAAACGCTAAGCTCTCCATTACCCTTGAGTAACTTTCTAGAATTGACTGCCCAACATCCTGCAACAAAGCAGATAAGTAATAAGCTGGCTGTCATCTTTCATCCATGTTGAGACAACTTATTCTCAACAGGGTTAACTCCAAAAAGAACAGTAAATGATGGTACCACAGCCTTTGCCTTAACAACAAATGACTGAATCAAAATTAAGACTCCAAAAAAGTATTATGCCTTTTCTTTCTCCTATAAGGTAGGCATTAGATAGGGCTCTGTTGGTAGCTATAATAAATTTATAGATCAGGTCACAATTTAATTCTAGCAAAATCCAAGGACAGCATATGCTTTTCTTACTAGCAACTGGGAAAATGAACAGAAATGAGAAGATGTTTAACATCATCAGGCTAGATAGAACCAAGAATCTGATTCATTACATACAGAGTAGGAGATGAGGAAAAATACCTTATTGTACTGAATCTTGTTCATGTCCAAAGCAGTTTGGGGAAGGCCAGGGAAACGAAGCCTCAGGCTGTGTAGAAGGGTCTCAGCTCGTATGGCTAGGAATTGATTCTTTTCTGTGTCAGCAACAAGGCCCTTGACCTTGCCCCCCCATGTTGAACGCTTAGCTTTCAAGTGTTTTGGTTGTTTTTTCCAGTCTTTCTGTTTCCAAACATGCACTGCTGCCTCAATCCTGTTGGCTATTTCTAAAGTATGATGTTCTGATGATAAGTCTAGGCAATCAAGGAGACATTCTGGGGAGAACTGTTCAGCAGTTATGTAGCGATAGATGATATCGCCCAGACATCCTTTGCCATTCTGCAATAGCAATTGAGCAATTAATAGCTACCAAAGAAAACTTAAACTCAAAAACAAGATAAATTCCATGTACTCGATGATTATAATGCTGTTCGAAGAATTAAACGATACTTAAGAATACTTTTAATTTGTTCCAATTTTACTTGGTGCCACAATAGAAGAAATGTTGGTATTTTAATCCTCCCTTTAGGAAATCTAATTCTAATAAATACTCTCCACAGAAATATTAATGAAACAGAAACAAACAAATACTTTGTTATGACAACCCAGAATACATTAAGAGAAAATGAGACCATAAATGTTTGACTAGACAAATGAAAAGAAAGAAAATGAAAAGGAAAGAAAAATCTTTTAAAGCTAGATACAAGCAAAGGCATGTCTAGCCACGGCCCACCATCCAGTGTACAGAATTTAACACACCGGCAATGCCCTGCCTTCATCATCTATTATTTTCACGCAGCTATCTACAGTCAAAGGAGGTTGCAGTAGGTCAACAGAAAGCATGAAACGTATAGTTTGGCAGGCAGCGAACAATGAATTGAACAAATTTGCAAGAACTGAATGAGAAAAATGACTCGTATACCTGGCCTGACACCTAGTTCATATTCAAGACTTCATTCAATTGAGTTGAATCTAAAATCCACATACACACCTATAAATCACTACTTATTCACTGTCAGTGTATCCTTAATTAGTCCTTAAGTGTACATCTACTTTATAGCAAAAGCATTTATGAAAGAGCTCTTTTTCCTTGCAGATGTACAATCTAAAGTTTTACTTCCTCATACAGTGCTGGAATAAGTGCATCTATCTAAAAGCTGAATTGCATAATAAAAAAAGGATAAACAAGTTTACCCTTTCAATTTCAGCCCATGGCAAAACAACATCACAAACTTCTGTCTTTTTTCCTTTTTTCTTCCTTTCCTTCTTTCTTTATTATTTTCATGAGATGCAGAATTGTATTTATAATTACCCATATCCATTGGACATAGATTGCCCAAATCATCACATAATGCCATAGGAAATTGGAATGTTATCTTTTTTCATCTTAACAGCTACCGTTACTTAGAACATGCCACAGTAGAATGCATCCCGAAGGGAGAAAAATAGAATAAGGTTGAGAAACACGTGTTGGTTTGTGTGTTGTGTTTACATCAAATCAGAGCTCCAAAGAAGTATATGCTGGATTAACTTATGATGAAAATGATGAATTGAGAACCATGTTTCAAACAGAAAAACAAAATCTCAAAAAATTAGATGTTTCAAACAGAAAAATGATATGTGCATCTAACCAAATGGAATTGTGTTGCATCACAAATTTCTGTCTTTTTTCTTTTTTCTTCCTTTCCTTCTTTCTTTATTATTTTTATGAGATGAAGAATTGTATTTATAAATCTGTAATTACCCATAACCATTGGGCATAGATTGACCAATCATCACACATAATGCCATAAAAAAATTGAAATGTTATCTTTTTTCATTTTAACAGCTAGCGTTTCTTAGAACATGCCACAGTAGAATGCATCCTGAAGGGAGAAAAAAAGAAAAAAGTTGAGAAACAAGAATAGGGGGGAGTTACATCAAATTAGAGCTCCAAAGAAGTATATGCTGGATTTACTTATGATGAAAATGATGAATTGAGAACCATGTTTCAAACAGAAAAACAAAATCTCAAAAAATTAGATGTTTCAAACAGAAAAATGATAAGTGCATCTAACCAAATTGGTCTACATCCTGCACACTTAAGATTCCCCACTATCTGGGCCAACCACACACTGATAAACCTTGGTTAAGTCAGGGAGATGATCAGGTTCATATCAAAACACAACAAAACCAACGAGGACATGCTAGCCAGTTCAATAATCAGGTATTTAATACGAAGTTAAAAAGATCCAACACACCAAACTCATACCTTAGGCAAGGTCTCCAAATAGGCAGTGGGTATCTCCATTTCAGCAAGGACACTACTATTGATCGCCATGGCTGCCTTCAGTATCTGGTTTGTACAGTCCCTGCATTGTTGCAGCCTCTTCCTTGCATCCTCAGACAACCCATTAGGGGGAAGTTTAGGGCAGGGTAGCCACCATTTCTCTTCCTGCCTAATCGAGGGCCTCCCACTAGAAGCAGACAATGGGTATGCATCACAGTTTTCAGCCTCAGCTACAATTATTCCACGATCAACATACCAGAACTCTGTTTCACAAAACCCATCAAGCATGCTAAGCAACATGGCATCCAGCTTCTTAAGTGCAGGAAGATTCATGTACAAATCAGATCGAGGCCGGGTAGCCATGACTTCATATGTCCCTCCACCTGGGAATTGTTGTATAGAAGGTACAAGCTCAACTATTGAATCACTCACACATAACAGCCATTCCATCTCCCTGCACCACATTGCCTTCTTCTGTGGTGCCAATGGCTCCAACCTCCATAGTTCTCCAAATACGGTAGCTAAAATTTCAAAATTTCAACCCAAATCAAGTTAGCTAGAACCTAACATGGTAGACAAGAAAAGGAAGGAAAAGAAAAATGGAAATAGAACAAAAAACTCCATTCAGCTGAGGTTGAGCCAATTGCAACTATTCCGTAAATGCTGAGCTCCTTAGCAGGGTTTTCTCACAAAAACCAAAAATAAAATAAAAACAGTAAATAGGACACTGAAAACATCTACTTCTTTCCCTTTCCTCCATTTTCTCAGGAACTATACACAAGATAAGTATCAGAAAGAGACAGAAAACTAACCAGAGAGATTTGTGATGGCGTTTGATATGGCGAGGGCAGTACAAACCCCTTTCCCTCCTCCAGACATGTCTTCCCCAAGTAGAAGCTTAGCAAATCTCTCCTTCATCATCTCAGCTTCTGCAAAAAATTTGTGCAAAAATGAATGAAAAAAAAACGAACCAACCCTCAAATGACACCCACCGAAGTCTCTATGCTAACCCCACCAAGAAAGAAAGAAATGCAAACTAAATTCAAAGCTCAAGTAATTGCAAACGATCCAGTTAACTTGACTTCTTCCAGACAAATTTTCCTCATCCTTCGTTTTCTCAACGACCAAACACACATGAAACATACAAATTTCAGTAGAAGATTGAACAAACAAAAATGTACCCGATAAATCCGTCTCACTCTTCTCCGGCTTCTCCCCCCAAACCACCACATCTCTCCCCCCGATCACCGGCAGCATCAGCGGCGGCCCCATCGGAAAACTCGAATTCCCCACCAACGGCCGGCACCCCAGCGGCGAAGAAGTCATGGAACTCGAAGCACCCTCTCCATCGTACCGCCGGCACGAGAAGCTACTACAACTCTCCGACTCGCTGACGTCAGCACTCAGACTGTAGCTCCCACACCGATCGCTCTGATCATCCACTCCCTCCTCCGACGAAACACTCCCCATTCAGATCTGAGCAAAAAAAAACCCCTAAATCCCAAGCTAATCCAACCCAGACACTTCACATTTGATTAAAACTGGCTTAAAAGCAAAAGCAAAATCATGGAAATGGAGATTTCGCTCTTTGAGCAGATAATTCAAGAGAGTGGATTATAGACCACAGTTCTTGCAATGACATCAGAGAGAAGAGAACCCAAGAGACTAGTTCAATGGAAGAAGCAACGGTAGGAAAAGGCAAAAGCAAAAGCAGCAGCAGAAGATGAAAATGAAAAAGGGGGAGGTGGTGGGCTTCCTCCCAACGTACTCTTTCACAGTCCCTCCAGAAGCAGGAAGGAGTGGTAATGGCGGAAAAAGGGAAAAGGTAAAGTGACGCCGTTTGCAGAGGGGGCTGGCTTTCCGTCACTGACGTTGGCTCGACGGCTTCGCGCCAGACACGCTGCTTTTTCGAGGGTCCCCACCACGATGCGGCTGTGGCTTTGGCTACGGCTGGCGCCTTGATGACGTGGCAACCTCATCTGGTCCTACGTGGACGCCAGCTTGGCAATACGGGCCGAGTTCTAACCGTTGATTTAGGAGGGGATTGCGTGTGGAGGAGACGAAGCGGAGTTTATCTTTTGGGGGAAGGATAAGAAGTGGGCGTGTCCATGCTAAGAAGCGTGAGTCATTGCCAAGTCCGCGAGCAATGACAACTAAAAAGTAGAAAAATAAATTTATGTTTGGTATACTGATTTGGAAATATTTAAAAAACAAGCGACCAATCAGATGAAATCAAGGATAACATGTTGTATGCAAAAATATTTTCTTATCAATGCAATATATATCATATGTGGGAGTAACTTTTGTTCCCAAATCTATGAACCAAACGTGTTTTTTGGGTGATTTGATTAAAAGATTGACCCTCCATCAATTTTACCCTTCATTACATTATGTGCTTTTCATGATTAAAACAAAAAAATCTATGAACCAAACATGTTTTTTTTTGCTTTTTAGAATATAAAACAACTTTCAAAAATTGCAAACAAATAAGCTACATGTCTTTCTTAATAATCTAAAAAACATGAAATGAAGACCAAAATTTTTGTCCAAATGGGTTGTTCTAAAAACAAAACACGAAAAATGTTAAATTAACAAATTTAGGGTCAATTCACAAGTCTAACTTAGTTGGTTAAAACATCAATATTAAAATTATTGAATATAAGAAAAGAGAATATGAAAAAAATAGGGGTTTGAGTTTCAATTGAGACAATATATTATATTATATTAAAAAATGATTAGCATTAAAAAAAAACAAATTTAGGGTCATTTTCTGTCTTTTAATCAAATATTTGATTGATTTTATAATTAATGCTGAAGTGTGGAAGGGTAATTTGGGAACAGCAATTGCTCTCACAAATATTACATTCATCAGGCTTCCCTTGACTTCGACTTATTGGTTTCTCATTTTTTAAATATTTTTACATCAGTATACCGAAAGAAATATTTGGTTATGCAGAAGAACGGGGCAGTATCCTGTATCCTAAACATTTGTATGGCCCACGAAATGAAATAATCGAACGGAGCCAGCTTAAAGAAGACCCGATCGGACGGTCCAGAGCCTTAATGAAAAGTGGACCCCACCCCCTCAAGGTAGATTAGGTGACGTTGGAACAGTGTGTTGCGTCACACCGGAACATCACGGTCCCAGCACGTGAAACGCCTAGGGGCCAACACAGTAGTAGGTCGACTGGTCGGCTGACGTGGAGCCCAGTCGGTTTCAGGTCAATAACGTAGGCCGCGGTGTAGGAGAGCGAAACCAAGCCTCTTGGTTTTGTAGTGATGATGATGATTAGTGATTACCACGAGTTTAATAATTAATGATATAGTAACAATCCCAATGGTCCAGGGAGGGAGGGGCTATAATGAGATGCTACTGGTCCTATTATATTATGATGATTCGCATGCGTCTCCGCCGTTGACGTTCCAAGTTCAACGGATGATTAACAGTTTCGTGATTAGCGAAACTGTTGTGGGTTTTCGGTAATATTTTTGGAAGCCAGTGGTGAAAAGTGAAAACAGTTTAAAAAGAACACGTCAATTTTTCTGTATTATTTTATGAAAACTATCACACATGTTCACGTGTAAAACCATTTTTTTTAAAAGTAGTTTCTAACTTTTATATTTTCCGAATGGAGGGTCCTAAATTGTTTAACTATTAAAAAGTAGTTTTTATATTTTGAATTATTGAAATGGAAATTTTAATTTTCTTCCAAAAATATCTTTGATAATAAATTGTAAAAAACTAAAAATACTTTTTATTATATTTTAAGAGTGTTTTTCTCTCAACTTTTTTTCTTTTAGTCTATTTTTCTTGAGTAATGATGGATAATTTTTTATTATTATTTTGAGTACGGAAATTATTCCTTTATGTTTATTTATATTATTTTTTTACCGATAAAGTGATTATTATCTGTGAATATATCTTGATTTTAATTTGTTTTTTTATGTTTTCATCATCGTATTGTTGAGGTATATGGTTTTGTGTCGTCTTGATATGATATTTGTTTATTGTCTTGTTATAATATGTGGTTTTATATCGTGCTGATCTGACCCGGTTTATTTTCGTTTCGTTCTGGCGTTCTTGTGTGAGGTTAATATACTATAAAATTTGAATTATATATATTTTAATCATTATAATATTATAAAATGTGTATGTTTTGTTTCGATTCATTATGCTATTAATTTAATATGTTATCTTATATGATTTTTTTAGCAAGATAATTTGATTATATGTTTCGATATAATATATTTTCTTAAATTGGTTTAAAAGAATAAAAGCATTCCCTACGAATTGTTCTAAAAAATAAATATACAAAGTACAATTATGTGAAATGATTAAAAATAATTTTTGAATCTATTTAAAAATAATACGAAATAAGTTTTTAAAAATTTAAAGTCTTCAAACACATTTTCATTATACAAAACATACAAAAACATTTTCAGAAACTAATTTAAAAACGACTTTTTTTTAGAACTGATCTTAAAATAATTACCAAGCAACCTCTAATGTTATGCCTTCAATATTTTCATACCCCAGGATATTGTAGGGTTGATCTTTATAATATGATTATTTTTAAAAATCAAAATGTGTGAGAAAAAAACAAAAAGGATGTTGTGAGAAATTAATGGTCACATGGTGATGTGGTTCAATTTAATTTTGAAAAATAAAATAAAATAAATGGTATATCCTCTAGATAAGAAATGGGTGGCGTGGGATTTAATGATTTATCAATATTTTTCTTCAATTATCTGTTTCTTCCTCTATCAAAAATTATAATTATGATTATATTTATAATTTTTCTTAAATATTTTTAGAATAAAGATAGAGAAGCACTTTCTATAGCGGAATTCGCACTTCTTCTGCATATAAATGATCAGCTGAATAAAACTAATAAATAAAATAAGATATTAATCATTAAAAAGGAAGGAAAATTAACCAATTAGTAGAACGATAGACTAAAATCCACAATTTCGATTCACAATGTCTTTTCTTTATAATTGACAACGTCTATTTCCCATTATATTAGGGGTAAGCATGATTCGATTAACCGAACCATGACATAAAATAAAAATGGACTAGCGATTTTTAGTTTGTTATTTATAGAAACAAAAAGTATAACTATTAATATGGTTAACCAAATACTCGGTTAATCATTTGTTCGATTAATCATGCATCGGTTTTTCGGTTAACCATAACTAAAAAATAAATTTACAATTTTATAATCATATATTAAAGTTCAAATTATAATAATTGTATAAATACAATAAAAAATGAATCTGATACCATTTATTTGATCTCATGACTAACTTATGCATCATAATACGCATTTATAACCACATCCAATGAGCTAATATATAAAATACATGAGATTAGATAATGTAATCACGTTTAAAAAAAACTAATCCAAATAAATTAAAGCGTATATGTTTTGGTTTGAAGAAAAATTATAAAAACTTGATTTTGAGGAAAAAAAAAAGAAGTAGAAAACTTGGTACAATTTAAATGGGAAAGTCATGGCTAACATGGCATATATATATATATATATATATATATATATATAGGAGAAGTCAACACTTAGTTTTTATGTTTTGTAAATAGAGCAGATTCGATTCAGTTAGCACATTTTTTGAAGTTCGTTTTAATTTGATTTTTAATTCGGTCGTATTTTAGGTTTTTACTCTTTCGCAGTTCTCATACTCTAGGTATATCTATCATGAAGGACTCAGATACCCTTTACATAGGTTTCATAAATAATAGAACCGACTGTTTAACTTCTGGAATATCAATGATTTTGGCTTCTCAAAACTCTTTTGAACCTAAACTCTTAAAAATATGAGGCTTTACACTATTTAAGTAAAAATATTAATTTCATTCACATTTTCTAACACTTTTACTAGTAAAACTCAAGGGAAATGCACAACAAATGTAAACGATTTAGGTAGTAGGCAAAACATCAATATCATGATAAATGAATTCACGGTAATTTCAAGAATGAATTTATTAAATTTGGGTTGTCTTTTTGGATGAAGCAATTAAATTGTGAAGTACCTTACGAATTGATAGAGTGATGTTCCTCGATTCTTCCATTTTGGCATCATTCTTTTCCAAATTAAAAAAAACAGACTAAATTCTATAATTCATCATTAAGAAAAATACTTTTATGCAAGGCTCTTCTGATTGATTCATATGTCACCATATCCTTACAAGAAGATGTACACTACTAGTTGATGGGTCTTCACGATGCTACATTTATGAGTGTAGAACTGTAGATGATTATAACCATACAAATATAAAATGATAAGAATAAAACTTCACTCCTCGAAACTGGTCCAATTGGTCCGGTCTTGGGTTTGCTTCCTAATAGTCACCCATTTAAGTCTTCTCAACGTCATTGAAGATTTACAAACTATTAAATCCAGGGTCTTATCAAGGTGTATGTAAACTGACTTGAAAACCTTATGTTATAAAAATAATAATAATAAAATAAAATGTTACTCCTAAAGCTATATTTGTAAAATCTTACTTAATTGATAATCCAAACTCAAGATATACGAAGTAGTCTATATGTAACGCCCCAAGTTCTATTTATAGGTAAAAATATACTTTTTCTATAAAAAAATGAAGGATAATAATTAATAAATTAAATCAAGTTATAATGATAGAAAATATTTTTATATTCCAAATAAAAAACTCTAAGTATAAATTAGGATGTTACACAATTTTTAGTTACAAAAACTCTTTATGCAAAAGTTTGAAAGATTAGAGAAAACAAAGAATCGAAGGTTTGAAGGTTCGAGATTTGAAGATTTAGGAGTTCAAAGTTTGAAGCTTTATTTTTCATGTAAAGAATAAATTTTTGTCTTAAGATTATTTGAGGATCCGAAGTTCTATGAGGTAAGGTATTTTAATACAGATTTTGAAATAAAATAGTATTTTTATGTATATGTGTAAGGGATTTTAACAAAGATTTTGAAAATAAAATAGTATTTTTATGTATATGTGTAAGGGATTCTAATACAGATTTTGAAAATAAAATATTATTTTTGTATATGTATAAGACTTTGAAAAATAAATTATTTATTTTATATATTATTTGAATTGTGAAAAGTTATGATTTTTTTTATATATTATGAATTATGAAAAATGTCATTATTTATTTATTTATTTGACTATCTATGAATCAATCAATGATTTTGCATAAAAGTATGTTTATGATTTGTTTTATAAAAAATATAAAGTTTGGAGATATGATGAAATTGATTTATAAATTTGAATTTGAGAGAAAAGTTTTGTACTCTGGTTTATGGGCTTTGTCAATAAGTTATAATAATTGACTATGACCCTTGTCAATAGGATTCTGATAATTGACTATGACCTCGTCGGCGGATTCTCAGTAAAAAGCGGGAAAATTGATTTTACGAAAAATGGCAAAATGATAATTACCATTATAGTCACAGTGGAAAATTGAAATTTTAAGATATGGGATAATGAATGAAACTTTCTTAGTTGAGTCGATGAGAAATGCAGTTATCAGTCGAATTTCGTTGAATACGATATGATCCCGATTTAGTTTTTCGAGCAGGGTGTTAAGTGACACGTAGGTGGTCTTGGTATGATCAGTTCTGTGACGTATGAGGGACACATAGCGGGAGAGCCATGTGGTGTGGAAAGAATCACGCTACTTTAGAAACGTGTCAGTGTGACATGAACATGAAAGATGTGTGACAAGAGAATAATAGAGTGAAAGGAAGGCACTACAACTGCTTGAAGGAAATGAAAAATCGGTGGGTAAGGTGAAAAAAAAGAAAGAAAAACAAGGGAAAAAGCAAGAGGAAAAGAAAAAAAAAAAAAAGAGGAGGAGGTCCGTGTGAGACAGAGGAGTAAAGAGATAGTGAGAGGAGAAAAAAGCGACACTTCCTTACGATGATTTTGGCGACCAGGTGGTCGAGAAGCAGAGTCGGGAAGAGCCAAGAAGTTGGTCGGCTCGATGAGGCTACGTGTGGGTATGTCGAAGCTGTGGGTTTCGATTAGTGTTCCCAAGGTAGGGGTTTCTCCTACAACTAGGATTTTTCCTAGTGAGTCATGAAAGGGTCATTTGGTTCGACTCTAATCTTGGATTGTGTTTATTGTGATCGAGGAATGGGACCTAGTGTTTCGAGACGAAATTTTTGGACCTCTTGGCTGCAGTGTGTAGCCTTAGTTCTGATTGGGCATGGCTAGGCATCGAGCACACTGTAGCCATGGATGATCGATCCGGGGCCCGAACACGGTGTTTGTGGTTGGGTTGGCGAGTGTTGGCCGTGGGTGTAGTCTTTGGTTTTGGAAGTGCGAGCGATTTTGTGGCGCATGCCGGGTCCTCGACTCCGACTTGAGCGATTACAGCTTTCGTTTGAACTCCAATTTGCGTGTTCTTAGACTCTACGAAAAGCTCTTTGAGTCTAAAATTTAACCATATGCCAGTAAATGGCATTTGGTGCTCACAGTTTCAGGTGTTTTCCTACTCTTATAAAAAAAAAGATGTGTGGATTGTTTTATGGGCATTAGCATACCCTGATTGATAAAAGTACAGTTATCCTCTTGTATGATTGATACTTGGTGTTGATATATGCTTGAGATGCATGAAAAGTGAATAATATGTCTATTGTATTGTAAAGCATGTTGAGATATATGTGTTAGATATATGGAAATTAAATGAGAATAATTATATGTATTAAATATGATTATCCATGATACTTGGCATGAAGTATGATTTTGAACTATTGCACGTGGCATTCATTGTGCATGTAGCATGAGATACATGCAATGGCATTGCATTGCATTTATGCATGGGACATCGCATGACATGGGGTGTGAGTGCGTAGTGAATCGACACTTGTGTTTGGTGTTCGATTCGCATGTTGTGAGTGTAGATCGACCGCTGCGTTTGGTGTTCGATGGTGGGCTAGGTAAAATGATGACATCAATGAGTTTTCAGGTTGCATAAAGAAAAATGAAATGAAAAATACAGCGTGTTGAAATGTAGTAGGGATAGATACCCCATCGGGTGAAAAGCCCAGTATTCTTGGTTAAACATATGTATCCAGCGATAAAAGTTCGCGAAAGTGTCGGAAGGCATCGCGGCTTCTTTGTGAAGGCCCGATCGCTGCACAAAAACACCGCGGGACTTGGTAAAAACAAATGAATATTAGAGTTTATCCAATGGATTTTGACTTATAAAACAAAAAGCTTTTGTTTTGGAAAAATGGTCATTTATAGTACATAAATGGCGATTTTCACACTTGGCATATACATATGTGAGAGAGTCGATGAGGACTCGGGACATAGGACAGAGTGAGTCACATTCTCATCTTTGGCATGTGGACATTTGAGTAGGAATGTGTATATTTTTACTTGAATGTGTGAAATGGCATTGCATGTGCACTTAGGTGGGGAGTAGCCTTTGTAGGAATTGTTCTGGGGCATTACCTCACCTGTCGTGGGACCATGTTCGGGTGCATGACGGAGTCTGAGAGGGACGGCGCTCAATAGAGGCCTCAATTGTGAAGAAAGTTGGATTGTGGCTTTAGTAGTTGTTTTGACATGTATCTATATGTTCTATATAAGAGTGTTGTAATAAACTCTTATGGACTATTGTGATCTAGTTGTAAGTTGGGGATATGGATAGATGGACCATGTGTGGTCATTACTACTTCTGTTGAGATCCTAGATGGGTCATGGATATACTGTTATACAGGTTGTATATTGGATGAGCTCACGAACAGGAGACTCTGCAGATTTTTGTGAAAATATGGATATTACGATAAATGGGACCTGCCAATCTGTGATGTCGGGTTACGAATCCATAGAATTTTTCTTTGAAGTTGCTTGTTGGTCAACGGACCGGGTTTGTGGCGTCACAGTTACAATAGTTGATGTTAGGACTTTGATCTTCAGATCCCCCGACCATCAAATTGTAGGGGTCTTGATCTTCAGATTCCCTGAGCATCAACAGCGCAATGTGAACCTGCGAAAAGGGCGTTCTGGCGGTAGTTGACTGACCGCCTCTCCGATGATTAAGTCAACAAAAAGTGTGGAGAGGGAGAAGAGAATAGGAGTAGTTAGAATTACTTACCTTCCTTAGTGGGGGATATTTTCGGTTCACGAAATCTCCTTCTTCTTTCTTGGGGTAGGATTTTATCTCCTCATAGTTTAAGGAAATGTGATAATGTATAATGTGATGTTAACATAGATTTTTCTGCATGTATGATGTGTGTAAGCATTTTGTGTGTGTGAAGTTCTAGCACTCTTGTCGACAACTAGTTCTTCTTTAGCAGGATTATTTTCCCTTTTAAGATTATCTCTCGAGAATTAAGGATTGAAATTTGGAAAATTCGATAATATCGCCCTTATAGTTTTCTGGCTTCTAGGTATAATTTGACATACTTCCCATATGGGATAGAATTCCCACGTAGATGAATGGCTGGTAGTGAACGAAGTCCCGACGGGACGCTCCTCCGAGCAAACCTGAGGAAGAGTTTGTCCTTGCTCTGTTTCTATAGATTATCAGTATGAGAAATGTCAGCTTTGGTCTTGGTGAGGCGGGTGAGACACAGACTCTATGAGAACTGTGAGGCCTGGGCTGCTCAATCTTAGGATCAGGAGATCATGGTACTCCTGATACCCCCCATTTTCATATGGTACGGAGTTTTGTGCTATTCAATCGAGAAAATATTGTGGTTTCAAATGTTAAATGTTGAGAGTTGAAAGGTTTGTGAAAAAAAATTAGTGCATTAAATGCACTCGGAGGCGACACTTGTGTGTGTTTAAGGCGCATGGGAGACACATGCCTCCCAATGTGCATCCTACGCATCTCGTTATGACTACACATTTAATGCCTCTATCGACCCCCTTCCCCTATAAATAGGGATAGTGGTCTAAATATTGATTTCTTTTACGTTTTCTCAAAAGGTTTGCTTTCTTTTGATTCGTGCTTCATCCTCCGCTGCTTACGTAATTCCGCTTCGAGGCGTCGAGAGACTCTTAGCAGCCGGCGACTTTTTTGACTTTCCGGTGAGTGTTTGCAACGTAATCCTTTCCCGTGTCGTTGGTTTGCTTGAGTGTCTCCATGGTTAGAGGTGTTCTATTAGTTTTTGTGAAGGTTTTTGGTTTACTTTCTTTAGGTTCTATCCCTGGTGGATCGTCAAATCCCCAAGGGAGATTTTTTTTTCCTCTTAAGGGTTCTTTTTTATTTTTGCTTTATGGACCTCAGTTGTTGCCCTTCTCTCACTTGCTATCACGCTTGTAGAATGGCGAGGAGTCCTGAGGTTTCGGCCGGTCGGGTTGGGCGCGTAGGAGAGTACCACCCAGGCTTTGCCAGTAATCTAGTTGCTACCTATTGGGGAGGCAGAGAATGCTGTCTATTTTACACGAGAGAAGTTTGTTGAGTTTGTTGCGGGCTTCGCCTCCCTGCTCCATCGCTAGTGAAGCGGTTCACAGCCTTTAATTTGTGCTCATTCATCGAGATGCTTTTCGATTTTGATGGGGTTGCTGGGTATGCGAACTCTCTTTACCAATTGTATATCATTTGGATTAAGATATGCTTTATTTACAGTGAAGGCTTAGGGTAGGGCCGCGTCATCGGCCGAGTCCCTAGTTGCAATTACGTGGCAAGACTCGTTAACTGCAGAGACGGAGCGAAAGTCGATCTGAATTAAGGGCCGTGTGCCATGGCTCACAGCTCTCGGGGCTTCCTTTCAATCTGAACCCGATCCCTTATGTTCCCAGGTTTGTCTTCGTTCCTGTTTTGGTGCATCTTTCACTTCCTAGTTTGGTTGATGTATTGACATTCCTATATTCTTGATAATTTGTAGATAGGTGATGAGTAAAAAACTCATTGAATTTTTTAGTCCATTTTTTTTTATTGTTCTTACAATGTGATTGCTTGTTTTTATAAAGTATATTACTATTTACCAGAATTTCTATTTTTGCGAAATAATTGGCGAAATAAATTCAACAAGTATCGAGAAGTGGCGTTCGATGTACGTGAGGTCGCAATAGAGAATCGAGGTTGCGAGCCGGAAATCATATCTTGAGATAAGAAAGTTGTTGCGACGAGGATGAAGTTGTTGAGACAGAAAGAAGGAGGCTTTAAGAAAAGTTTCATGTCGCGACACCATTTTGATATTGCGACACCAGAAGAAATAAGTCAGTTCATGGATTTTTAAGGTTGCGACAGTAATTGAAGTAACATCAGTTTTGAAGTCCGCGACCAGGAGAATGTGGAGTCCGCATTTAGGTGATGTAGAAGCCAAACAAAAGTTGTTGGCAATGACACTTTGCTAGACCAAGACATGAGGACTTCAAAGAAGATAATGTCGCGACAAAGTTTACGAGGTCACGACACGAAAAGAGATATTGTTGGTCTGATAGAGAAATAATGTCGCGACTAGAAAGTAATGCTAAATTGACTTGCAATGTCTCTGCTAGGCAATTTCAGGTTGCGACAAAGATATAAGTTGGAGACTCCAATCAAGGTTGCGACATGCTTTTGAGGTCGCGACATAGAATGTAGTAGAAAACAAGATAGCCAGGTCGCAACATGGAACTGAAGTCGTGATATAGAATTGTGAAGAGATTCGGAAAAACATAGATTCGCAACAAAGATCGACATAAGCGGCGTGGAACGTGTGGTGACATCAAATGAGGAATCGCGAATAAAATTGCAGTGATTAAAGAAAATACTTGGTCGCGACCTAATGTCCACGTCACGAGAAGAAAACAAGCAGACTAGCAGTTTTGAGTCACGACACAGCGAAAGTTGAAAGCAATGAAGGATCTTCGCAACATGAAAAGGCTGTGACGAAAAGCAAGAAGGATGACAAGCAGAGAAATGGGAGTCACGACATCAATTGAGGTCATGACAGAAATCTGATAAAGGCAAAGAGAGTGAGGTCATGGCTGTAGACCCTCGATTTTATCCTCGACACTTGCATTTTATCCTTTGGGTGTCACACTGTATAGTTCTCATATAACACCATTAGGGCCCTTTTATGCTTAGTTTGTCTCCGAGCCTCGGGTGGGCTTGTATATGGTCCATTGAGTGTGTATGTAGTTCACTTTAGAGTGTCATCGTGGCTTATTTTTTTTTAGTTATTGGCATTGTGTAGGAGCCAGTGGGGCCCCGAGGGTTTGGCTCGATCGAGTTTATTGGAGTATGTCAAATTCAGAGCACTTGGGCTTGTTTCGATCATATCTCCCTCGTTCGAACTCATAATTGAGTGCCGTTTCTTTAGTTCATACTCCATTGAGGAAATGGCGAAAAAATTTGAAATTTTTACTAACCGGATTAGTGGCTGATTGATTTCTATTGAAGTTCGTACTAAACGAGTTAATTGACACTAAGGCTTGTTTTGGTCTATCTCCCTCACGGACTCGGAATCAAGAACCCGTTTTTTTAATGGACTCCTTATTTTTCAAGGAATATTCTATCAAAATTTCAAATTTTCTCATTCGGATGGCTGGGTTAGGGCTATGCAGGCCAGGTGCATGGGAGAGATAACTGCGTGGGCGCTAATTTTTGTGATTTTGGTGCCCCGAATCCTATATGGATCGGGCCATAAGCCCAGATCAGTCCTAGGCATGGGTTGGATCCAGTTTGGACTATATTATAGATTTACTTGAAACACCTTAGGTTCCTTGGATGCTTAGTGGTTAAGAAAAGGAGTAAATGTGGCAAATGGACCTTGGGGAATGAGTGTTTATGAAGTGAGGAAGTTAGAGGCGAAGGGGAGTTAGGGAATGAAAGGTGTGCAAATGGACAGAACCAGAGAAAGGGAGGGAAGATGAGAAGAAAAAAGTGGAGAGGTGATCAAAAGGGAAGGGAGGAAGAAGAAAAAAAGGGAGAAAAGGAGAAGAGATTTTATCTAATCAGGAGGCGTGGTCTCTTGTTTGAAGAGGAGTTCCGAAGGATTTGAAGGAGTGGATACCTGGTTTTGGAAGCAGAAAGAAAGAAGAAAAAGGGGGGAATAGCCATGAATTTTACAGGTACGACATTTATATGCTTCTCCCATTTCTTTTATGTTTTTCTTTGCCTTTGTTGTTTGCAGACTCGTGTTAGGTCACTGAAACCTTTATTTGTGTCGATTCTCGATCGTCGGAGTTGGATTTGTACTCCGTTTGTTTTTTTAGATTCCTGACTCTTTGAGGAATGTTCTAACAAATTTTGAGAGCCTCTCTCAACTGGATGAACTGGTTGAAGCCGGTCAGTGGATTCCTTGAGTCGGTTGACAGTTTGGGTCTTGATCTTTGTTTGTGTGGGTTCTCAGTCATTCAAAGTTAGATTTGTACTCCGTTTGTTTTTTTAGATTCCTAACTCCTTGAGGAAGGTTCTGAAAAATTTTGAGATCCTCTCTCAACCAGTTGAACTGGTTGGGAAACCAAATGCTTGGTTCGCGAATTCGGTTCTTTCGGAACTCGCGATTTGGGTCTTTGGCATCGTTTGTGTCGTTCTCGATCATTCAAAATTCAGTTGTACTCCGTTAGTTTTTGGATTCTGACTGCTTTGAGAAGTTCTAAAAATTTTGAAACCTCTCTCGGCCGGATGAGCCCCGGTTGAAACCAAATCATTTGGTTATTTGAATTAATTGTTGGAATAGCGATTTGGGTCTTCAGTGCCCGTTTGTGTCGGTTCTCGATCATTCGATTGGTTTTCTACTTGATTTGTTTTTGGATTCACGACTCTTTGAGGAAAGGTTTTAGTCGACAGCCTCATCAATAGGATGAAGCCCGGATTGGGAAGCCCGAATCGGCCAGGTTCAGCAGATCAGTTTGCTAAAACAACGGTTTGGGTCTTTAGGCGTCGTTTGTGAGTTCTCGATCATTTGGAGTTGGTTTTCTATTGGTTGTTTTTTGGATTCACGACTCTCGGAAGGGCTTTGAAAAATTTTGAGAGTCTCTCCAACCGGCCTAAGCGGATTTGGAAATAGGATTAGCAGGTTCATTAGGTTCAGTTTGCTGGAATGGAAGTTTGGGTACTTTGTTTTGTTTGTGTCGGTTCTTAGTCATTCGATTGTGAGGTGTACAACGTTTGTTTTTTTGGTTTCCTTACTATGTAAGGATTGTTCTAAAAAAATTTTAGAATTGTTCTCAACCGGATCGCCAGGTGGGGAAGCTGGATCGGCCCGAGTTTTCGGGTTTTGTAAAGAATTCGGTCAGATTTCAATTTAATTAAACCGTGACCTTCTTGATGCAGCCCGTTGCTCTCCCGGTCAGTGTAGGGCTATGTTTAGGAATGCGAAATGGGGTTTAGTTCAGGTTAATGTGGTTCAGTTTTGGATTCTTAAGAATCGGGATCTATCTTGAGTCGAGGTGATTAGTTAAGCACCAATAATCTAGTGTTTTGTTGAGCTCGTTTCTTCGGAATGAATAGATATGGTTGCACAAGAGTGGTAGCATCAATGAGTGGTTGAGATGCCATGTATGGTTTCTCATGGCTTCCTTTGCTTTTGATATCTAATTTTGAGAGATTATTGTATGCTCAAAATGTGGAGCTAACCCTTGCAACGGCTAGGGACCTGATCACCTTTATTGCCCTTTTGGTTGAGTGTTTTTAAGCATCTTTAGATGCAGTCGGTTGAATTACGATTCAAAGTTGTATGTTTAGCCTGGAGACTATGCGATGCGTGACCCATATGCTCCCACATACCCAATTCACTAGTAGAGACCGAGTTCAGACCTAGAGAAATTGCTACCTCCTTATGAGAATTTACCTTCCTGATAGGTAATCTGATCCTCAGACCCAAAAATCTAGTTTTCATAGACCGCTTTTTCCATATTGGAGTCATTGGGGTTTTTTGTTCTTACTTGGTTTTCCCCTTTATAAAATAACAACAAAAAGTAAGTGGTGACTCCAAAGAAAAATTGTTCCTCCTCGGGGACGGATTTTCTAAATTTGAAAATCAACCCACATTTTCTTTTCATTTAAAAGCGAGTCGCTGGCCAGGCAGTGGATGGTGGGTCTGGCGACACTAATTCACGGGGGAAGCGAAAGGGAGTGGTAACCATAGGTCTCGCGCGACAACTAACATAGTCGCGACAAGATTTCATGTCGTGACCACTAATAAAGGCAAGCTGAAGAAGCAGTCACGGTAGAGAACATCGGGTGATTCGAGCAATTGTAAGAACAAGTGAAAGAAAGTTGCAACCAGTTTCCTAAGGTTGCAACAGACTTGATGAACAAAACAAGGATTTTATGTCGCAACAAACTTTTGAAGTCGCAACCTAAAACAGTGAGCTGGGCCATTGATTTTAGGGAAATCCACCTAGAGCCTTGGAATCAGGCCCAATTTCTTAAAGTTATAAATAGGCGTACATATTTTTAGTAAAGAAGTTTTTCTTTTTTGGGAACCTAGAACGGGGGAAGAAGGAAACTCACTGTATATTTTTAGAATATATTTTTTTTCTTTCATTTCTTTGTATCTGAACCAGCAATCTGTTAGAATGTTGAAGTTGGAAGCAATGTTTCAATTTCTTTACAAATTCTTGCTGAGTTTGATGAAGTCTGAGTGATTTCTAGAGTCGTTTCTTCTCGATTTATTACAAGCTGCCGTGGTGTAATTTATCAATGCTTCATTGTCGATTATCTGATTTTGAGCTCTGACTTCCACTAGTTTGAATTTATTGTTAGTTCACAGTCTTTCTGCATAATTAGAAAATGCCCGGAATTTGGGGAGGATTTATTTGATTGATGTGTTTTTTTTTATGTAATTGTTCCCAATAGTAGTTTAGTCTCGTCAGGTTATCACTTTGATTTCAAGAGGCCCTTTGAGTGACACAGAGATGGCGATTCCTGAGAGTTAAGAACATTCTAATTGTGGGTTTGTTGGACCATTGATGAAGGCAGTGAGCTCTGAGTTCCTTAGATATGTCTCGGGTTCGCTCATAGTGATGCTTAGGAGGATTATTTAGTAATTTAAATCATGAGATTTCACCTTGTCTGATGGAAAACTCTTAACCTATGTTGGCGAGATCTAATCAGGAAGGGGAAGTATCCATTAGATTTAAAGGATGAGTCATCAATTAAGTTGTAGAAGCCTTGCTGACAACCGATTTGGGAAGTAAAATTTGCGTTTTGAAATGGGTATAGTGACGAAAAGAAAAATACCCCGAATCTTGTAAAGAATATGTTGAATCTGTTGGGCGATTAAACCCCTATCTTCGAGAGAAAGAGGGATATTTAATTGGTGAATAAAAGGAAAATCAACTTGCAATATGAGACATCTTTAACAAATCCGAGATCCCGAATTTGGGATAAGTTTTAATGGGATATAATGCGAGAAATTGACATTTCCGCAGTACTTCCTTATTAGTGTTCATTTTACGGGTGATTCGGTCCAACTAATCATAATGTATATCGGTTCATTAACTTATTTTAATGTCTAAGTTCTCTATGTTATCTTTAGACATTATCCTTTAATCCTTAGTTGATAAACTTTATCATTGAGGTTGAATAGTATGGATCTTGAGTAGTTAGTTAGTTGGTTTAGAATCGAGTCGATCTACGTAGGAATGATATCTAGAACTTACATCCATTTTTTACTACTTGTATGACACATTACCTTAACGATGTCATAGACTAAACCCATTCATAATTCCAGAACATTAAACCATTATTATTCATTTTAAATAAACTCCAGTCCAATTTGACATGGCCACGGGAAAGTTGTAAGACTCCTGTAGAGGTGTTAAATTGAAAGGTTTAGTCTATATAACGAAAGGCAAACAATAGGCGCCCAAGCGAGCGACTGATCATGTAAAGGCCAGAAAATTCCAGAATTTTTCGAAAAAGGTAGCGGTCATTTGGTAAAAATTTGAAATTTTCTAGATCTCGGATAACGAAGCAGATTTCATAGTTGGAATCGTCTTTAGAAATCTGGCTACCAAGTGAAATTTTATCGAATTAGAAGACGTTAGATTTCCCACGTTTTGAGGCACTGGGTGTCGGGTGCCTTAAAACGGGTTTGAGAGACATGTGATGTGACAAAAGTCACCTACTACATGTACTCATGTGACACATATTGTATGAGTAGAGAGATGATGGAAATGGACGGCCTAAATTGTGCCAAGTGTCAAAATAGTGAAAAAAAAAAGGACATGATGGGAATTTTTGAATTGTTAATGAGATAAGACAAAAACGTGAACAGTGTTGTGCTTCGCCATTTTAAAGAGGCAAAAATGGGCGGCTTGTGATGGGCTAGACGAAAGAGATCTGTTAAGGTACGGATTTGAGATTTTTAGAAAGAGAAGGCACACCTTCTCTAGGATTAGGCCATTCGGACCATCGGTTTCTCGGCCGAGCAAAATGAGAAGTCGTTCTACGCGGAGAGGGGCTACGCGTGGACAGGACCCCAGTGGAGTTCAGACAACTCAGTAGGGATCTTTTCTACTTGTGTTAATCTTTGGCTGAAGCCATGTAAATGGTTAGGAATGTTACGAGGCTTGTTTAGGTACGTAAATTCGGTCTCAGAAAGCTTTGTGAGCTAAGTGGAGAAAATTTCTATTTGTGTGGTCGGTGAGCAGGTAACGGGAACTCCTTTGTTCACATGAATATTGACACGTAAATTTTGGTGTGAATGTGTTTGGTTGAGTGATTCGAAATGAATTGCTCGTGTTGTTAATTAGCCAATGTGAGCTCATTTTGGTGTAATTGGTTATGAAATTGCAAAACATGTTTTATGTGATTTAATTATGTTAATATATATGCATGTGAATATATTAGCATGAATGTGTTGGATTTGGGCTCATGCATTCCATATGCATTGGGGCACCCTAGAATATTAGGAGTGAGTGCATGACATGAAATGAAACAAAAATGAAAATGTTTGTAGAGAATTTGAGAAGATTTTGAAGAATTGCCTTGGAGGGGCGTCCATGAATCACTTCGGGATGAGGACCATGGCTTGTTTCGGAGAGTTATCCGACAATTCGCCTCGGAGGGTAGTTGATATTTTCTGAAACTCGGTAGTAAGTTTTCAGAACAAAAGCTTTGTTGTGAAAGCTGTATTTTCGCATTCGGCTTAGGCATATGTGAGGGAGTCGGTGAGACTGGGACATGGGATTGGTCATGTAGACATTCGATGAGTTCATGAAATTGCTTGAATGTGATTGTTTGCCATGCATGTGCACTTAGGTGAGGAGTAACCCGGGTAGGAGAATTATCACTCTTGGGCTTCTTTCATACATCGAGGGATCACCATTTCGGTACATGGAAGCGATCGAGAGGCGGCACTCATTCAAGTAGTTTTAGAAGAAAGTAGTTTGTAGCTTTGATATTGTTGTATACATGTTAAAATTCCTAGGTTTAATATGTTGTATAAGAGTAATTTATTAACTCTTGAACCATGTAATATATTTGGTTGGGATGTATTTTGTGGGTATTGATGCAGGGGCCCAAGTGGCCATTATTTTACTATTGGACTATGTGGTCATTGTTGATTATTAGGTGAGGGTTTGTACCTTGGGTGAGCTCACAGTACAAAGGAGACTGCCCAGATTTTCGTGAGTGGTGTCGGGTTGCAGCGTCCTAAATGTCCAGCGGGTTGGCGGGTTGTCAGCAGGACCCCACGGGTTTACAGAGCGTCTGAAGTAGCTGGGTAGAGAGGCGAATTTGGATCGCATCCAGGTCATTCTTGACATAGAGAAGGAGTGCCATCCACAGGCTCCTTCTATCTGCCGAAGAACCCACGGGATTTGGCGCGATCATTTATATAGTGCATGTATTCTTTCGTCCTTTGCCAACCCAGTCGTCGAGGCTAGCCTTTTGTTCTTACGGACCTTAAAGTCGACGCGGGAGGCTACGCGAGCGAAGGTAGTTCTAAGTCATTTCCGACAGATTATCTGGGCGTGCGTGTGACTGAGCACGCCCCAGTGGTGACAAAGAAGAAGAAGAAGTCGGCCAGTGAAATTTCTTAGGCGAAGACGAGGGGTTTGTGGGTGGGCCAGGTCGATGGATTAGCGTCGGTAGAGAGAGGTGAAATGTCGCAGCCTCGTCGTTAGTTGCTATCTGGTCACCTGGCGAGTTGTCGAGAAGCTCGGGAGAGGGGACCACACCCGGCCTCAAGGTTCCAGGCGACAAACATTTTAGGCCATCTAGATCTGATGAGGAGGTCCAAGCTGATCCGGTGGTGATTGTTGTGGACTCCCCGAAATGAGTCCTTGAGGCCGATGCACTTTATCGGAAGTGCCACGAATGCCTCTCGAAATGCTTGTCTGCGGGAGGATGAGGTTCCAATTGGAGAATTTCCTAGTGTTAACAATGTGTCTATCGAGGCTTCACTTGTCGAAGCGACCAATGCTACCTTCACCGCCCAATTTGAAGCAGGCCCGTTTCGCGATTGAGGTGCTGGAAGCCCCACGATGAGTGGTGCTTGGATTCATATGTTGGTAGTGGAGTGGTCGAGCTATGGAGGATGCGTCGGCTCTTGACCAAGAAACTACTCGGGCACTCATTAACTACTGGAGGCCCTTCGACCAGAGGGACCCTTCCATCGTGCACATGCATGATCTTTACCCTCACAAATTCCGTGTACCGGCGATGGCTCATGGGGAGGAATACTCCATCCCACGGCCAAAATCGACCCCGAATAAAGGTCACACCGGTAGCGTGGCCGAGGGCCCGGGATGTATATGGCGGCCGTGACTTGATGAGACTACGAAACCGGTATGGTTGAACCTTTGATGTTTATTTGTTGTTTTGATGTTATGATTTCCTTCTAATGTTCTCTCTTTGCGAGGTTATATGACGGCTCTTGCAAGACATGGGCGCCCGGCCTGAGGAGCTTAAATCGTAGGTCAGGGAGGTCGAAAGGTTACGGCTTTATGCCAAAGCGACCGCCTCCAAGCATCGCGCCCTCAAAGAGTCCCTAGGGAAGGCCCAGTCCTGGTCTAGACATTAGAAACGGAAGGCCAAGGAGGGCTCCAAGAAGATGGTGGGTGAGGAAAAAGAGAGAGATGAGGCTAAGGAGAAAGCTTAGATTGCCCAACTAGCAGCCGTTGCAGCGGGTGACGTGAGGGCGAAATTGGAGGGTGACCTGGCTAGGGTCAAAGATGATCTAGCCACTGCGGAGGAAGCTAGGGTAGTAGCAGAAGAGGCTAGGCGTAAGGCCGAGTCTAAGGCCCCCCGATTAGAGGTTGATCGAACGTCTCTACTGCTAAAGCTTGGGACAGTCAGGGACGAGGTGTCTTCTCTCCAGTCTCAAGCCGGTATGGACAAGGAGGTCATGGAGGAGGAATACTAGAAGGCTCTGGAGGTGATCTTTGCCTATTGGTACGAGTGTTACATTTTCAAACACAACATCTGTGGAGACCGTCTAGAGGTCCCAGAGGGGATGCCTGACTCCGCCAACCTATTGCTTACTGAGTTCTTCGTGAACCCCGGGTGCCCCCTTGTCTAAGGGGTTACCGAGGCCACTACGACCAAAGTTCCTTTGAATGAGGCAACCAAGGAGTCGGTGGAGATTGTTGTTGCCAAGGACCATGGCAGACTTTAGTTCCTCTTTCTTCGTTCTTACTTAATTACAACTTTTTGTAAAGGGGCCTTGGTCGACTACCATCATTTGTGTACTCTCCGGGCACCATTGGTGCTTCAATGAAATACACATTTTTGTCTACTTCCACTATTGCTTATTTCTTACTGCTGACGCTCTTATAATTTCTCGTTTGCTTAGGCCATTGATTTCTTTCCTTGTGCAACCCCTTTCCTCAATTTCTTGGTTAGGATGGTTACTTTAGGACACAAATACTAAGTTGGGAGCTTTGCAAGGTTCGCCCTTGTGTTGGCAGGCAAGGCACCATCTTTAAGCCTTGGTTGTAGTCGAAAGGCTAAGGATCATCATAGGGCTTGATCATGTAACAACAGGGTGAAAGTCTAGTTTGGTTTCTTTTTTGGAAGCACCCGACGGGCTTAGATCGCAGTGCAGCCTTTTGGGGGATGGCAGCAAGCTGCAGTCGTGGGTGCCGCCTCTTTGACCTTAGGCTAAAACGGGCCTTGGGTCGGCCAGTAGCGGGTTTAAAACCACGGTACTCTGTAATTTTATATTCCAAACCTTGGTATGGGAAATTTGGACGGGCTGGAAGGTATTGCACATGTAAAGCGTCTTGGGAAGTGAAGGGTGATTGGTCACAAAGCGTGTGGGTAACACATGTGTCCCATCATTGCCTGCTGCGCATGATTTTATGTTGGGGCATTTAATACATGCGTTGGCATTTCACCCCTAAATATAGGGGTATGACTTCTAATTTTGCCTATCCTGAAGTCTTTAAGCACATTTACCCATGTGTGTTCTATCTCTTTGTTTGTGGTGACAAGAAATAAAGGGAGCCATGGAGGAGGACTGCCAAAGGGCTCTGGAGCCAACTTTCTCACCTATGGCTCTGGGTGTTGTGTGTGTTCAAACACAATATCATGGAGACTGACTAGAGGTTCGAAGTTATGCGACTCTCAAGTTTTCTTTTTCAGTGAGTTGCGGGACACGTGCCCCCATGTTTGAGAACATCCTCTGAGGAACACGACCTAAGGGGAGCATCGTAGAGAGTGGCGGAGGAGTCGAGTAAGGTGCCCCCATGAGGTTAAATGAACATCCATTGTATGGGCACTTAACTCTCGTTTTCCATAGTGGCCTCTATATGGCCGTTCTTATTCTTCATTTTTTTTTTTCCGTAGTTGCCCCAATATGGCCCCTCGAACATATACCATAGTGTAACTAATGACGCCCTAGGCGTGTTTACGAGATGTAATTTTTTTGTAATGGACCCAAAATGGCCGCTTAGACATATATCACCGTGTAACTAATTACGCCATTAGCATAATTATAAGATATAACTTTTTGTAATTCTTTGAACAAATGACCCCTGGCTAGGATTGATGCTTTAGAGACACTGAGGTTAAGTTATATCTAACTAAGTGCCCTTATTAGGCTCCGACCTCAGTGGGCAAGCTAAGTGTAGTGGTCGTGCTTAGGCATGCCCCAGGAAACTCGTCGGGGACTATGCTTTGGCATACATTAGCCATTGGGATCATGCACGAGTGCGAAAGTGCCCGGCTGACATGGAGCCTTAATCCTTGTCTTTGTGAGTGCTAGTAGGCTAAGAACCACGATGCAGTATTTTGGAAGTGCTAGTAAGATATCGATATACGAACTTTTACAGTGCTAGTAATTGTCCGCACCAGATTCTCGATTTCGGCCAGAATGGCGAGATCGAGCGGGTTCGGGCGTAAGACTATATCTTTGGGACTCTTTGTTTTTTTCTTAGAGTTGAACTTGTACTTGGCCGAATATCTGAGCAATTTTGTAATAACAAAATCATTTACATATACAAAGAACTACCAAAGTGGTGTCCATCAATATCTATACACATATACTGAGTCCCATTTACTTATACATATACAAAAACTACTTTACATTTCAATTACATATTCAAAGCGCAGAACCTACTGTGATGAACCTCTACTAGTGTGTTGGCCCAGCTGGATGCGGAAGATCGCAGATGCCCCCCTCTGTACCTACATGGATTAAAAACCCGTGCTAAACTGCGGCAGTGGGAAAGCGTATCTTATAACTTATCTTGGTACACATGCATTTTATGCGAATCACCAATAAACATTTAATAATAACAGATCTCATAATCTTTAGGAATTCATATAACAGATTTACATATACAATTATCCTTGTAACAAACTTATGCTTATTCAGATCTCTCGTCTACGGTACTGAACTTATACTTAGAGCAACTTATACTTACTCAGATCTTACACTTATAGCAGACTTATTCTTATTAGATCTCAGTGGGGACACATACTTATGCTTATCTCCCATAGGACACATATGTCCAGTTCCTCATTGTGCGGCACTAAGCTTATATATACTTATACTTATCTCCACTGATTCGTGCCACGATGAAGCTGAGCTAGTCAACAAAATTTATATACACCTAAGTTCCTACTCTTTGTAGTAGTGACTCTTGCCAGTATGGTGGTCGAACAGGATGGGTTTTCATCCTAAAAATGGTTTTGCATCGGTGCATGGAGGTAAGGCTTTCTATTTGGACTCTTTGGAATTGTGTTTCAAAAACGGTGGGAATGAAGTTGAAAGCGAGCGTAAGCGGGAATTAAGGTGAAAAGTTAACTTTTGAAGGTGGGTCACTAACTTGGCAGAGTTAGGGCAAACAAGTAATCCTCGGGTTTATCCTCGCGTTATGACATACGCGACCTATAGTCCATGGCATAACTTGGGATCACCTGTTAACTAGCAAACCTCACCCATGAAACATCTCATTTGAGTCAATACGGTAGCATGCGATTATTTTTTTAAAACCACAACATTAAAATTATCATTTCGAGGCTCATAAAGACCATCTAAAGAACAACGATTGCATATCACGAAACCTTTGCATCCTAAAGAAAGCATGGAGAGTATTGGCCAAAATAATAGCATTAAATGTTATTTAACCTGTGAAGAACCTAACATGTAAATATTATCTCGAGGCTCGTAAAGACCATCCCCAAAAACAACGTGCATCTCTCCGCCCGACTATTTGCGTCCTTAGCGTAAGAGTATTGAATTGAATCAATGTATCCCATGTTATGCAACTATGTTTTGAGAATAAGGGCCATAAATACACTACACAGTGGCTTTTAGTACAAGAGGCCAACATGTATACTTGCTTACTTGAGCTAGCTTCCTTGCTCTTCAAAGAAAGAAAGGAGAGAACTTTGTAGAAACATCTCTTGAGTTGTCATCCTCGAGAGGGGTGTTTAATGATAGAAAGGAAAGAAAGAAGAGAGAGAAGAGAGAAAAATAAAAAGCAACACCAAATAAAAAGACTTTATTTACAAAAATAAAACTTCTGAAAAAATCATACTCCACAGATTGTTCAATTGTTCTCGAGATCGTTCTCTTTTTCTTACAAAACAAGAGGGGTTTATAGGCCACCTCGAGTGTAAGAAAATACCAAAAACCTATGAAATTGGCTAAGTTATTGGTAATTAAGTAATACAAGTTTGGGCGGTTTGCATTAATTACAAAAGCATGAGCATCAATTTTCGCTACAGAGGTGAGAATTTACTTCTTCTGCGGAAATCACGAGGCCTAAGAAAATGGAAAATTCGCTAAGGCGGATAATTTCGCTAGCTAGCGGGAATTTCGCTAACTTAAGCGAAAATGTTATGAAGTAGCGAAATCGGAGTTTTTCGCTAAAAATGGTTACTGTGGCGGGGTGGTCTAGCGAAATTTGGTGTTTTCGCTAAGGTTGCGAAATTTTCGCAATCCTAGCGAAAATTTTCGCAAGCTAAGCGAAAATTCCTGCATCGTTGATCCTTCACTGCTTTTCATCCTGCCTTCAACTGCATCGAATTTTCTTCACTTTGCCTTTGTTTTCTTGTTAATTCTTGGGGTGGTTGATATTTGAGACTTGAATTCCAACTTCATGATTCATCATTTGACTCAGATTGAACTCGAAAGTCTTGTAGCACAACAAGCGAAATACTCTCTAAATGGCATAGTGTTACTAAGAAGACTAGAACACTTCAATTGGTATAAATGACATGATTAATGCCTTAAAGCACTCAAAACCTATCTAATATAGGGTTCAAAATTACTTTGGGCACTAATCACACCCCCAACCAAAACGTTGCTAGTCCTTAGCAATGCAAATAAAAGAGAGGAGATGCATGTGGTGATTTTTCGAGAAAAGATTATGATTCAAAAAAGGTTGATGTACTTATACACAATACTTTAAAGCGGGCAATTGATATCAAATTTGAAAGCGATATGAAAGAACCAAATCCATATGAACAATTCTATGTCAATGTTGGTTCCATGATTCTCAGCTTGGATTTCCACCTAAGTCTAATTGGTCTTTTGGAATCGAGACTAAGCTAATAAAGCGCAAAATTTGTTCCTCCCCCAAATGCTTATGACATGGCCTTAAGTTGTTGAACAACCTAGATAGGAGCTAGTTACACATTTTCTTTCTTTTCAATTATAATGTGGATGCGTGCTTAAAATTCGAGTTCACCAAAGTTCGGTGCGAGGGTCCACGTGACTCAGAACCACTCAGGTTTAGGGCATCGGCTTGAAAGGATAATGACCACTAACTCATAGGCTTCACCGGATTAGAATGACTTAAATCAAGCACCTACAAATCGCTAAACTCTACTGTCCACCCATGTAGCAGTACAAAATCGATGACTCCCGATTAAGGCTTGGGCATCGGGTTTAAAGCTTCGCCATACACCCCTCGGGCCAGTGCTCGGGTTTCAAAGCAAAATTCCTGACTTTATTTTCTTTTTCTTCTTCTTTTTTTTTTTTTTCTTTTCCTTTTTGGAAGACAACATTGGTCTTAAAATATGGGTAACTCAAAACTATCCTAGGTAGCCAACATACTAAGTGAAACTTCTGCGAGAGTATGCAAATTCTGACTTCTCGAAATCATGCGGAGTGTAGTGTGTGAATTAGCATAAAGGGGGAAAATTTCAAGTTGAGCATCACTGGGCGCATGGCGACCAAATTTAATTCAAGCATGGAATTTGTTCACAACATAGAAGTGAAAACATGATGGTCAATCATCGGTTGTAGCAATTCAATTGTCAATTTAGGCAATTCAATTGTCAGTGCAGTTGGTGTTGATTGAAAGAAAAACATTTACACCTAGCGAGCACAAAACATGATATATACAAAAATACATGTATATAAATGAATAAGCTTTTAGTATAGCCAAATAGCTTCTTTATGCATAAAGCTAAACACAAAAGAAGAAATATCACTTTACTTTCTTGTAATTTAAACATAAATCTGAAAGCAAAGTGGTAGCAGTTGATGGTAGGTAAATATCTGAAAAATGTAAAAAGAAACCTAACACCTCCTTCTTTGTGGTGGTGGTGGAGTCTGGCTAGCTGGCTTCTTTGACGAACATCGATAGTGCATCGGTGGTGGGCTCCTCTCAGCTGACCCGGGAACATGGGAAGACACAGATGGGTCATAATCAGTCGACATAGAATGGCTGCTGGGCGACCTGCGGTCTGGAAGGCTGTGTGAGCAACAGTGAGTGGCATCCATCACACCAGCTATCTCTCTCGAGCTAGCTTGGATGTACTCCCGTTGAAATGATGTCTTGAATAGGAAGGCAGGAGTATCTGGCTGTTCTTTGATGTAGTATGTGGAGAGATGGAGGTGAGCGATGCGACATGGGGTCCTGCGTACCTCGGCTCGAGGCGGGTATATCATCTACGTGGTGGTCCTCGACCTCCGGCCGGTACCTCCTCACGGTCACGTGGTCGTGTGGAATGGGCGGGCATAGTCTGTAACAGGTCTCTTGGCGCTGCATGTGGGCATCGGCTCATCTCTAGCTGGGCTCCTCTGGGAATCCCATGCGCTCGAGAACATAGCGGAGAGTCTCGGCATCGGTGGGGGATGCTCAGGCTGGGTCGAGGTCGCCAGATGGACCTTCTCCTGTTGTAGCAGAGGCCATCACCCCATTTCCGGAGGGCTGAACGAAATCTCCCAGAGATCAGGTAAAGCGCCTCTGAGAATCAACTCCCCTCCTCTGCACATGTCTTTGCGGAGGAACAGCTGATGCGTAGAAGATGGTCGATGAAGCGGCATACGAGGCGGGTTGCCTCTATAAAATCTTGGACATTTGTGGCATCTCGGCGGTGCTGGTATCTCTCACGTGCGGTGGGTGGGCGACTCTATGGCCCTCAGAGTTGCTTGTGGCGGTATGCGCAATCAAATCTTCTTGTGTCGGGTACAGTGCAGTACGGGCGGTCATCTATCTTGGCCCAGATCTCACAGTGGGCCGTGTCTCCTGGATGTCATGGAGTGGTGAAGCTGCGAGTACCAACTCGGGTAATAAAAGCGCCGCGGAGTCATGAAGGGTAGAGTAGATACTCCTCGATCAATCTCATAGACTCCGTTATGCGGGACCGACCCTCAATGCGGGAGCGTCGTAGAATGACTCTGATGAAACTCTACGCGGTGGAGTCGTATATTCCGAATGGGGTGTCTACGAGAGCAGTGGCCTCCCAGAATCCTCGATCTTTGGCGGCGGTTGAGGTGATGAAGTCGCCTCTGCTTGTTTGGAGTGCTTGGAGAATGGGAGCAGGAGATATTGACTTCCTTTGGGCCCGATGTGCCCGGGCCGCAGGCAGCTAGGAGCCCTCTGGCTCTCCCTCCCAGGTAGTACGGGCTGATGGGGCCGGGGTCCGTCGGAGTCGATATCGTCTGAATCCACTGAGCTCGCAGATCACGCCTGGGGCCGGTGATGTCTGAGGCGGGGCAGGGCCCGGGCCTCTCTCTCGGGCGTGCTAAATCTCTCACCGTAGAAAGCGGGACCCACCAGTCTGAACCGCCTCCCCATATCGAAATAAAATACCCAGGCTCGACTCACGAAAATATAAGCTGTACTATATACGAGCCGAAGATCTCTGAGAAGGCTCTTTGAAGTACTGAGAAGTAATCAAAGCCCAGAACTGAGGCTCCTTGTTCACTCTTGATATGGGCCTGGGCCGGTAGCCCCGATGGCTCAGAAAATACCAAGTCTTTGGGACAGGGCACCAGTGAATTTGTGAACCCGAGGAACCGCGGCTGTCTACACTAGCAGCTCACTTGAAGTCGGTCGGGTCGGCGTGTGCGTGGCGGCGGTACTAGAAACTCGGTCGGGACTCGGTGAGCGAGGCACGGGGTGCCGGGGACTACAGGCACATCACGGGCGGGGCGGCGGCCGGTCTTCTTGAACCACCAGCGGTGCGGTGGATGGGGAAGGAGACTAGGAAGCTCAGAGCAGGGACGGCCCAGTGCTTGCGGTAGCGTTGGTCACGGCTGCGACCAGAGGAAAGTGGCTTAGGGATGTTTGGGGGAAGAATATGAAGTGGCCTTTGGACACCCCCATTGAGTTTATATAAGCATCCAACGGCTTCGAAGGGTCTTTCCGCCAAATATTCGCTACTCCCTACTTGAATTTGGCTCGGTGTAGCAACCTCTGTATTCAAAAAAAAAAAAAATTTAATTTATTAGTTAATATTTAATATAAAAATTATTATTATAAAAATTTAATATATGTACTATAATTAAAATTCAAGAAAGCACAAACACTATGCTATACTAAATTAAATTACTAAAAAAATAAAAAAATGGTAAGTTAAGATTTTTGAAAAGCAAACTAAAACTAACAAAATTAACTAACTTAAGGCAAATTAGAATTGTGACTGGTCGGTTTTGGCTGCCGAACCGGTTCAAGTTAAAAATTACTCAAAGGGTCGAGGAATGATCTCCTCGACCCATGCGTGGCAGGTGGCTCCGTGATGTTGGGTGGCGAATGTTGAGCGTTACGCCGGGGATGGATGTGGGATTGAGCAGTGGCTTCAGGTTAGTCTTGTTGGCAAGAACAATTCTTCTTTATCTCTAAGTGATCCTCCTTGCATTTCACAGTGCCTTTGTTTTCACACATTGATCCAATTGGAAACGCTTCATCAAATTGGCTTTTAGGTTTCTACTTGACTCTTGCTTATTATTCATTTGAAAAGATTTAACTCGAATTCATGTTACCAAGGTAATTTGCATGACTCCATTAAAGCAATTTATTTATTGCATTGGATGTGGCAATAGTCTTCCTAAGATAATTGGTACATGATTAGGTTCAATAGGAATTGGCTCGATATCGAGCACCATGAAATCTTTTGGGTAGTAGAATTTGTCTATTTTCCTGAGGACATCCTCGACTATCCCCTTTGGGATCTTCAGCGATCTATGATGATAGTGTGATGTTGGTAGGTTAGTTCACACAAACCTAGCTGCTTATATACTAATTATGGCATTAGGTTCACCATGGCTCCTAAATCAAGCAGCCCAGCTTCTACATCACGATTCCACCAATATTAAGTGAAATTGTAGGAGATCAGGATCTTTAATATTAACGAGGATATTTGCTTTGGATCAGCAGCAGCGATATATTCGGTGAAATGCTTTCTTCTCAATGCCTAATCCCTTCTTGATTGTACAAAGATCTTTCAAAAATTTTGCATAAGCAGGGACTTGTTTGATTAAGTCCAAGTAAAGGTATGTTAACCTTCACTTGCCTTAAGACCTCACAAATGCCTTGTTGGAGTTGCCTTTTTCTTCCTCTAAGTGCTTGTGGAAAGGAGGTGGTGTTATGCGGTATTCCATTGAATCCTCTTCTAGGAAGATATACTGGGACTGCAATTCTTCTCACAAGTTTCTTCGAGGTTTTGGCATAGGTTGATCAGCCTCTTTTCACTTCGAGTTATTGTAGCTGTAGCTTTGTCCATTTCCGGGTGATGGATGATCCCTGCCTCATGTGAATTCCCTTAGGATTTGGAAGTGTTTGTGATGGAAACCTCTCTCTCTCTTGGCCTCACAGCAGTTGTTGATCTTGGTGATTGAATCTTTGTAGGTTGTCGATTTTACACAGGTTGAGATTGCTCTCGACCATCCCCATTCTTTGTTCATTGTATTCTACGGTGGCATCAGAGATTCTTTGTGCAGTTGCACATTAATTCCTTTTGTTCTTCATGAAATTGCCCACCACGTTACTCGAATTCGATGAAGCATTCCATTGGAGAAGAGGATGAGTGGATTTGTTGTGATGAGGGGAACGAACTGAGGTTTGGCTGAGGGGTATAAAGTTGGGGGTTGGAGTTTCGAGCAAGGTTAGGGTGATTCCTCCAATTGGAATTGTAAAGTAATTTCCATATGGGCATTGATGGATTGTTGTGGCTTGAATTGTCCCTACCGGTGTTTGCACATTCGACATCAAATCCTTGGCTGCGGGCCATAGGACCAGCTGATACGGTGGGTGTACGAGGGTTGAAGTGGTGCGAGATTTGGGTTGTCTGCGGGATTTTGAGTCACGCATGCACCTCCCAGGCTGCATTTGCCTTCGAAGCTCCTCACCTTCCTATTGGTTGAAATCCCCAGCTCTCATTTCTATTTCTTCGAGGCGGTCACGTACATCCAGCCTTTGGTTGTTGGTATTCTCATCCACATCCAATTCTCACAGTTGGCTTTCCATCCCGACCCTTAGAAGTTTCAGCCACGTAATTTAAAATACATTGCTTCATCGGGATGTTTATGAAGTCTCCCACGCATGGTTTCAGTACGCCTCGTGGCGAGGCATTACCACCGTAGAAATGGTTCGCCCGACATCCAGTGTCAAACCCGTGATGTGGGCATGCAACGATGGACTTTCCATAAATCTTTCACAGCCTTTGGTAAAATCTCACCATCATGTTTTGCCACAAAAGTGGGTTGTCTTTTTCAAATTATTGGTCTTGTGAGCAGAAGAACTTTTCAAAATTAGGCCTGTGACTCATTGATTCTAATGGTTCACAGGCCTCGATGAGTTGGCCATATCTTATTGCTTAATCTTTAAGGTCAATGGATGCCTTTAGCTTGACAAATCCATATCCCGTCATACCTTCCTTAAAGGTAAGTGCAAAACCTCCTCCAGTCTCCCTAAGATATTGTGTATGGATTTTCATTTCCATACCATGGTATCATGTGGGAGTAAATTACGAATATGGCCTCATTTTGCTACATCATCGACGGGAGAATGATCACGGGATGGAAATTGTAGCTCAGAAGAGTGGATGTGATCCCTAAATGGTTACATAGGCATTTGGATTCATAAAGGGGTTCCTTAGTGATTCACATTGTTCCTCGAGATATGGGATCCATGGTATCGGTTTGTACCTTGACTTCACTAAATGGTCGAGTTATTGTACTTATCCTTTACGATCTACATTGTGCCTCTATCCCCTTTGGCCCTTCAGGTTGTTACACAATTATAGAGACAACAAAGAGCAACCAGCAAGCTTGCAAAATTAAAATTAACTAACAACGATAAAATGTTTGAATGAAAAGCCGGGCGAAACGGTCACGATTCTGCTGGTACTAAAAGCTGGCGGTTCTTCTGTGAGTTACGAAAGAGGTAAAAGGTTACCTTCACTTGTGATGTGGATCACAAGTACTCAACTTACCATTTGTAGTTTAACATCCTAAACAGCGCCATTTTGATTATTGTTATCTTTGTGAGCTAAAATCAACAAAATTTATATACCTAAGTTCCTCTCTGCGTAGTCGAAACTCTACTTGTTATAGTGGTCCTAGGATCGAACACGGGGATGGGTTTTCATCCTAAAAATGGTTTGCATCAGTGCGTGAAGGTAGGCTTTCTATTTGGACTCTTTGGAGTTGTGTTTCAAAAAAGCAATTGGGAATGAAGTTGAAAGCGAGAAGCGTAAAAGCGGGGTAAAAGGTGAAAAAGTTAACTGAAGATTTGGGTCACTAACTTGGCAAGTTAGGGCAAACAAGTGTCCTCGGGTTTTATCCTCGCGTTACTTGACATGGCACGGCTAGTCCATAGCAGCGGGATCTATATTTAACTAGCAAACCTCACATTGAAACATCTCTATTTGAGTCGATACGGTGCGTGGGTTATGGCCCTTTTTGAAACTTCCCCCAACATTAAATTGTATCATTTCGAGGCTCGTAAAGACCATCTAAGAACAACGGTGCATCTCTACATTTGAAATACTTTGCATACAAAGCATAGAGTATTGGCCAAAATAATAACGATGAAATGTTATTTAGCCTAATTTGAAGAACCTTTAACATGTAAATATTATCTCGAGGCTACGTAAAGATCATCACAAGAACAAAGTGAATCTCTCACCAGAAACACTTTGCATCCACAAAGCGTAGAGTATTGGCAAATCAATAACATCCATGTTATGCAACTATGTTTAAGGAAATAAGGGCCATAAATACACTGCAGTAGCTTGCCCAGTACAAGGAATGACATGCATATGCACACTGGCCTTCCGCTTCCTCTTGAAGAAGGAGGCTTAGCGACATCTCTTGAGTTGTCATCCTCGAGAGAGGTGTTTGACGAGAAAGGGAGAGAAAGAAAGAGAGAGAAGAGAGAAAAGAAATAAAAGCAAAACCTAAAATAAAAGACTTTGTTACAAAAATGAAAACTTCTGAAAAAATCCTTCTCCTGATTGTTAATTGTTCTGGTCGTTCTCTTTTTCTTACAAAGCAAGAGGGGTTTATATAGGCCACCTCGAGGTATGAAAATACCCAAAAACCTGAAATTGGCTAAATTATTGGACAATTAAGTAATACACCAAGTTTGGGCGGTTTTGCATTAATTCTGAAACATGTGAGGCAGCCGATTTTCGCTAGAGGTGAGGAATTTACATTCTTCCTTGAGGCTCACGGACCCTAGCGAAAATGGAAAATTCGCTAAGGCAGGATAATTTGGCTAGCTAGCGAGGAATGTCGTAAATTTAAGCGAAAATGTTGTGAGTAAGCGAGAATCGGTTTAAATAAAAATGAGATTGCCTAAAGCGGCTGAAATTAAGTCTATTAAATTGGTGTTTTTCGCTAAGGTTGAGAAATTTTTATAAATCTATGAAATTCATAACTCTGCGAAAATTCTGTCGTTGATGACACTTTTCATCACGCGCTATTTGTCGAATTTTTCTTCACTTTGCCTTTGTTTTCTTTATTAAATTAAATTTGGTTGATGATTTTGAGTTTTGTTTAACTAGCGATTCATCATTTATTTCAGTTAGACTTGAAAGTCTCGCATGAAAACTGCGGCATTCAAAATACTCTAAATAGCGGTAGTGTTACTGCAAGAAGACTAGAACACTTCAATTGGTATAAATGACATGATTAATGCGTAAAAAAGCACTCAAAACCTATACAATATAGGTTCAAAAATTACTTTGAGCAATCCTTCAGTGAGACACATACTTATACTTATCTCCAGTGGAATGACTACTTATACTTATCTCGTAGAGATTCTGAGCTTATGCTTATACGAGTCCCTTGGTACTCTGAGGCTTATACTTATACACTTATATAGGGCTTATACTTATACTCTGAGTTTACACTTGTTCGCCGGTACAGTAGGTACCTGGGAGATAATGCAGGCATTATCTTTGGTATTATGAAACTTATTCTTATACGGAAGTACTGTTATTACTACTTGTTCAAATGTCTGAAAGACACATACTTGTGCCATATCAAACTTATATTTAATTAAAAATGCAGTGAATTTCTAACTTATACTCATGCGGGGGTGCAGCGGGTACCCTCTTGAGTTTGTCCTTATCAGGGCTTATACGGGTACGCGTAGGTACTACGAGTGTCGGATCTTTGCAAGTGCCGTAGGTGCTACTGATTTATACTTATTCTTGTGTTGGATCTTATTCTTGTATTTCGGATCTTATTCACTTATTCATTACAGGATCTTATGCGTATTACGGATCGATACTTGTATTCACAGACTCATTCTTGTATTTTGGATCTTTATACTTGTATTCTGAGCTTATTATTGTCATTTGGATCTTGCATACTTGTATTCTGGAGCACATACTTGTCTTATGGAACTTATAGTATGATAGGCCCATTCTTGTATTTCGAATCTTATACTTGTATTACAGACATATACATATCTTATGGAACTTACTTATGATACAAGAACTTATTCTTGTATTTAGGGATCTTTCACTTGTATTACAGACATATACTTGTCTTTATGGAACTTATGCTTATGATCTGAGTTTATTCTTATGTCTTCGGATCTTATACTTGTATTACAGACATATACATGCTTTATGGAACTTATATTTAGCGTGTGAAACTTATTCTTGTATTTGGGATCTTATACTTGTATTACAGATATGCCTTATTAGATCTTATACTTATATTCTGGAACTTATTCTTTGTATTTCGGATCTGAAGTACCGTAGGTACTCACGGGAGATTTTACTTGTACAAAAATGCCGTCAGATCTTTACGACAGAATCTGAGTGCCAGTGGTACATTGGTCTTTACCATGGCCCGAACTTTCTTATTCTTTGTTAGTCATATCATATGGTGTTGGATTGCCTAGACCCGGTAATACGGAATGAGTAGGACATGACACAATAAGTACCGAAAGATGCGATTTGTGCGAGGTGTGTACAGTAGAGTGTGACTAACGTGGGAGTGCCATCGCTAATCGGAGATGCAGGAGTTACTAGCGATAGAAATCTTAATGTCTTGGAAGCAATCCCGAGGAGTGTGTGTACTAATCGGAGAGTCACCCAGGAAGTACTATGCGTGCCTTGCGAGTGCCATGTTCCAATAGCGGTGTAGGGTTCTACGATATATGTGATAATATTCATATATAAATACATTTTTGTTAAATGCAGGAATAATTAGGGCATTCCCCAGCTTCACATTATGTGTTCTGACGTATTTCCTTTCATATTAGGGTTCATGTTTCATTACTTTGTTCATATGGCATTTCATATACTTATAATTTGGCCTATTATTGCATCTCATTCATGTATTCTTGTTCATATGAATCTACTTTACTTAGAAATTGGGAATCATTCGATTGAATCATCAATTCAGTTATGGCATTTTCATGCCAAACTAGTCGATTTAAAATACTCATTTTCAGGTTCTTAACCTCTCCGCCACGGTTCTTTGTGCTCCTTTGAAGCTAAAGGTGCACAAGGGTTTCTTCTCAGCTGGAATCACCCAAATCAGACATAGAAACTCAAGTTATGTCATAAGCAATGTGGGACTACTCATGTTCCAAAGCATAACCATAAGTTGGCTTGAACATATTTTACGCTGAGTAAATTTTTGGGCCACATAGATTCAAAATTTGAAGGTACCTATTTCAGGGTGTTTTGTTCTCCTTGAAGTGTAGTTTAATTATCCACTTGAATCACTTAAATCGGATAAGAAATGAGTAAGTTATGGCTACAGAATCGGTACTAGTGAAGAAATGGGGCATTTAGATGCAGGTGCAGTCACCGTCTGCAAATCTGCGGATGACGAACACTTATAGTGGGGTACTTTTCTCTGTCCCGAATGCAGGGTACACCCTCGAAATTTCGGAAAGGTGGTTTCTCCCGTTTTTTTTTGCTACCCAAATAAACTCAATACTCTATATACACATCAAAACCACTCCAAATTCATCTTGTAACCTCTATTCTACTCAAATCATCTTTCATTACATATCTTTCTTCAAAACCTTTCATGAATTACTCCCAAAACAATTCTAATATGGGTCATAACCCATACATAAACCAAACACAAGGATTAGTTAGGGTTTGTTCTAACCCAAACTCCATTATTTTACAATTAACCATGAATCCAACCTTAAAGGGAGGATTCCACATTCTTCTGGCATCTACTAGAGCCTTTAATCTAACCTTTACCTTTCAAAATCAAGTTTGTGGTTGTGTGATGAAAATCCTAACAAACCCTAGGTTCGGGGAACAAACTAATAACCATCCAATAGTATGGAAATTCATACAAACTTTAGAATTCCATACTAATAGTCATCGTTCCATACTAATATTCATGGTTCCATACCTTAAACTTGACTTCTTCATTTCTTCTTCCCTTCCTCTCCTTCCCTTCTTTTCTTTCTCTTTGTTTCTCCACTGCTTTGTTCTTCTCCTCCTAATATGAGACCAAATTTGGTCTTAAATAAAATATCTTTCCCCTTAGGCCATGTTTGGCTCCCAAAAACCCATTTTGGGTTAAGTTTCATTTTTTTATTTCATTTTAATCCTTAAATTCCTCTTTTGCAAATCAAATTAGGCATAATTCTATTTTAACTCCATAGCCTTTCATCTTATGACTTCTATGCCCCGCAAATTACATATTTTCCCCTTGCATTCATGATAAATTTCAGTTTTTTAATTTCATGAAATGGTATTTAAATTACTTAAAATTCAAATTACGCTTACAAAATACCCTAAACATGTCTAAAACGATTCAGGTATATTTCTGGGCAACATACAGGCCAAGAGTCACGCCTAGTCTTTGAAAGTGCCAAAGCAGTGGATATCAAATCCATAGTCCGGACCCTTGCGAGTGCCAGGCTAAGAGCCACAATTCGTCTTTTGAGGTGTCAGAGATAGTAGTCATATTTGGATCTTTATAGTGCAGCGTGCTAAGAGCCACAATCTGGTCTTTTGAAAGTGCAAGCACGATATCAGCCATATATGGACTTTTGTAAGTGCCAGCAGGTTAAAAGCCACAGTCTGGTCTTTTGAAAGTGCCAACTGGATATCAGCCATATCTGGACTTTGAATGCCAATGTGTTAAGAGCCATGGGGCCTGTCTTTTGGAAGTGCCAATGTGATCGCCATCTAGACTTTAAGGTGCTCGCAGTTAAGAGTCACACTGTCTGAAATGTCACAGGATATCAGCCATACTGACTTTTGCGTAAGAGTGCGCTCCAAAATGTCACAATTTTTTAAAGACAACATTTTATCGATAGTAACACTTTTAAAAGAATTAATATAATAGACATCAGAGGTAGCATCTCCACACTCGGGTAATGCGGAGTCCTTTAGCTTATTCAATGCGATGACGAGGTCAGCCCTACCGACTACCGTGATACGGTCTCTTCCTAGCTTTGGTTAGAACTTCCCGTCTCACTGGGTTAGGGGCCAGAGCCAAAGATTTTCCTAAGTCCGTGTCTATGTCTTGGAATGTTCATAGTTTTACCCGCCTGTTGTACAAGCTTCCAAATTTTGCTGGCATGACGCCATACGCACAAACAGCCTCTCGCGAGCTCGTCTCCCATATCCATGTCTTTAGTAACAACTTTACATTAGAATCTTTCTGATCTCTAACAAGGTGGCATCCATTTTGTGGGGATTATAGCCTCCATCCTGTAAGTAAGGGCGAATGACGACATCCCAATTGGTTTCCGGCTAGTGGTCCGATAAAACCCGAGAAAATTCTAATTTTCTTAAAAAGGGTAAAATGGTAATTTCGGTCAAAATCCGGAATTTTTCTAGATCTCGAATGATGAAACAGACTTCATCATGAATCCGCTCTCATGTGGTCTAGGCTACAACATCGACCCTCACGACCCCAGACACGAATTTTCAATGCTTTCGAGGCAAACTATGATAGAAGTGACACTTGGCACAAACTTGAGTGGCTCAAGAGATGCCACGTTTCATGTTCAGAATTAGTCAAAATAGGAGAGCCAAGTGGGGCCCACGTGGACATGTGGCATCTCCCACTGATAGAAACTGTGTAAAGTAGATGGATAAAGAGGACAGGAAATCCTCTATCAACCAATGGAAGGTTGACACGTGGCGCGAGAGGACCTAATCTTGACTCCTCTCTTCTCCTAAACGGTTTGGGAGGGAAATTAGGGAAAGAAAAGGAAGGAGAGAAAAAGGAAGGGATTTTAGAGACAGAGAACAACTCACCCCCTTGGCGATCGGAACTTTGAATCCCCGGTGAGCCAAGAATATAGCCAAGCCTCCCTTGGGCGGCAAGGGCTACGCGCGCGCACCGGCTGGAGTTTTGAAACCCAAGAGGTAGTGGGTCTTCTCCCCACTCGGTTTATTTTCGCTTAAGAGCCATTAAAATGGTTTGATGGTATGAGACCGCGGAGAGTGTCGCTTGATCGGGTCCTCGGGTACCTGGGGACTAAATGCCGAAATTTTTGACCTCGTTGATAGTCCACTCGTCGTTTGCGCGGCTTTGTGCTTATATTTGTGTGTTTTTCTTGATAATTAAATAACATGCAAATTGTAGTTGGAGTGTTTGGGGCCGAAATGGCCATGAGTTTTCGGTCCTCCGGAGTGGGACCAAATGCTGGAATTTTCAGCCCACGATCGCTTTTGAGGACTCGTTAAAAACACCGGCTGATGGCTGACTAAATCTGTCCAAGGAGTTGTTTGCAAAATACGTTAAACACTGGTTTGAGTAGGTGTGAATGGATTGTTAATGCATAATTTAATGTGTTAACATGATGTTTGAATTATATGAAATATAATTGTGTGTGAGCCATTAGAAATTAAATTGTTTATTAGCCCATGTGAGCTAAATTTGATGTTATTGCTATGAATAAATAACATGTGATTAGTATGTGAATTTTGTCAATATATGCATGATTGATATATTGGCATGTGTTGTATGAAAATGGTATAATGTATTTCATATACTGCAACTCTAGAACAATTGGTGTGGAGTGCATGTCATGAAAGAAAAAGGAAAATAGCTGTGAAAGGAATTTCAATGAAGATTCAAGAATCGCTGAGAGTTGTCCAACAAGCCACGCCGGAGAGGCCTATGATCAAGCTTTCGAAGAATTACCAAAGAATTCACCTCGGAGGGTTGTCCATCAGATTTTACCGAAACTCGGTATTATGTTTCAAGAGAAAACTTTGTTTTGAAAAATAGTGTTTTTCTCACTCGCTTGTGCATGCGAGGAGTTATGATAGTCGAGAAGGGTGCGGTCGAGTCACATTCTAATCCATTTCATATAGATATTCAATTAGGATCATGCATTTGCTTTAATGTTTTTGGTTGCCATTACATGTGCACTTAGGTGGGGAGTGTTCGCCTTTTTCTATATAGACTAAAACCCCTCAAAATAACACAGCTACAGGAGCCTTACAATTCTCTTATACCCATGTCATTTTGGATAATTTGGCTACTAAAATAATTTTCTCTTAATGTTCAGGATAAAAATAAGGGTTCAGTCTATGACACTGCAAGTGCACAGGTCATACAAGTAGTAAATCTGAATGTAAGTCCAGGTATCATTCCCATAGAGATTGATAGCGAATTATTGTGTCAATTACTCCCAATCTTCACAAATTTCATACTATTCAACTCAAAACTCATAATAGAAAATTCTCATTTAAACAACAAAAATTAAAATCTATACTATTGAATATGCTCAAATTAAACTAAAATAAAATGAATGACTAAAAATAAATTGTACATAAAAAAGAATTGTTTGAATCCACATCAGAGAAACGAAACTATCACTGAAATACAATGGAACTGGCCATCTAAAGACTATATCTCGTTACTTTGTTCTATGTATGGATCTGATTTTGTCCAAGATTTCTAATTATTGGAATTTTGATCTCTCCGCTACCGATTAATATCTGCTTTCTCTAAGACAAGATCAAACAAGTTGTTCGTATTCCATACTCCCTTTCAAGATCTCGGGGTATTTTTCTTTCAATACTCACACCCATTTCCTATAAGACAAATAAGTAACTTTTACTTCACCTTCTCAGATATTAGCTAAGTTCTACTACTTAAATGGTGGCTCAACTCCATCTCCAGGGTTTATCCCTCTCTCCTTGATTAGATCTAAGCTAACACGGGGATTTGAACTTACCCTTAGATTACTGTGAACTCTCTGATGATTTATATTGTTAAATACACCCCCTCTAACTTTTAATTATGAGCTATCAGGGATTTATCAAATGAACTCTCAGAGCTCGCCAGCTCACAATGGTACCGAACATACCTGTGAAGAACGCTTCCTAACTCTCAGAATCCGTCTCGTGTCGCAGGGCATCCCGGATATAAGAGTAAGATACATTCCTCAATTGGTATCAGGTACTACGGTCAGGAACTTATCCATTAAAAACGATTAATTCCCATTAAGTAAAATCGAACCCAAAATTAATTCTTCGAAATTGTGAAGGAAAGACTCCAGAATTAAATGTAAATCAAATCCAAATTGAAATGCGTTTCTAATTATCAGACAGTTAATCAAGAAATGGAGTGCCGATCACGCACAACCACTGTGAATTGCAATAAATCAAAGAAATGCATTCCAAATTTGCTCCAGATCATAACCTGCCAAAAGCACACTAAGAAAATATACGTAATCCAACAATCCAGCCTCTAATCGCTCTCGCACAACCAGTCAGATCTAAATCCGTAAAATAAAACTAAAAAAAAACTAAAAATAAAATCTAATTTTAAAAATATACATCAGTCTCTTTCCCTTTAATGGTAGCTAAGAAGGAGAAAACTACTTTACTATCTCGAAAGCTCTCTATTTATACTCGTGAAAAAGAAAAGAACTGGGCCGAATCCCAAAATACTCAAGGTGGAAATCGAAGAAAAGCCCAACATCGTTTATGTCATGACTTGGATGTCACGACATGGATTCCCTTTTGATGGCTCATGATCGGGCCGCGACCTCTTTCCTTCTCTGTTTTGCAACCAGCTTGTCTTGGTAAATCCCTCGATTAGTGGTCGCGACATCAAGTGATGTTGCGACATCTTTTTGTTCGCTGTTTCTTCATCGCCGATGTCGCTGATCAAGTCGATGTCGCGACACTATTATGTCTTCTTATTCTTCCAGCCTTTCCTGCGGTTATGACATCACTTTAGGTTGCGACCGATTTCTTTCTTTCCAACTATTTTCCGTGTCGTGGACATCAAAGTGATGTCGCACACCTTTCGTTTGCTCGGGGCCTCTTCTTAGGTCGCGACCAATGAAAGTGGTCATGACATCGCCCTTCCTGTTAAGGCTTCACCTCAGCTTCCCGTCGCGACCGCATAGCACGCCGCGGACTGATCTGACCCTTTAATTAAAAAACTAGTTGCGACTTCTTTACTTGCGAAGATCTCTCAGGGCTTCATGTATGGTCCTTGTCGTTACCTCGTGCCATGTCGCGACATCATTTTTCTTGTTTTAAGGCCACGACATCGAAATGGTCGCGATAAGAATTCTTTCATTTGACTATTTCCTTTATCTCACCACGTTTTTTGTCGCACTTTCCTTCGTCACGACTTCAATTTGTTCACGCCAGCTTTCTTCTTCAAAGCCAAATTGTTGATGTCGCGGACTTGAATTGCCGAAACCGAACTTTCCTGTCGTGACCCAAATTCCCAGCCGTGACCACCCCGCCGCAGGCCGATTTCTTATTTTTGCTAAAATTTGAGTTTCGTATTTTCCCCACTGGAATTCGAGTCAATTATCACTTTTCGTTGCATTAAATTCAACATTACTTCACATTAAACCCAGTAAAAATGATTTAAAAATCTAATGAGTTGACTCATCAAATCTCTAAAATTTAAAATTTGTTTGTCCCTAAGCAAAGAAGAGAGAGACGGTTTTGTCCTCAAACAAATAAGCTTAGAAAATTTTTGGCACATTTTCCATTCAGATTACAATCTTTCCTATTCCACCTTTGAACCGGGAATTAAGAGATACCAACATTATTTTAAATTTCGCTTGATGCAAGAACAAGACATGGCATACTTCTAACACAAAATTTCTTGATAAACCAATGTATTTAAACAACTTTATTTTATAAGTCTTGCTCAGGTAAAAGTGTGTCATCAATTCTTTCATCTTCATGTTGAATTTAGTTAATCTTGGGAGTTTTCTAGATTGTTTGTCAAAGTCCCATAGCTTGTTTTTTCATCGATCTCCCACTAATGCAGTAGAATTCAACCTTCTGAATCAATGAGGTCTTCGTGCTTGTAATGTTGGGCTTAGGTAATCGGGTAGATAATGGAAAAAATTTAGGTTGAAAAATTACCCGCTTCCATCTTTTCACACTTGCTGCCTCCAAACTTCCACCCTTTTCTTTGTTCTGCTGATTCTCCTCAATCTTAGCCCGATTCATCTTTTTGAATTCTCTTTATGAATTTCAATTTCCACAGAGAATTATTCAGCATTCCTTTGTTTTGTTTTTTTTTTTTTCACTCTTGCTTTTATTCTTCCAAGATTTGGAATAGTGCAAATGCTTATCTTCTTAAAGCTTATTACCTCTAGAGAACTTTGGGCCAAAGCAAACTCCCATACCCGCTGGCATTAGGTTGTTAGGGTGTTAAAACACCCCTACGAGCACCTGTTCAAGGGAAATAGGCCACAAGACAAAACTTATTCCTTATTTCACTAATCCGCTTCATTTCTTCAACTCCTTCATTGTCAAATTGAAAATATTACCCCCCAAATTGTTTCTTCCTTTATACTAAACTTTTCGAACTCGAAATCGATAATTCGGGCCTTTATTGTGTTTATTGTAAGGGAAGGGAATTTTGCCAATGCCGGTTTATTGAAGAAATAAGGCTTATTTGGCTCAAATTATAATTTATGAATATGCTTAAGCATATTTTGAGGGTAGGCTTCGAAAAGCTCAAGCTGCTAAGGATGGCCTCTATCATTTCCTGTTAGTTGTTTTCACCTAGGATTTCGCCTCAATCAATAATCAAATAAGTTCTAGGACTATGGACTCTAATTCCCACTTCCCGTAAGATGTTCCTAATTCCTCAAGCCAAAGTTTCATAAGTTTTGTTGACCTAAGTGTATTATTTCTTCAAGACTTGTATTTCTATTTACTGCTTACTTACATTATTTTAACTCCAATATTTTGTTCCATCGCACAACCAAATTTCCAATTTGCAAACTAAACCGACTTAAATAGAAGCAATACCCCAATTCCAGCCTTAATTATTCAAGCCCCGATTCTTTCCAAATTTGGCGTTCTGGCGGAAGGAATTAGATTTATTATCATGATTCCTAAATTAAAAGAAAATGACATTAAACACACCGTATATCATAAACAATCAATTTGTAAGTCAACAGGAATTTTATTCAAATATCAAAACATTTCGATTTTGTACAATATGCTTTCTTTACAACTAAGACTGTAACCAAATTCAAGAAAAACTCTATTTCTTGATCTAAAATCCTATATCTTCCCTCTGAAGGTTGCGGCTCCTCGGCTTCAAAATTCCGTTCACTGTGACTCCAAGCTCACTCCAAGAGTGATTCTAACAGGAACAAGGTCATGGCAACAATTGTAGCCTTTCTCCCATTTTCTTTTGAGCTCGTTGATGGGTTCTGATTAACCCTTCTTCCAATTCCCTTCCATCAACCAATTCTTGATTACACCACATTTTATGGAACAAAGAATGGAATTGGTTTGTTTTCCGACCTATTCATTCCATAAAATCTATTCTGCAACCTGGGGCCTCTTCTTTCTCACCTTTCTCCATTTTCTTTTCGCTTTTTTATTTTTCTCGTTTCTCTTCATCCTTTTATAGTGAATTGGGTCTCTTGGGAACTTACAAGGCCATTTATTCTTTCTTAATCTCATTTATGAGTGGATTAATGAGGTTCTCACTTTGCTCTTTCCGATATTTCCAACCGAGATTTTACTTTGATTGAGAATTTTGATCAAGCTTTTCTTGAACTTATTAACTCCTCCGATTATCTCTCCCTAAACCGAGCATACTAAACAAATTGGTTAAATCAAGAATAAATTTGTTTCGCATAATAACCATTTATTTCAACAAAATTTTGAAATTTTGGAATGTTGCAAACTCAAAGGTTCGTGAATTCAGGTTTAGTGGATTTTGAATGAGAATAGATCGCTTGGTTGACTGTCACACATATCTTGGGGAGTCAAGACATTAACTATTGGGCCACTAAATCAAGACGCCCAAAATTAGAGGTTCTACTCTTCTCAGGCTTTTTGTGGTCACGACTTCAAAATTTTATGTCGTGACCTGAAAATTTAGGTCACGACAGGGGAAATTGTGTTGCAACATAAAAAATGTCTTTTCCTCCTTTATTTTTATTGAGATCTCAATTTCCATTATTTTGACTTACTTTTTTCACTTTATTCTTCACATCCAGTACCTTGCTGCCGCTTAATTAATGTTGCATCCAAAACAAAAAAAAACACTCAATTTCACAACACCTCAATATATTCACTTCCATTCAAAACAACTACAACTCGACTCATCCCGTATTATACAAAATTTTAGCAACTCTCTATCATGTCACATTCAACAGCTAAGCATCAAAATAAAGATAAAAATTCCCCCAAACTTCAATCCATGCTATATCAAAGACAAATTTAAAAATTCAAAATCAAGAAGAAGAAGAAAAACTCCATTCCTTTTGGTCCTTATACCGTATAGATGTTCAATGCGTATGCTCTCCTTGCACAATCTTCATTATCCTGTAAACAAAATATTTAACTACTTTAATCACTAATAATACAATACAGAATTTATTAAAAATTTAAACACTGTAAAATTGTAAAATGAAACAAGAAAATTTTAAAACAAACCGGTGTGGATTGCTCTCTTACAAAGTCAGGCTTCCATTTTTAGTCTCTAGCCGGACTTCTTTCCGCTCGCCATTGTTCCGTTCTTCAATCTTTCTTCTTTTATTCAAAACTAAGGGTTTATCTTTCCAATTGCTTTTTTCCCCAAGATAATGCTTTTAATCTCTCGACCATTAACTTCAACTCCTCATGATCAAGCCGGGTTCTAAGTGTCATTGCCCCAAATTGTGTGCTTGATACCACTGTAAATGGTCCAACGATTGATTTCACTTTCCCGGAAAGAGCCCGAACTCGGAGCCGAAATAATAATACCCGATCTCCCCGCTTTGAATTCCCTCCTCAAAATTGGCTGATCATGCCATTTTTGTTTTATCCTTGCATTTTGGGTACCATCATAGGCTTTATCTTTCACCCTTCAATTCATTTAACTCGGGGAGTAGCCTATCTTCCTTAGTGTACTTTAAAATCATAATTAAGCTCGATGACTCATACATAGCTTTATATCTAGCTCAAGAGGGTAGGTGACAAGGTTTTCCAAAGACAAGTCCGGTATGGGGACATTCCAATGGAGTTTTAAAAGCAGCCTCGTATGCCCATAGTGCATCATCAAGCTTCAAAGACCAATCTCCCGCTAGAACTTACGCCTTTGTAATTTTCTTTATTTCCTGAAATTTTCACTCGCCCATTTGTTTGAGGGATGATAAGCCAAGCTCATAATGTGTTTGATACCATATCTCTGCCATGAGTTTGCTTCAAACACTTTTGCTTGAAAATGGCTTCCCTCCATCACTAATTATAGTTCGCTGCGGTCTCAAATCACTGAAATATTTTGCAAAACCCCACAGCTGTATTGGCATCATTCTTTGGACATGCTACTGCTTCTACCCATTTTAATACATAATCCACAGCTAGGAGTATGTATATATTTCCAAATGAAATTGGAAAATGTCCTATAAAATCCATTCCCCATACATCAAACAACCTGCATCTTCACTGCAGGATACCTTTGCAGGCATCTCATGCCTTTTGGCCGATATTTCCCATTCTTTTTCGCATTGATCATAATAACTTAACCCATTCAAAACAGTCTTTAAAAATCGTAGGCCAGTATAATCCTGACTGGAGAATTTTATGGGCTGTTTTATCTCCTGCAAAATGTCCTCCATAAGGTGATGCATGACATTCTTTTAAAATCTTGCTTTGCTCACCTTCCGGTACACATCTCCTTATAATTAGATCAGCTCCTCTTTTAAACAATACGTCATCCCGCATGTAGTACCCGCCACGTCCCAGCTTTTCGTCAGAGTCAATTTCGTGGCATAATTCCACAAGCTTAAGAAATCTACACATTTGCAGATAATTGGTGGTGATTGGAGTGATAATAAACAATTTTCTACTATTTCTCTTCCTTCAGACAGCTGGTTTTCTACTCTTGACAAGTGATCGCCTATCACATTGTCACTTCCCTTTTGTCTTTTATTTCCAAATCAAATTCGTAATAATAGCACCCACCCGATCAATTCGCTTTGCTGTTATCGATATTTAATTGCCGCATGATCAAGCAGGTATAACAACATGGACCTCAAAATGTATGACTCGAACTTTTCACATGTCACTTGCCACAAAGATTTCTTTTTCAAGAGTAGAGTAATTTTCTTATGCTCCATTAAAGGTTTTGCTAGCATAAGAGATGGCCTTCGAACACTTTTTTCATCTTTCGTCCTAATACAGCCCCATTGCAAAATCACCGGCATCACACATGATTTCAAATTCTCGTTCCAATCCGGTTTTGCCATGATGGGAGCTTAACTAGTCCGATTTGATTTCTTCCAAATGCTTTCTAAAGAAGATTCATCAAAATAGAATTTAATATCTTTTCCAAAGAATCTCGCATAGTGGTTCAGCACTGAAATCTTCATAAATCTTCTATAAATCCAGTATGTCTTAAGAAACTCGATTCTCTTTGACTCCAGTGGGTGGTATTGTAGTTCTTATAATTGAAACTTTTGCATGGTCTACCTCAAGCCCTGCTGCAGAAATCATGTGCCCCAAGACAATTCCTTCTGTAACCATAAAATGACATTTTTCCCAATTCAGAGCCAGATTCTTGTCGTTGCACCTTTGAAGTATCATTCCTGTAGTTATGCATTGTTCAAAATTTGATCCATACATCAGAAATCATCCATGAAGATCTCCATAACTTCTTCGCTAGATCACAAAATATAGACATCACGCATTCGGGAAGGTACCAGAGCATTACACAAACCAAATGACATTCTCCTAAAAGTGCACCAAATGGGCATGTAAAAGTGGTTTTCTCTCCTTACTGTGTGCAATAGCAATTTGGTTATGGTCCGTAGTATCCACGTTGTTGAAAATGAGGGTGTCCCACCAACCTATCCAAAGATCCGATCAGCTGAAAGGCAAGGGAAAATGATCCTTTCCGTCGTGAATGATTCACCTTTTCGAGTCAATGCCACACCTCCATCCCTCGTCACGCTCTTGCAGGGAATCCGGCTCATTCCTTTCATTTCCTCATCACGTTGAATCCACCTTTCTTTGGGAACCATGTGGCTGGGCTTACTCCAAGAACTATCCGATATAGCATTTATATAAACCTCGCTGATTTAACCATTTTTAACTTCTTTCTCGACAACTTCTTTCATCATTGGTTCAGCCTCCTTGATGTCAATAGAAGCTTTGCATTATCTTCCGAAGAATATTTTGTGCAACAGAGGGATTGATACTCTTCGCATCTCTAATGATCTGCCACGTCTTTGTATTTCCTCGTAATTACCAAGAACTTCGTTTTTCATCACCTTCGCCAATGCAATATATGATAACCGGTTTTCTTTCTCTCGTTCTAAAAACTCATATTTTAAATAAATAGGCAATTCTTTCAATGTTAGCCCTTTCCGTACTCCAGTTTTCCGCTCATGAGTTTATCGCTTCTGGGTCAAGCACGCATCTTGACTGCTTTCATGTATACTAGAGACTAAGCCTCAACACAATCAAGGCAATACTTCACAATCAAAGCTCTCAAGGTACTGAAAATTCATCTCACTCTACTGATAGAAAGTGTTGAATGATACAATCGTAATTCAATTCATCATTGAGAAGGCTATTACTCTACGTACCCATACAACCTGCCTCGCTTCTACATTAGGATGTTCCGCATCTCTATTAAGATAAACTACACCGCTTCATCCCCAACTCCTTGGTGTTTCGCTCACCTTCGTACGTCTATCAAGGCAACCTCGTTGCTAAGAAAGGCCTTCCTGTGCAACAAAGGAACTCCTGGGTATCTTCCTCCATCCGCAGATGATAACAGGGTAAAATCCACTCGGTAAAAATGAATTTCCTAACCTTGACGTACATTCAGAATGCCTCTGTTGTGCTATATTGATCTATCAACATATCCAGAATGTAATTGTCGAAGTAGTAAGTTCCCAAACTAAGTCTCTACACCACTGATTAAGGCATTAAATTATACTTGCGCCGTAATCACATAAAGCTTTCTCAATTGCATTTCATGGAGCAGGAATGGTGGAAATCGCTGTGGTCTTTCATCTTTGGTCGAGCTTCGCGATGCCAATGGCACTGCAAGTAGCAGTCAAGTTAACTATACCCTCCTCAGCTATCTTTCTTTTCTTGCTCAATATCTCCTTCAGAAATTTTGCATAAAGAGGCATTTGGCTGATCACCTCTGCAAATGGAATATTTATTTCTATTTTCTTGAAAATATCCAAGAATTTAGAAAACTGTTCTTCTCTTCTTGACTTCTGAAGTCTCTGTGGGAATGGCACTGTAGGTGTATATGCTGGTACTCCTTCCTTCTTTTTCTGGTCATTACTCTTCGCTTCAACTGGCCGTTCTTCCTCCTTCAATCTCTCCCTTTCCCTTCGTCTTTTGTTGTCGCCTTCAAATCCTTCCCACTTTAACCGACCATGCGCCTTTTTTGGGTTATTCGAGTGTCACTAGGAATGTACCCTTGCTCTCTCTTGGCATATCTGGTAGCAGCTGTCTCTACTTGTGTCTCTAAATTTTTCAAAGGAGGCACTAGCATTCTTCTAAAGATGTGAGCATCTTAATGAAAGCTTCCCAAGTCGTGATAGTTTTTGTTCATGGAATTGTAATAGCTCTTGTTATCCCCCCCATGAACCGCAAAGTGATTTGTTCTTCAAAATGAATGGGTTCTCCTTCCACCTCATATCTACGCCTTCAACTCCTTAGTGCCGGAACCTCGGCGTGGTCGTATATCCCGCTGAGGATGCCGTCCCCGCTTTGGGCCGTAGTGCCCTCCACCATATGAGAAATTCTCATGGTTCCTCATTGATTGTAGTGTGTGGGGCGTGTTAGATTGGGCTTGAAATATAACTTTTGCTCTGCTCACCGCATTTCTTAACTCTCCTCAGCCACTATAAGAATCTTCTTCATGGGCACGTCAAGACTTTTCATTAGTTCTTCCACCGCTCCTATTTCATGAGCAAGAGTATCTTTCTCTTGTTTGGTCCATCCTATGCATTATGGCATCCAAATTTGCTTCCATGGTCAAGCCATCTTGCTCACCATGACCCCTTTCTCTCACAAGCTCTCTTGAAAACTCAGATGGAGCTTATATTGCATTTTGCTAAATCTTCTCGATCAGTCTTCGCTCTTCAAGACTTTTTTCGTTTGAATGTTCCACAAAGATAAAGCATCTGGCATGCCCTTAGATGTATCATTTAAAGTATGATACACTATGCCCATCCGGGTCTTCAAATCACCATGCACGGCACCTCTTCAAGAACCTCTCGACCTTTCCTAAGCCGACATATAGGCTCTCCTATAATCTTCCCTTGTTGGAATACTATTATCTCTCGTCGTCTCTCTGAAGTGAGAGATGGGGAAAGAATCCCGGCGCTTCACCAACTCTCTTCCTAAGTATCACGTAACCATATGGTAATGATTCATGCTCATGCATCACATGCCCTCAAAGAAAGTCAAGATGTCTTGAGCTCACACTCGGTCTCACACCATTCAACTTCATCAGATTCTCCATTCGTAGAAATCTTCCTGTGTGCTCATTAGTCTTCTTGATACCAGTGAACCGATGTTGCCGAACCATTGTAATTAAGGCCGGCTTTAGTTCAAAATTATTTGCATCCACAAGAGGTCGTCCACTGCGTATCATTCTTCCCGAATAGTAGCCTTATTATCCCCATTGTGTTATAATGGGGCCTTCGTCATTGCCCTTTGTTCTCCGTTTGGTCATGTCTCTTCCTCACATAGCCGAAGGTTTCTCAGCTTCTTTGTCTTCTTCTTAAGCTCCCAGTGTTCTTTCTAATTCGTTGTCCGTTGGAATCGTGTCAAAATCCTGCTTCCTATGCATTGAAGGTTTTCCTAATCAAACACACCTGCATTAATAGATTAGTCAAACTTAAACAATTATATCCAACATGGCTTGTTAAAAATTAGCTATTATTGAAGCCACCGGCTTGAAAAGCTATTTTTGTTCTTTTCTTAAAATGTCCAAATTAGTGAGCTCACTTTGGTCGATATTGATTCCAATTAATTCTTTCAATCCCCCGGCCAACGGCACCCATAAAACTTGTTCATTTTTCTATATAGATCTGAACTCCTCAAAATAAATATAGCTTATAAGAGCCTTACAATTCTCTTATACCTACGCTATTTTGGATAATTCGCTACTAAAATAATTTCTTCTTAATGTCTGTGATAAAAATAAGGGAAAGTTCGGGTTTCTATGACACTCGTTGTAAGTGCAATGTGTCATACAAGTAGTAAATTTGAATGTAAGTCCAAAATATTCCTACAGAGATTGATAGCGACTACGTGTCAATTACTCCTAACTACTAAAATTCATACTATTTGAACTAAAATCTGAGTGAAGAAAACTTTGTCTAAACAACAAAAATTAAAATCTATACTATTGAATATGCTCAAATTAACTAAACAAAATGAATGACTAAAATAAATTGTATGATAAAAGAATGGTTCAATCGCTTTATCGTGTGGAGAAACGAAACTATCAATGAAATACAATGGAACGTCAATTCCAAAGACTATATCCTACACATTTGTTCTATATGGATCCTTGTCCAAGATTTTCTAATTATTGAATCGATCTCTCCGTTTTCATCGATTTAATATCCTTGCTTCTCTCGAAGACAAGATTCAAACCACACCCAGATTCCATTCTTCAAGATCCGGGTATTTTTCTTTCTCAATACTTCACACTCACTCAGACAAGCAGTAACTTATCACCTTCTCGTGGATATTAGCTAAGTTCTACTACTTAAATGGTGGCTCAACCTCCAGATCTATGGGTTTATCCCTTTCCCTTGATTAGATCTAAGCTAACACGGGGATTGGAACCTATCCTTAGATTAAGGTGAACTCTCTGATGATTTATATTGTTAAATACACCCTCTAACTCACCATGAGCGAACAGGGATTTATCAAAATGAACTCGTAAGCTCGCCAGTCACAATGGTACGAACATACTTAGAAAAGAACGCTTCAACTCGAATCTCCCGTCCCTCGTGTCACTTGCAGGGCATCCTCGATATAAGAGTAAAGATACATTCCCCTCAACCGGTACTAGGCACTACTATTGGGAACTTATCCATTAAAAATGACACCGATTATAAAATCGAACCCAAATTAATACCTTTCAGAATTAGAAGGAAGACTCGTAACTAAAATGTAAATCAAATCCAACGAGTTGTGCTCGACACGCATTGCGAATCAAGAAATGGAGTACTGATAACGCATACCCACTGTAATTGCAATAAATCTGAAAAGAAATGAATTCCAGAAATTTGTCTAGATTTCATAAATTTCAGCATCAAGAAAATATAATGTAACTAACAATCCAGCCTCTAATCGTTTCGCATGTCTGCGATTCAAATCCGTAAAATAAAACTAAAAATAAAACTAAATAAAATTCACTCTAAAATATACATCAGTTCCTTCTTTCCTTTGCTGGGTAGCCAAGAAGGAGAAAACTACTTTACTATTCGAAGTTTCCTCATTTATATCAGAAAAGAAAAGAATCTCGGCCGATCCCCAAAAAATATTTAGGTGGAAATCCAAAGAAAAGCCTACCATCGCTCTATGTCGCGACCAAGTTGATGTCATGACACGGGATTCCCTTGATGGCTCATGATCACAGACCTCTTCCTTTCTCGTTGCAACCACTTGTCTTGCAAACCTCATTAGTGGTCGCGACATCGGCGATGCTGGCGACATCTTTGTTCAAGAATTATCGCCGGCGTCGCCACCTCGCTGATGTCACACACTATTATCTTCTTATTCTTCCAAATTTCCGTGTCATGACATCATTCTTTAGGTCAGCACCATTTCTTTCTTTCCAACCATTTTCCAGTCATGAGATCAAGTGATGTCGCGACATCCTTTTCTTTCCGCCGCTCTTCTTAGGTAGCGACCAACAAAGTGGTCATGACATCATTGTTCTTGTTAAGGCTTCAATTCCTGTTTTCCTATCGCGACCTGCATAGTATGTCGCGACTTCAATTTGACCCTTTAATTAAAAACTAGTTGCGACTTCTTTTACTTGCGAAGATCTCTCTTGTGGCTTCATAGACAGGTCCTTGTCGCGACCTCAGAGTTATGTCGCGACATCATTTTTCTTGTTTTGGCATCGCGACATCGAAATGAAGTCACGATACACCCTCTTTCATTCACTATTTCCTTTAATCTCGACCACGTCTTCTTTGTCGCAACCTCCTTCTTCAAGTCACGACTTCAATTTGTTCACGTTTTAGTTTCTTCTTCAAAGCCAAATTGTTGATTGATTAGTGCCCAAAAAGTACAATTTTGAACCCTATATTAAATAGGTTTTGAGTGCTTTTTGTGCACTAATCATGTCATTAATGCCAATTGAAGTGTTCAAGTCTTCTGTATCACCAGCCGCTTAGAGGTTATTTTTGGTCGTTTTGGTGTGTTTTTTGCAAGACTTGGAGTTCCACATCTAGATATGACGCACCCGCGAAGCTCAACTCATGTCGCCCATCAACCAAATTTCAAGAATCAATGAAACAAGGCAAAGCGAAGAAAATTGATACAGCTTGAAGACAGATGAAATGCAAGCTGAGATCAAAGTCTGAATTTTCAATAGAGTTGCGAAAATTTTTCGCTAGGGATTGCGAAAATTTTCGCAACCCAGCTAAATTAATTTTCACAGATCAAATCAGCCACAGCAACGCTCCTCACAACTTTGTATTACACACTATATTCTCATGAGTTAGTAAATTTCGCTGAAGATAAATTACCAGCTTTAGCTTAAATTTCCGTTGGCTTATGTTCGGTGATTTCGCTACCTAATAAATTCTTCAAATAAATAAATTCACCGCCTCACATGCTTTTTGTATTTAATGCTAACCGACTTCCAAATTTGGTGTATTCTCTCTTGTCCTTTAACTTAGCCAAATTTGTAGGTTTTGGTATTTTCATGTATTGAGGTGCTTTATATAAACCCTCTCTTTTGTAATAAGAGGGAGGAAATTTTGGGAAGCGAAATTGGGAGGAGGAGGAGAGAAGAATTTGTAAGTTTTCATTTTTTGTAAATAAAGTCTCGAGTATTTTAGTTAGGGTTTTATTTTCCTCTCTTCCTCTCTCCTCTTTCCCACTTACTTTCTAGGCACGACACACCTGTGAGGATGACAGCTCAGAGATGCTTGTAGCCTCCTTTTCTTTGTAGGAAGGAAGCTAGCAGTGATGGGGCATATGCATATTCTCTCCTTGCGAAGTCCTCAGTCTTGTATTTATGGCCCTCATCTTCTCAAATTAGGGTTGAATAGCTTTGAATGTTATTGATTTGTGTCTCTCCATGCTTTAGGATACGATTAGCATACTTGTGCTAGATGCCTTTGTGGTTCGTGCGATGGTCTTTGAGGCCTGAGGATAGTATTTAATGCTAGGGTTTCAAATAAAAAGGGCCGCTAGCTGCATGTTACTGTGTTAACTCAAAAAGGAGTTGTTTTTAGGGTGAGGTTTCTTTAGTTAAGCATGCGTCAGGTTATGCCTTGGGTATAGGTTTGCATGTCATAGCAGCGAGGGGATAAAACCAGACACTGTTTGCCCTAATTTACCAAGTTAGTGACCTAAATCTTCAAAGTTAACTTTTCACACTTCATTTTCAGTTTTTTTACAATTTCTCAGTTTTCAACCTACTTCCACTGTTTTTGAAACAAATCCAAAAAGTCCAAATAGAAAGCCTTACCTTCGTGCACTTATGCAAACCATTTTTAGGATGAAAACCCATCCCGTGTTAGAGCCACTAGACCACTATACTACGATGGCTTGACTACGTGATGTAGGAACTTAGGTGTATATAAATTTGTTGATTTTATTTCGGTCTGCGCTGGCCTGAATCATTGATGTTGTGACTTGGAATTGCTAGAAAGCGAACTTCTGTCATATTTGAAATTCCCGATTGTGACCTCAATTCTATTGTAGGCTGATTTCTTCTTATTTTGCTAAGAATTTGAGTTCTCTTTGCATTTTCTGCAGTGATTGGTCATTATCACTTTTAACGAGACAATTCCAACATTATTTTCATATTAAACTTCGGAAAAATGGATTAAAAATCTAATGAGTTTTGGACTCGTCGAGGAGTAACCCATGTAGGATAATTCCACTCTTGGCATTTATCACCTATCGAGGAAAATTAGCTTTGGGTACATGGAGTGTTCGGGAAGACGGCGCTCATTATAGGCCGCTTTTAAGAAGAAAGCCGGATTGTGGCTTTGATATATATCTTGTAAAACATGTATTAGAATTCTTAATTTTAATATATGTTTGTATTAAGAGTGATGTAATAACTCTTAAAACTATGGTAATATAGTTGATTATATTTTGGTGAGTATGATGTGTAGGCAATGTGACCATTTTGCTCATGTTTGGGGTCTCTGATAGCAGGGCACACGGGTTCACGGGTTGGCTGGTGGTCGGCGGGACACCGGGTTTGGGGTGTCACGAGTCTTATAAGCCCATAGGACTTCTGGTAGCTCATCTACCCATTTCCCTTTGGCCGAATGCAGATGCTTTTTCAAAGCTATTAGGAGAGTTATGTTAAACGATTCTACTTGGGCATTTGCTGTGAATGCCGCGGCGGGGTTAAATCCTGAGTTCTTGATTTTGACTCGTGCGCCAAAAGTTCTTAATATACTGTTGTCAAATTGGGGCCCATTGTCAGTTACTATTGATTGTGGTATTCCAAACCGGCAAACAATATTTTTGCATGCAAATTAGACGACATCTTTGTGCAGGAGCGAAAGCTTGACTTCTACCACGTTTGCTTAAATAGTATCGCCATTCTTAGTATGCTTCTTTTTTTATTGTTGAGGGTGGTAGGTAATGGTCCAACTATATCAATTCTTGCTGGGCGAAGGGCTAGGGGCTCGTTATGGTTGTCAGGTTCTCAGTTGGCACCCTCGAAATGGGGGCTTGTTGAAAGCGACGATCATGTACTTCGGCGTGGCGGCCTCCACCGCCGTAGTTGGCGATAGTAGCCACAGGTATGGGCCTATGCGCGGATTACGCTACTGGATGGTTCAGCATATTCCTTCATGGAGTTCTGCTAGTGCATACTACCCCTGTTGGGTGGTGAGGCATTTGAGATACAGGTCGTTTAGAGAACGTTTATACAACTGCCTGTTCACTAGGGAAAATTGAGCCGCTTAAACCTGAATCTTGTGGGCTTCGATTATGTTATTCGGAGTTCTCCCGAGCTCAGGTAGTGGGCTATTAGAGTCATCCAGGAGGGACATGTATCTTCTATATCATTCAGCCGGTTGGCAACAATTGACGCCTCTGGCTGGTAATAAACAGGGAGGAGTATTGTTTCTTTGGTTAGTAGGGAGGGGCCACTACTACTAAGGCATCTGCCTTTTCGTTTGAATCCCTTGGGATATGCTTAAGCTTCTAAGTCGCGAAGCTTTCCAGTCGGAGCTTAACGAGGCATACATACTTGGTCATGCGCTGGTCCCGGGTTTTCTTAATCTCCCCGTTTACCTGTCCGACGACCAATTGGGAGCCACTTTGTATGATGATCTTTTATGAGGATCTGAAGATTCTGCGAGGTCCATCTTAGAAATTTAGAATTGCTTCATATTCCGCCTCATTATTGGGCGGGAAGTCTAACTTCAGGTATAACTGCTCCATTCTCTCCTAGGTTGGGGCTTTAAGTATCGTAACAGCTCTGTTTTTCGAGACGCCATCCACACTAAGGATCGCGATCGGCATTACGGGTTGAAGTACCGCATTGAGGATCTCTGCTAAAGTTTACTGATATCTATCCTTTTATTGCCGAGTGAGGTTTGTGCCCAGATCTAGAACTCGCTTAGCTCGATGGCCCATCGGACCATCCTTCCCAGCAAGAGTCGAGGTTTATATATGGTGCTTAGCGGGAAGATTAGTCGGCTCCGACAGATAGGGTGTGCTTAAGTAGGATTTTAAACCACCACACGGAGAACTAGCCCTGCCTGCTTGAGACGGGTATATCGAGTTTCCGTCTCAAATAGAGATTTGCTTATGAAGAACACTAGTCTTTGGTTTCGGTTTTCATCTTCTTTGAACAAAGCTTCACTCACTGAGACATCATAAATTGCTAGGTAAAGATAAAGGGTATCACCTACTTCGGGGCTAGCCAAAATTGGTGGTTCGGTGAGATATTGCTTGATTGCCATGAAAGCTTAGTCGCGTCCTTATTCAGTAGTCTGCGGTCCCCTTTAAAGTGTTACTTGGCTTTAACCGGTTTGTAAAACGAGAGATGAGAATCGCCCTAGAGCCGCCAACCAGCAAGTCAGTTGTTGCACTCCTTTTTTGGAGGTAGGAGTATGAGATTCCATAATAGCTCTAAGCTGAATAGGATTGGCTTCATTCCCCCTTTACGTCACCATAAAGCTCAAAAACTTGCCTGAGCTAACTCAAACGCACATTTTAGGGGGTTGAGTTTCATACCGTATATACACAGAAGCTCAAAAGTTTCTTGTAGGTGCTTCGTATGATCGGGGCGTTCTTTGGATTTGACAAGCATATCGTCTATATAGAATTCCATGGTCTTGCCCATCAGTGGTCAAAATATCTTTGTCACCAGCCTCTAATAGGTCGCTCCGGCATCCTTCAAGCCAAAAGGCATTACATTGTAGCAGTATAGCCCGTGTGGTATAATGAAGGTCGTTTAACCATCGACGAGGTGCGTAGGAATGCGGTGGTAGCGGGGAAGCGTCAGTAATGACATTCCATGCCCCGGATTAAAGGCATCAGCGTCGATCTATTTGTGGTAAGGGGAAGCTATTTTTCAGATATGCTTCGTTGAGGTCCGTGTAGTCCACGCATACTCTCCACTTACCACCCTTCTTTGGGACCACCACCACATTGGCAAACCATTCAGGATACTTTACCTCTCTGATGAAACCTGCTCTCAGACGATTGTCCGCGCTGGTTTGAATGTCGATGGTGATCTAGGTGGAAGCGGCGTTACTTTTTGTCTCTGGGTTTACGAGGGATTTAGTTTGCCGGCCAACATTAGTCGATTCGTGCCGAGGATTCCGGCCCGAACACGTCTATGTTTCCTGGCAATCGCGTTGTAGCTACTCTCTTTCCTCGTTGGATAGCGAGCTAGTATAATGTGAGAGGTGCTTGATAAGATCCGCGCTCGCCCCGTCCCGGGGATCCCAGCTAATGGATCCTTCTTTTCCACCCTGACCTGGGCGACAAACTATGGTTGCTATGCAGGAGTGTGATCTTCGAGGGGAGGACTATTTGAGCTCTTTTCCCCATTCTATTCCCATATGGATAGTTGGTAGCATTGTCGTGCGGCCAACTGACTGCTTAGAAGGTTAACCTGCCCTGCATTGGTAAAATAACTGACTATCTGGTGATATGTTGAAGGGACGACCTTCATCGAATGCAGCCAGTCCAACCTACTATGACATTGTAAGGCCCCAAGTCTTTGATGACTGAGAACAAAACCTGTTGGGTGACTAGTGCTGCTTGTACAAGGAGTGTGATGTCTCCCAATGTCATGGTTGTTGCACTGTTGAAACCAGAGAGGATTTGTCCGGTTGAGTTCAACATTCTTGTGGAAAGCTTCATCTGTTTGAAGGCATGTAGCTGCAACAAATCTGTCGTGCTGCCAGGATCTACCAGCACCTTGTGCACATCAAAATCGCTAATACATAGGGTGAGTACAAGTGCATCATAATGGGGCACAATGACCCTGTTCGGACTTATCGAAGGAAAGGATATGGGGTCGTCTATCAGCTTGGTTTCTTCACGGTTGCCTCCCTTGTTGATAGCATTTACAAGGGCCTTGACCGTGGCCGCTCTTAAGAGCTTCCTCTGTTGGCGCTGCAATTGATACTAGTCGTTAGACGGGCCCCCCAGTATATAGTTTATGGTCGGTCTGGTTTCTGACGAGGTGACCACGTCAATTGTAATTCTGTTTACTAGTGGTTCGGATTCCACTCCGCGGTCAACTTCCTTGACATACCTTATGAGGTGCCCTGCTTTGATTAGTTTTTCCATCAGGAACTTTAGGCTTCGGCACTTATTGGTCTTATCCTCGTGATCTCTGTGATAATCGCACCATACGGATGGGTTTCTCTAAGAGGGATTCGTCTAGATCGGTGCAGGCCACTTGAAATCTGGAAAGTCACGAATGAGGGGCAATAGTCTCTCATATGTGATGTTTAGGAAGTGGTCAGGTGGTTCCCTCACTACGTGGCCCGGTCACGGGATTGTTTAGGTTTTGCTACGACTGCTTGGGCTCGGATGAAAGCTAGCTACCTCCGACATTTGCTTTGCTTGTGATCATGACAGCTTGTGTTGCTGTGCGGATGTTATCTTCCAACGTTGAGTACCTATCTACCCCCCTGTATAATTCTTTCATTGTCACCGGCGAATCTAAAAATAGTGAATGGAAGAAAGGAGTGGATGGCCCGAAGCTTCTCTTGAAGTTTTGAAGGACTACGTCCATGCTATAAGTCTCTACCTGTTGGATGGCTTGCCCGAACCTCCTTGTGAAGTCTTGTATGGATTCCTCTTCTTGCTTTATAATAGTCTGCAAATAGCTAATGTTCCTCTTCTGCCACACCGAATAAAGATACTGAGAGATGAATGCAGTCCCAAGCTCATTGAAAGAGTTTATTGAATTACACGGGAGCTTGTGGAACTAGGCTAGTGCAGACCCTCACAGACTAGCCAAGAATACTATGCACAACAGACGGTCATTGCCGGTGTTCAGTGTCATTGCCTGGTGTTGTAATGGAGCATGTGATCATAGGGGTCATTAGAGCCATTGAACATGGTAAAATCTGGCATGACAAACCCTCTGGGTGGCTCGTAATTAAGAATGTGTTGCCCTAGGGGAGAAGAGAGCATGTCGTTCGGGCTCTTGAATCAAGGCTGTGGGTTGCACATAGAATGTTGGCTTTGCACTGAAGGCGGGATGCCATTGGGTAACATTGACACATTTCGAGGGGCTTGGGCGGCGGATTGCATGCCGGCACAGCTGCTCCCACTGGCCGACGGGAAGTGCCCGCAGCGGCATCAACGAGGGCGGGGGCGTGTGGTCTCCTTCGTGATTTGGCCCTTATGCTTCCTCGAGTGTTCTTTCCTCATGGAGGACAATTCATCATCTTCAAGGGCATCACCGTCTCTGGAAATAACGGGCTCTTTTCCTTTATTACGGACTATTGGAGGTTTAGCACTATCGCCTTCTTGCACGTCCTTCCCAAGTTCGAGACTTTTTTCTATCTGGGACAGTAACTGATCATTCTCACGTTGCAAGCGTTTAACGCGAGCTTGTAACTCCTACATATGTCTCACCGCTCCCTCTGTGTCGCTGACCGCTTAGGCGTAGAGGGAACGGCCTGGAATAGGACTCATTTACCTAGGATTCTTGACATTAGTGGGCTCATTTTGAATTATAACTGAATGTATCATAATATAACTTGAACTTAATCCATAAGGAAATAAAACTTTTAAAACTATCACCATAATGATGTTCATAATGTCATGTACAAATATCTAAGTCCCATTGACTTATACATATACAAGTCCTATTATGAAAAAAAACTTTACATGTACATATTAAAAATCAGAGGTAGCGACCTATAGATGTTGACTCATATTGTTGTGTTGGCCCTCTTGTGTGCTGTACGGTTGAGATGTCCTCTTCAATACCTACACGGATGAAACACTCGTGCTAAGCTTATAGCTTAGTGGGAAACATATAACATATATTACCACTTGTAGTGGTCCTCAATGACAATATACAATTACTTGCCAATTCTGTTGCACATTAATTGTTCATATATCCGACTACTTGTTTACTATGTTATTTATTAGAGTTCTCACGTTCATTCTTCATAATACATAGTACTTTTTTTTTTACTGTAGCTCTATCGCATTTTTCAATTCAAATCATTGTTTTCATGTTATATGGTTCTTATAACCATTTCAATCATTTTATCTCATCTTGTGACTTGCCTACATATTCCAAGAAGTTAATACGGGTATAAACTATATGTACTCGAAGGTACTATCACTACTCTGGCTTGATGATCTTGTCTTTGTATTGACCTAAACGGGGCCACGATGTAATGGCCAAATGGGGTTGTTTAATGACCCGAAGCAGGCTGACTATATCATGTAATCCACCCAATAAGCATGCCTACTGTCCATACACTGGGGCGTATACGAATGATCAATCTTACATTTTATTCGTGTTCAAGTTATGCATATCTCATATACATGGGTAATCTCTATCACATGTATTAGCATGACATATTTTCAGATAGTATTCATTTATACATATACTATAACTGTTACTTTTATCATAACCTGTATGATCATGTTCTCAGTATTACTCGTATTTCTGTTCATGTAATCATATTTCATATAGCAATAACTTTTATAATTCTTTTACAATTTCATTTATTCACTTGAATATCTTTATACCAAAATATTTCCTACAAATAGAGCTTCCTTTAGACGGATTTCTGGGTACAATGAGGTTCAAATTTGAATACCCTTATTACAAGGTGATTTGTTCTTCTAGAAGTCTAATTTACCCAAAAAATTTAATAATTCAATTTGGATGAGTGATGTCCAAGTTATGGCCTAAACACTAAAGTTGTATCAAAATAGACTAGAAACTGCCCTAAAACAGAGTTTCAATTTGACGAATTTTATGGGTCCCATGGGGTCCAAATTTGAATACAATTATTTCAAGGATATTTGTTTTCCTAGAAGTTTAGTCTACCCAAAAATTTTAATCACTCAATTTGGATGAGTGATGGTCAAGTTATGGCCTAAAAACTAAAGCTGTACCAAAACATACCAGAAACTACCCTAAAACAAAGCTTCACTTTGACGAATTTTATGGGTCAAATGGGGTCTAAATTTGAATACACTTATTTCAAGAAGATTTGTTATCCTAGAAGTCTAGTTTACCTAGAAATTTGAATCACTCAATTTATATGAGTGATGGCGAGTTATAATGATAAAAAGCATGGGTTTTGGAAATTTGACAACATCTCACTAAAATACAACATTTTCTTTATACAAACATTTTTTCAATTGAGGACCCTGACTGACTCAAATAACCATATAGCGAGTTGAGACAGCAACTATCATTATTAAGCAAAGTTAGGGTTTTCCCCAAACCCAAACATCATCAAAAAGAGTTTTATGTTTAGTTTCCATACCTTAATTTTTTTTTTTCTCTTCTTTCTTCTTCCTTCTTCTTCAAAATCCTTGATCACATGGAGCAAAATCACCAATTCTTCTCTTCTTCTCTCAACCGTAACCCTAAGCTCTCAAACCCAAAGGAGAAATGTTCCTTTACAAGACCAAATTTGGTCTTATCTCCTATTCTTTCATAAGGTCATGTTTGGCTTGTCATTTTTGTTAAGTTTTCCATTTTTTTGCATTAAAGTCCTTCATTTCTCTTTCATTTACACTTCTACTTATCAAATATTCTATAATGGTATATAAACTTATTCTCTTATGACCCTTGAGTCCTTAATGTGACATTTTACTATTTTACCCTTGACTCTTGTATTAATTCCGATTTTATCATTTTTCGTTCTTAGCAATATAAATTAAAAAAAAAAAAATACAATTTTAACTTATTTTATACCCTAAACATATTATAAAATTGCTAGGGTATATTTTGGGGTGTTACATCCTACTTCCTCTCCATCTCTTGACGCCAATGGAGAAACTGATCTTCAAGTGTTTAAGGCATCGAATTGATGTGACATTGCGACTTCGCCGGGTGAATCGGATGCGAAGAAGTCGAAGAGTTCTAGATAACTTGCATTTGTTAGAGAATCGTTTTAGCGAAGCCCTTCTGACCAGTCGTCAGAATTTTCTTCGCTTCCCACGGATCGCGCGGTGTTGAGACTTTGATCTTCGGATCCCCCGAACGTCAAATTGTAGGGGTCTTGATTGTCAAATCCTGAGCATCAGCAACGCAATGTGAACTTGTAAAAAGGGCGTTTCGAAAGCGGTGGGTTGGACGCCTCTCTAATGATTAAGTCATCAAAAAGTGCAGGGAGGAAGAAGAGAATAGGAGTAGTTAGAATTACTTACCTTCCTTAGTGGCGGATCTTTCCGACTTATAGGGTTCGATTCACGAAATCCCCTCATTCATTCTTGGGGTAGGATTTTATCTCCTCCTAGTTTAAGAGAGGAAATCTTCTTTTCCTTATCGACGACTAGTTCTTCCTTATCCGGGATTATTTTTCCCTTTTTCAGGATTATCTCTTCAAGGAGTAAAGAATTCGGAAGCTGAAAAATCTGCTTATAATATAGCCCTTTCGGATTTTCGGCTTCTAAGTGCTTATTCGAAACATACTTCCCATATGGGATAGAATTCCCATATGGGGTAGAATGGCCGGCTGGCAGACTTGAAGTCTTAGGCGGGCTGCCTCGAGTAAGCCTAGGAAGAGTTTGTCCTTGCTTTCTAGGGCGGCCTTTATAGATTCTCCTGTCTGAGAAATGTTTGCCTGGTCTTGGTAAGGCGAATGGAACCGGGCTGTTTCATAACACGGGCTCAGCGGGGCTTAGGCCCATTGAGTACCGAATCCCAGAGATCATGGTACTCACAGTTGAGACTATGACCTTTATCAATGAGTTATAATAATTGACACCATGGCTCTAGTTAACGGTTATAATAGTTGAATGTTTGTTAATGTCCCACCAAATTCGGGACTATTTGTTTTTCGAAAATCAGAGAACAAATATCTTTGAGTAATTTTGATTTTGATTTGGATACAAAATGATTTGTCAAGAATATGAAGCTTGATACAAAGTTTGAATTTTTTTTTTATTATACTATGAAAGTTTTTATGAAATTGATTAAATGTTATATCTCTGTTTTGAAAAAAATTGTAAAAAATATTTGATCCATAAAACTATATTATTATTTCTTACTGGGCTCTGAGTTCATCCCATTTGTTAACAACCTTCCAGGTACCTTTCGTTTGGATGAGAAGTGACGGGTAAAATGGAAGTTCAACATTACTAGGAGTTTAGGGTTTTGACCCTATTTATTTATTTTGATAATTTTTAGAGTTAAAATGCAGCTTGTATTTGGATTATTTTAATTGGAAGTTTTAGATAATGACAAGTTTGGATGATATTTTATATTGTGATTGGAATTTTGAAGATTAAAGAATTGTATTTTATTATCATAATTAGAAATTTGATGATTAGAAATATTTCAATTATATGAAAATGATGTTTAGTATGAAATGATCATCATGCCCCAGGAGCAGGTTCGTGACACCGTATTTGACTAGCCAAGCAAATTAATAATCATAAGCTTAAATCTACAATTAAGATCATGGGTCAGTAATGTTTATTATTTTTATTAAAAAATAGTTTTTAAGAATGTTTTTTTGATGAGAATAAAATGATATAATGTCAAATGCATGTAACAAAAAAGTTTATTGATTGATCAAGAAAAAAACACTTTGACGAGCATTTTATTTGAGAATTTAAGCATAAAAAGATAATTTTCTAAAGATACTACATAACATAATGCCTATTTCTTGTTATATGCTTTCTTTTTTTGACATCTATTCACTTTGTAGTACATCATAATATTATGTTATGTTCCTTACAAATTTGTTTATTGGGATTCAAACCAACCCTCCCATCTCTATGTCAGGCCTTCCTAAACTAGCCTAAGCTTTTAACCATTTGAGTTAGATCTTATTGGTCGTTACATGCTTTCTTAAGTTATATACTTATTTCTCGAGGTATACTCTTGCATAATAACATTATTATAAAAGAAATACTTTATCATAAAAGTGTCTTACAAATAAGTTTATCATAATTTTTATTATACACAAATAAGTGTATAATAATTTTTTGTTATATAATGAGATAAATAAAATTCTTCAAAGTTATTGGGTGATAAATAAAATATTTATAATTTCTTAATTAATACTCATTTAAGATAATGTATAATATAAATTTACTAATCTTCATGTGTTTAAAAATAAAATTGAATAATTTTTTTAAACAAAATAAAATATTAACTCTTATTTACAAGTCTTCAAAAAACACAAGGCTTAGGCCGAACTTGTTTTTAGAAGGGTCAGACTGTGAGCTATGTTTTAAGCCCGGCCCGCAAACCCACCCATAGGCCCACATGCACATATGGTTTTAATTCCTAGGCCCACTAGACTAGCATGTCACAGGCTGCCGCTAAATACAGCGTCTCTCAAACACGCGAGCATGCTTATCTTGAATTCATCAAGCCATCCCGATACAATGCTCGGTAATGCGGGCATTCATCGATCAATAGGCTTATTTGCCCTGCCCAAACTAGGCCTTTCACACCCCGTTCGGAATTAGGCAGATAAAGTTGACAAGGTTCAGGCGTGAGACTATATCTTGGGACTCTTTACTGTTTTTTTTCGAGAGTTGAACTTATGCGCGGCCAAGATTTATCTGAGCAATTCTGTAATAACAAAAATCATTTACATACCTGAAAAGAACTACCACTTAGGAATTGGTGTCATCAAAATCTATATCATATCACGAGTCCATTTACATATACAAAAGCGTACTTTTACATTTACAAATCGGAGCGCGGGACGTCTGTGATGAACCTCTTAGTGTCTTTGGCGAAATTTGTATGCGGATGTTTTTGGACGTCTTCTCCTATACCTACACGGATTAAAAACCCATGCTAAGCTTTACGCTTAGTGGGAAATAATATCTTATAACTTATCTTGAGTACACATCACATTTATCTTGAATCATGAATAACATACTCGCGAGATAACCAGTCTTCATGAATTCATATAACACATTTACATACATAATTATCCTTGTAACCAACTTATGCTTGTTCAGATCTCATATCTGATCTTGAACTTATACTTATAGCACTCTTATACTTACTCAGAACTTACACTTATGGCAGACTTATTCTTATTCCGCTCTCCCGTATGACACATATTTATACTTTTCTCCCGTAGGACGCATACTTATATAGATTTCCTCGTATGCGATACCGAGCTTATACATATATTTATACTTATCTCCCGTAGGACACATACTTATGCTTATCTCCCGTCGGACATATACTTATGCTTATCTCTTGAAGAACACATACTTATTCAGATTTCTCAAAGGACAAGTATTGGACTTATACTTATACTTGTCTTACGGATCTTATACTTGTATTCTGAGGCGTATACTTGTATGTTCGGATCTTATAATTATGATACGGGCTTATTCTTGTATTTCAGATCGATACTTGTATTGAGCTGTTCTTATATTTGAGATCTTATACTTGTATTAGGAACTTATTCTTGTATTCGAATCTTATCTTGTATTTCGGGCTGTGCTTGTATTTCGGATCTTATACTTGTATTACGAAACTTATTCTTTTATTTCGGATCTTATACTTGTATTCCAGAGCATATACTTGTATTTCAGATCTTATACTTGTATTATGGAGCATATATTTGTCTTACGGATCTTATACTTGTTCAAATACTCTTCTTGAATCATTTTATTTCTTTTTTTCGCGTTTCAGTTTGTGATTTCACATATGGCTATAGAAGTCGACATTCACGACAAATTCAGTTGGTGAATCCTGTCCTGTTTGTCATTCAGTAGCAATGTGATCTCACATTCAATATTGAAATTTCACATGGCTATAAGTCGAGCATTCCTGACTGATTCGATTCTTCGAATCTATCGTGACTGGCGTTAATTATGATGTGATCTCCCATTCAACATTGCAATCTCACATGTGTCTATGAAATTAGAGCATTCACAGCCCAGTTGATTCTTTGAATCACATCACATTTGTCATTCGATAGCCATGTGATTTCGCATGGAGCGGATCGAGAATGTGTGCCTTACGTAACGAGGAAGTGTCGTAGCACTACTTGGGGAGTGTCAAAAGCACCAATGTCGGAAGCGATGCACTCATTCATGTATTTCATATCATTCATTATATTTTCTGGATTATATGTGATAATAATCATATATAACTTAACTACATTATGTGTTCATGACATATTGCCTTTCATGTTCATGTTCATGTTCGATTCGTTTCATATTTCATATCATATTCATGTTTAAGTAAACAGCGTCTAAACATATTGTATTTTCTATCTTTTCTTTGTTTAAATGCATATTCATGTATTTGTTTCATATACTTATGCGATTATGATGCCTATGTATTCATCATTCATGTATTCTTGTTCTTTATGAATCTACTTTACTTAGAAATTGGAATTATTCCAATTGAATCATCGAAACTCGAGTTATGGCATTTTGTATAGTGATCGATTCTGCAGATATTACACTAGGGATAGTTTGTAATACTCATTTTTCAAGGGTCTTAACTTCATATTTGACTTTAGTTCTTTGGCACTCCTTGAAGCTAAGGTGCTAGGGTTCTTCTCCAACTAGAATCACTCAAATCGAGCAGGAAACTCAGTTATGTCCTAAACAAATGAGACTACTCTATGTTCAAAACGAGAATCGAGAGAAATTAGCTGAACATAGCCCGCTGAGTAAATTTTTGGAGCCACGTAGAATCGGAATTGAAGATTACCTATTTAGGTGTTTTGTTCTCCTTGAAGTCTAGTTTAACAGAAACTTGAATAACTCAAATAGGATGAAACCAGCCCGAGTTATGGCTAAGGAAAATACGAACTCTTTGGTCAAAAATGGTATTGGGTACCCGATACGGTGCAGTGGATAGAACACTTATGGTACTGGTACCACCCCTCGAAATTTCGAGAATGGTGGTTTTTTCTCCCATTTTCCGTATTTTCCTAACAGTCAATGAAATCAATATACACATTCAAAAACCACTCCATATTCCATCTTGTAACCTGTCTACTTTGAATCGTGCTTTGATACACATCTTATACACTCTATTGAACTCAAACATGCTTTATTCATATCTTATACAAGGCTGGGTTTTACTCGACCGACTTAGAAATCTAGGGTTAGGAAAAGTTCTGTCGAAACCTAGAGCAGAACAAACATGTCCATACCATAACAACCCTTAGAACCCAAAACACATGTAATGAAACTGAGTCCTCTTATTGCAAAACCCTAGAAAAACAAAGGGATTTGTGATGATTCCATCTGAGAATTCATTATAGGGTTAGGTTTCTTACAACCCAAACATGTATCCATACAAAACTTTAGGAATTCATTACTAATATTCGTAGTTAAAGTACAAAAATCGAGGTCAGTACTAAATGTTTAGATTTCACTACAAATCTATACAAAAAAGTTTATACCTTTGATCTTCTTTGAACTCCTTTTTTTTTCCTTCTCTTAACTTCTTCTTAACCTTCTTAACCTTTACTCTTCCTTCTTGCTTCTTCTCCAAGTCTCTTCTCTTCTTCCTTCCTTATCCGTTTTCTCTCGAATGAGAGACTAAATGAGATATTTTGATTCCCCTTTAAGGCCATGTTTGGCCAAGTCAAATAAAACCCATTTTTGGTTTTAAGTCTCTCTAATTGCCTTTTAGTCCTCTCTCATTCTATTAATTGCACTATACTTTATCTTATCAACTTATGACTTTTATGCTCCTTTTTGACAAATTACAATTTTGTTCTTATGTCTTGTACATTTTCCGGGTTTCTCAATTTCCATGTTTCGCGTTTAAATTACGAAAAATTCAATTTATGCCTACAAAATACCCTAAGCATTATGAAAACAGCTAAATTTATATTTCGGGGTATTCTGAGCCGTGGCTCTCATTCCTATTAATGACCCATCCCTTTGGAGATGCCTACTTTATCATATTCTCACCCAATTCTCAATATTACATTCCTCAAATACACTAAAACATAAAATTTGGAATCTTCAAATTCATTCATATTTAAGAAAAATAAAAATAAAAATAGAATATTCATTCTCATTTTTTATTTTTATATATCAATTATGACCTTGTGTTTGATTAACATAACATCGGATGAGATGACAAAGTAAATATTATATGTTATCTCACATTTGGTCGATATAAAGTATGATACTTTGGTCGATATAAAGTATGATAATATATATATATATATATATATATATATATATATATATATATATATATATACTCTCCTCTATATGCATGTATGTATGTATATATATGTGTGTACACTTGTCTTGGCATATATATAACATTATTTACAAGCTCAATAAAAATATAACATAATATCATATTTGAAATATGCATTAAATCATATCATGTTGTTTTTGTTGGATTTTGGTCCAGAACATACAAAAACACGGAATTGGTAAATGCGCAGGCGTTTCAGAAAATTATAGTATTTTCTAACTAAAACAATGTCGATTCTAACTCCTGCTCAAGCGTAGTGGATTTTAGTTAGCAATGATTCATAATCTAAATGGAAAAATACTTTGAAAATTTGAATGTATTGGTAAGAAAAACATATGAACAAATTTGAAAAAGTAGTAAATTTCATTGTAGAATATGACTGGAAATGGAATTACTGAAGCATGAAAGCTTTGAAAACAAATACTTGGAAATAAAATAAGCTAGAAATATGAAAATATTGCTGATGAACTTGTAGAAAATATTAGAAAATTTTGAAATGCTCTATTTAAGTGTTTTTTGATGATTGATTTGCCGATCCTTTGCTCTGAAGTTGAGTTTTCCTTTTATAGGCATTTTGAATAATTGCTTCAACCCACATTCTTCTATAACTAGTCACATATCCATTATAGTCTTGTTCTCCAAGTCATTTATCCACTAACAATAACTGCTCACGTTCTGCCATGTCATGACTTGGGTTGGAGAAAAAGTCTCCTCCACTTGCTTTTGAGACAAAGTCTCACCATTTTGAGCTGTTCACTTCGACAAATTAAAAAATTTAATAAATGTCCTTGGACCTTTTCATGGGCTGATTATCATAAACTTGGGCTTTCTCGGACTGGGTTGGGCCCAGTTTGGGCTTGATATATCCATTCGGCTCATTCCACTACCCTTTGGGCCGAATAATTATCCAAACACCATTTCGGCCAAAAAAAATTCATTTTTAGCATAAACAATTGCCTCTCGCTTGCAATATGGTCCATGAGCCATGTTTATATGAAAAAAGCTTTTATATGTCAAAGGCTCTCCTCTCCCTTCTCTATTCATTCTATCATGAGACCCAAAGTACAACTTACCCATTTGGATGTAGATTACCAATGAGAAGAACGAGCCTAAACTCGAGCCCGATTAGATGAGTTGAAAAAGCCCAAAGTAATACTCCGAGAAAAACCTTTTTGCCAATTTTCCTTTCAAACATGCGACTTTTGATCTTCCTTCTTCGATTCCTTTTGTATCAAAAGACTCTCTTTTGGGATTTGGCAAGTTCATAGGAAGAAATCCCTTTTATTTACGTGCAAAACCTTCCATATTCTCTTCTCCACCTTCTTCTTCTTTCTCTTCTTCCTCAAACCCATTTTTGGCCGAAAATTCCTGCTTTGTTGGTGAAGACGTTGTTGCTACTTGAACTTACGCCACCATTGTAGCTCAAAGCGACATCGCTACTCCTTAAACCGACGTCAAGGATGGCGACGTTCAGGCCGACATCACAGACGAAGTTGTGGTCTCTATCGATCCTCCTTATGTCGCAAGTTCTGATTTTTTCAGCCATCTTCCACAGCTCGAACTTACCTCTTGCATTGGTAAGTAGATTTGTCCTTTTTTGTCGAAGTGATTTGCAATGAATGTTCCATATGATCTCTAATCCCATAATCCAAGAAATTTTTCCCAAACTTTCAAAAACTAGGAAGCCTTTTTCTGTTTTTTGGAACTTCAAATTCTTTGTTCTCCAACGAAAAAGTCTATAAAAAACCAAGAAATACTATTTTTGTTGTTGTTTAGAACTCTAAAATCTTGTTGTTCAACGAAAAAATCTTTAAAAAACCAAGAAAGACTCTTTTTTTCGTTGTTTAGAACTTTAAAACCCTTGTTCTTTAACGAAAAAGTCTTTAAAAAATTAAAACTGAGTCTGGTTCTTACTAAAGCTTTATCGAAGCTTTCCTTCTTCATATGTAGATCTTGGTCTCTCATGCTCTACTCGATCTTTTCACCTCGTCTACCAATGGAAGCATCGCAAGGATAACTTCTCAACCTTTTATTTGATGGACTTTAAGATATTGCTTTGGAGAATACAAGTTGGGTCATGCTAGTTTATCTCTTTTTGCTAAGTGGCCAAAAGCCGACCATTTCTTGAGGACTTGCTCTTGAGATACTTGATTTTTTGTGCTTAGATTGTTGATGGAAATTCACTTGACAATGCACAGGTACACTCACAAGCATAACTTGCATTAGTGGACCAAGGTGGCTCTAGGTCTACCTTCGGATATGATGAACTTGTGTGTACTATTTATGGATTCACTGAACACTAGTACACATGCAATTACAGCCATGACATTGCATTAATGGGCCAAGGTGGCTTTAGGCCTACCTTTGGAAGTGTGATTGCTTGTGTATGATGATATACTGCGTCTATCAGGTACTGCTCTGGAGAAATTGATGAAACAGTAGCTAAAAGCCTACTATTTATATTTAAATATATATATTGACTATTGTGTGGTGGGGAAAAACTTGCATGCTTGAGAATTATAGCTAAGAAGTTTGGTTTGATTTAAAACTAGGATAGAGACATATGTTCTCTCTTCGTTGCGGCGAATAGTAGTCTTCGCCAAGGCGAAGAGCTTCTTCGCTGCGGCAAACCAGAGAATGGTTTTTTCATCCAACTTCCTTTTCGCCTCGGCAAGCAACGACCTTCACCGTGGTGAACCTCTTCGTCGTAGCAAAGGGCTTCTTCGCTATGGTGAACCCGAGGCTTCTCTTTCTTCTTAGTTTGATTTTCTCCATTTACACCCGAGGAATAACCTGTCACTTGGTGTAATGACGCAATAAGTCTAATTCTTTAGAGAAATCTTGTATAGTGGTTGTAATGCCCACCTTCCTTTACTCCAATTCATCATAAGGGCTTATTTCCTTAAGGATGATTATGATACCCTCTCTTGAACTTGTCTAGGTGCTCTGTTTGAGGAAAAATGTGTATCCAGTGGCCTAGAGGCCTAGCTTTTTTTCACTAAGATATTTTCGCTCCTATTTCCCTAATCTTGATGTGATCAAGAAGTCTTCCTTGAGAAATCATTAGGGAATCTTGAAGAAGTTTGTGTTTTTGAGACGAAGTAGCAAAATGCCAACTTTACTACCTCAAATTCTATCTTAGAACTGCAATTCATATCTATTTCTCCAACGACCTTAATAATCTTGGGACTTATCCAAAGAGGGGAACAAGAACACCCTTAGAGAAATCAATGTGTTGATGAATGCAATGGTCAAGAAGCCATTTTATCATTGAGTCATTCCATATTTCTTCAGTTTTAAAGTGGTTAAGGAACCCACATTTGGAGAATTGATAACACAACAAGCTCATTCTTAGGGAAAAACCTTTATTTATGATCAATAGAGGTCATAAAACCTACTTTAACATTCTAATCAAAGATCTGTATCTACTTCCCCAATGAACATGGTGCCTTGATTGGTTGTAATGGACTGAGGAATTCCAAGTCTATGAATGATCTGCTCCTTGTTGATTTGGATCACATCCTTATGCTCTGCCTTCTTCAAGGATACTGCCTCCACCCATTTAGTAGAGTAGTCTGTAGCAATGAAGTTGTGTTCTTTTGATGAAGCTGGGTAGATTTTCCCAATTAAGTTCATGGCCCATCCTTTGAAAGGCCATTGTTTCACAACTGAGTGGAGTTCCACAATAGGTATCTTCTGTATACTACCATACTTTTGACATTGTTGGCAACCCTCGGAGTAATTGATGTAGTCACTTAGGATGGTTGGCCAAAAATAGTCATGTCTCCTAATCAACCATCGCATTTTATGTATTGATGGTACGCCCGACTATGTATTGATTCTGAACAAATGAACAAGTTAACGATGAGAATAAGTATCAGATTTACCTAGAATTGATGATTTGTTTGACGATTAAAGGTCTGATATCTTTTCAAAGGTGGAAGCTTGCGATCACGAGTACCATGATTGAAATTAAAGATAACCGATGTGCATAAGGCGGCTTTTAGGGCCCGCGATATGGACATTATGAGTTCCTTGTAATGCCGTTTGGTTAATGAATGCTCGGTAGCGTTCATGGACCTAATGGTCGTGTTTAGGCGTATGTGGATCGGTTGTCGTAGTGTTCATAGGCGACATTCTTGTGTATTCAAAAGATCGGGATAGTCATGACACACACCTTAGAGTAGTGTTAGAGACTTTGAGAAAGAAGCATTGTATGCAAGCGAAGCCAGTGTGAGTTTGGAAGAATGAAGTGTCCTTTCTTGGGCATAGTATCGAAAGAAGGAATCAGAGTAGATCACAAGAGAAAATAGAAGTAGTTGTTGAATGGAAGCCACTAGAAATGTTACGGTGCGTAGTTTCTGGGACTAGCGGATACTGAAGGTCGTTAAGGGTTTTTCTATGTTCTTGACCCTAGATGGCCAGAATTTACTCTGAGAAAAATGTAAATATGAATGGGTGAAAAATGTCAAAAGTTTCGATAAGTTGAGAGCATTCTTAGCAGGGCTCGGTTCTTTCTAGCCGATCGGTGGTAGAGAATATGCTTGATTTTAGTGATGCGTGGCTAAATGGACTTGGATGTGTCCTAATGCAAGAGGGTAAAGTGATAGCTGTAGCAGGAACGGAGTTGAAATAGCATGAAGGAACTACCCACGCATGATTTGGAATTAGCCGCAATTGTATTTGCGCTGAAAATTTGGAGACATTATTTGTATGGAGAGAAGTGTTTCATCTACACTGATCATAAGAGTCTTAAGTATTTGCCCTCACAGCGAGAGCTTAACTTGAGGCAACGGAGATGGATGGAGCCCCGATAAAGATTATGTTTGCGTAATTGATTATCACGGGAAGGCCAATGTAGTGGCGGCTAGCTTTGAAGTAGAAGTGTCTGAGCGCTTCGGCGTTGAATGCCCATTTGTCATTATATGGCGATGAGTGCGTAGTGGCAGGCCCGATAAGCGAGACCGAGTTTGTTGAATCAAGTGCTAGAGGCACAAAGGAAAGAAGAGAAAATTGTTGCCATAATAAATCAGATTAGAAATGGTAAGAAACTGAGTTCACAGTGAACGAAAATGGAGTGTTGTATTATAAGGATCGGGTTTGTGTACCGTAATGATTGAGGAAATCCATACTTGAAGAGGCACATAGTGGATCTTTGCTATCCCATCCGTGCCTGATGTATCGAAATTTAAAATGTCATTACGGTGGTGGGATGAAAAGATGTCGAATTTGTAGCGAGTGTTTGGTGTCGAAGAGTAAAGAGCATCAAGTTCCTTGGGATTATTGCAGCCTATTAGAATACCGGAGTGGAAATGGGACGAATCACCATGGATTTTGTGGTTGGGTTACCATTGACAGCGAGAAGGCATGACTCAGTTTGGGTCGTAGTAGATCGATTAACTAGAGTCGACTCACTTCCTACCGGTGAGCGGACTATTCACTTGACAAGCGCGGTTTGTATATCAAGAAATAGTTCGTTACATGGGATTCTATCCATTATTTAGGACGAGATCCGAGGAGTTTGCCAGTTTTTGGAAAAGTAAGGGCCTTGGGCGCGCGATGAATTCGATCTGACGTTCCACCTGAAGCGGATGGACAATCACGAGTGATCAGTTACGGAAGATATGTTAAGGGTTGTGTGATCAACCTTGAGTGTGATGCTGCTATACAGGTGTATCAGCAATAACGAGTATAAATCAAGTATGAATCGATCTATGAGCTATATGAATATCGACTCAGTGTGGTCGGGCGATAATCAAATGATATGACAATCGATTGAAAAAGTGAAAATGATTAGAGAGAGATTGAAGGTAATGTGATGACGAAATCATATCACAGACATGAAGAAAAGATATTCGATATGAGATCGGCGAAAAGGTGTTTTAAGTATCGCGCCTTGGAAAGAGGTGATGAGATTTGGGAAAAGACAGAGTTAGACTACCTGTTTATTGGCCCCCTCACGAGTGATTGAAAGTGGGACCGGTGGCATCTGATTGGCTTTACCTCCGGTTTCGGGAAAAGATCCATGATGTGTTCACGTGTCCATGCTCTCAGTCTGCGTCGGACCCGTCACCGTAGTCTCTTGGAGGCAATTGAGCTGAAGGCCAAATTTGACGTATGAAGAAACCGGTAAAGATTTTGGCTCGTGAAGTGAATTACGGAATAAGAAGATTTCGTTAATTAGTCTTTGTGGAGAAACCATAAGGCAGAAGCCACTTGGGAAAGTGAGGAAACGATGCGTGACAGTATCCTGGCTATTTTGACTAAGGTAATTCGAGGAGATGAATTTTTAAGTGGGGAGAGTTATAACACCCAATACCCTAAAATTTTATAATAAAATTATTATATATTAGGGTATAATTAAGCCAACAGGTATTTTAAAATTTTTATATATATTAGATGATTGTTGAATCAGAAATGAACCCAAGTGAAAAGAGAAAATATAGAAATTGTAAAATGGGGCCCCAGGCCAATTGTAAAATAAGTTTATATGTCTAAGTGATATTAGGAGAAATAAATGAGTAAAAGGAAAAAAATCAAGGAAATGACATGGCATGTAGGAAGAGGGAGGGAAGCTTCCTCATTTTTTTAAAAAAAATGATTAAGAGTGATCCATAAGAAAGAAAAATGAGAAAGGGAAAGTTAGAAGAGAGAGAGGAAACCACCCCTCTCTAGATTTTCCGGCGATCGGACCGCAGACCTCGGCGAAGCACGAAGGGAAGTCCTTCCTGAGCAAGAGCTACAAGTAGAGACCGAGGCGGGGACTTCGACAAGGCGCTCAGCAGAGTAGGTCTTATCTGCGGTCTTCTTCTACCACAAGTTGTTGGGTAGTTATAAATATAGGAAGAGATTTGGTTGCATTTTAAACCATGGGAAGGCGCCACATTGTGGTAGTCTTGTGACCTAGCCGAACAGACTGATTTTTTGGAATTTTAGTGAAGGGGATTTGTTAGTGTGTCCTTCCTAGTAAATTGTAGCCACATCAATTTACTTGATGTTTAAGGCTTACAATTTCTTAATTCGGACTTAATGAACGGATTATGGTCTTTTTACTATGAACGATCAAATGGGTCGGTGGTCGTCAAACCGAGGTCGTCAAAGCCGAGTGGTCGTCAAGCGGTGTCGTCAAGCGGTGGTGGTCAAGCGGTGTCGTCAAACGGTGGTGGGTAAGCGATTGTGCGTCAAGCGGTGGTGCGTCAAGCCAGAAATTGGTCGAAGCGATGGTGATCAAGCGGTGTCGTCAAGCGTTGATTGTCAAATAGTGTCGTCAAGCGGTGATTGTCAAGCGATTATTAGTCAAGCGGTGGTCATCAAGCGTTGGTGATCAAACTAAGGTAGTGCGATCCAACGGTGCTGTCGCGAATTTTCGTCCAACGGTCTTTCGTCAAAGCGGTGCTCGTCAAGCGATTGCTACGTCGAGTTCAAATAGTGGTCGTCAGCGGTGGTGCGTCCGGCAATGGTAAAATCAATGATGCTCGCTGGCGGGGTGCTCATCCGGTTCGGGTCGGCTCGTGAAGTTGACTCGCGCGACCTTCAGCGAAGGTCATATCTCGCCGTTTGAACTCCGATTTGGGTGTTCTTGGACTCTATGGAAAGCCCATGGAGTCAAGAATACATTCATATGCCTGAGGAGGATGTTAGATGTCAGACCGAGGTGTTTGACTGAGCTCGTCGTTCAGGTCAGCTCGTCAAAGTTGACTACACATGACCTCCAGCCTGCCCGGAAGGTCATATCTTCTTCGTTGAACTCAGGTTGGGTGTTCTTGGACTCTATGGAAAGCCCATTGAGTCAAGGAATACGTGTATTCCTGAGGGTATAGGAGTGTTTGACCGAGGGTGGTGGGCGCCAGGCTCGTCAGGTTCAGGTCTGCTCGTCGGTTCGAGTTGACGTGTATGACCTCCAGCCCCGAGGAAGGTCTATCCCTACGTCGAACTCCGATTAAGTGTTCTTGCACTCATAGAAAGCCCATTGAGTCAGAATCCGTCTATATAGAATGCTTAAATTGTAACTCATATTAAGCTCCGAAAATCAATCCTAACCAAAACTACTAAAATGCAGCATGAATAATATTATTCTTTAGCCTAGTTTTGGAATAGGGAGTGAGAAAAGAAATAGTTGTGATTGAGATTCGAGTTAGGTCGAAGTCTGAAATATATTTTTGGGTTGTTCTGCAACTCCTATTCCTCGTTTGAGTTTTTTGCATGTTTGTTCTAAAGCATATTGAATTGGTTAATTGATTTGAGAAAAGTGATTGTAAGAAATGTTTGCATATAAAAATTGCATGATTATTGAAATAAAGCATTTTATACAAGCGTACATATTGTACTATATTTTGCTATAAAGATTTGAGCACCCTTAATAGAGTGTGCTTAGTTTATTTCGTTAAGGATAGATTGGTATCTTAGTAAGGGTCGAATAAGCGATCTTTGCGAGACTATTGATGTGTCACTCCGATCGTGACCCGCGGGGTATCGGTAGTGTTCACTATTTGATTGTTTATAACGGTCGGCGATCCGGAGGACCGTCTTGTGTTATAAAACCATTTGATCTGGCCTGTGACCCGGAGGACGTCTGGTGACTCACGATATCACAATATATCGAACATAGGTTAAATTCGTTAAGGGCATAAGCTGAGATTGATTGGCATAAGCTGAGTGATTGACATAACCCGGGTGATTAGCATAAGCCAGATTTATTTTGGGCCCAGATTGATTTTGATTGAATTGAATGCTCCAGAATTAAATTAGTTTGTGAGCAAATTTGAATTGATTTGAGATTGTGAAATATTGATTATGAAAACGTATTTATGGGATGATCAATGAACTATAATTTATTGTATATATATAACAAAGTATATGTAATGTATTTATATTGATCATCCAAATGATTGAAAGTTCTGAATTATTAAATTGCATGAATTGATTTAAGTTGGAACTGAGGAATGGATTTGTATAGAACCACTAAGCATGAAAATGCTTAGCGTATTGTTTTACCAATGCGTAGGTACCGAGTGATAGATAGTGATCGATAGCGGACCCAAGATCGAGGAGCGTCGAGTCATAAAGAAAGAAATCTCGGAGTATGCTCCGACATGTGCACTCATTTCATGTGTTCTTTTTTTGATATGGATATTTTGTATAAACAATTTGAATACTGAACATCTATTTTGTAAATCATTTTGAAAAGGCTTGGATGCCTACATTGTAAATGGATTTTGTTAAATGTAAATGTTTATGGGCTTGCCCAATTTATGTCCTTCCGCAAAGATATGATTTTGATGGTTTGAGTGATTTTAGTGGCATCCCGGACTCGGTTGGCGGATCCACTGAACCGAATTAAGATGAGGCGTCACACACATGGTAGAGAAATATTGTTTAAGGTATTTCCCCTTGATGACCCTTTGGTGGGGCTCCCCTTGTAGATTTGACATTGAATGTTATTTTGTCATTTTCATAGTAGGTTTTTCAAGTATCACTTTTTAGGGCTTGCTTTTTTTAGAGGGTTCAATGATAATCCCCTTGTAAATGCAGCCTTCATTTGCTGTAGGTTGTTTATGTTTCACTTTTACTAGGCTTTCCTCCATTTCCTTTTATTTGAAGAAAGCTGGCGAAGTTAGAGAACCAGTAGAATAATTCAAGGAAAAAATATTTGTACCTATCAGAATAGTTCCCAAATCTATTTCTTCATTTGAACTGCAAATAGACTCAACATTCTCTGTAGCTTTTCCTCCAAATTTGGTTTGCTCTAGACTAGGCATCACCTTTTCCTTAAGATTCTTTGCCTCCTTTGGCTTTCCCTGTAACATTTCTCCAGGAAGTTACCTTTTCTCCATGGCTCTTTGTCTCTGCATTCTCTTTTTTTGAGTTATGGTGAGCATTTGAGGAAATTTCTTATGCTGCACCACATGCCATTCTTGTATAAGTGAGATAGTAGGAGAGATTACAAACCTAAGAGGCATTTTACTCTTTATAGGATTATTCATGCTCCTTCCCCTTGGAGAAACATGTCTTTCTTTTGGAGAAACAACATTCCCTTTAGAGAAATTCTTGTTCTTTGCCTCCTATTTTGAATATTCAAATGGATGGTATGGATACCTTCCATTTTTTCCTTTTTCTCTAGTTGCAAACACTTTTCCTTTTGCTACCAAGTCATTTTTATAAGTTAAGTATTATTTAGGAATCCATACCTTTCTTACCTTGGCACTTGGTGAAAATTTCACAGGCTTCTTTGCATTTAGCATTGCCCTCGAATTAGTAGCATCTATGTTAATTGAAGTTGTTGGTGGAAATGGATCTTCATCAATCACCATGGCTTCTTTTTTTCCAGGGAGTTTCACCATGACTTCATTTTCTCTAGAGAAATTTACTATGACTTCCTTTTCTCCAAGGAACTTCACTATGACTTCCTTTTCTTTAGAGAACTTCACTATGACTTTCTTTTCTTCAGAGAACTTCACTATAACTTCCTTTTCTTCAGAGAACTTCACTATGACTCCTCATAATCCTCATTCGATAACATTCTCAAAACCCAACAATTAGTACAATGATTCTGTGAGTTGTGATACTCAAGTGTAATTTTTAATTCACTAGAGTCAGATCCTAAGGAAAAGTGATGAACTTCTCATTCACAATGAATTCCTTAGTCTCTGCCACATCGGATGTATATTAGGCTCGAGGCATTGCAGGTCAGGACTTCTTCCTAGGTAAGGTGTCGAGGTGGTCGAGGTAACAAGTCAGCACTTGTTACTCCCTATTTCCATTCACTTTGCAGTGTGGCCGCATGATGCCCCTAAGCCTCCCATTGAAAGAAAAGCCCCTTCATATGCTTTTACGCTGTGTAAGTGGGATTAGTTTAAGCAAAATCCTCCGAAAGTGACTATGGATTCGCTGTATCAGCGCTTCTCGCTATGTTTTCCGTAGTACCACCCTTCTCCTATGGGAGGGAGGTATCAACCGCCGCATAGGTGAGTAGAAATTCACTAGCTTCTCATAGGTTCCCTTAATGTCAATCTCGGTCTAGAAAATTGCCTTCGTGCTTAGAAGCAAACCCTCGTTTCGACACTTTTCTAAAGTTTTCTAGCTTATTTGAAATCGCTTAAGGTTTCATTTATTCTATAATCGCAATCATGATCAATCACTGGCTCTTTAATTCTTGCATGAGAGCCTGAAATTCATTAGAATTAAAAGAGAAAATAATAGACACATCCACATTACCCGCACCTCTTCCTTCCACTTGTTCAATCGGTCAAGCTGATAGACACCCTTACCGCTGCACCAGAGAATTCATCAAGCCTCTCTATCCGTTCCACACCTCAAGGTTGGAACTCTTTCCTTCATATGCCGCTGTGCAAGATCTGCCTCGAGTCCGGAGACTCTACAATTGTCTTATTCCTCAATTTTGGTGGCATTTTTCAGCAAAAAACGTGTCCCACCGTGGAATATGCACAACTAAACATTTAAAACAAAAAGATTTATCGATGTTCCACAAAGATGTGTCTCACCGGGTGTAGCGACCCCCAAGCTTGGCTCGACCCGATTGGCGGATCTGAATCGAAACCCGAGGACGCCCGACCGAAGTCATTAATAAAATTCATTTATCAAATACATTTCATTAATATAAGCTATTAAGCCAAATCTCATAAGCACTTTCAAATCGGGGGCAAGCCCATAAACATTTACAAATTCGATGCAATTCCTTTATAAAATATGCATTTAACTAAAAATGATATTTTATGCAGTTTACAACATAATATCCAACATCGTATTCAGATAAAGGTACAAAATAATTTTGGAGTTGGAACCCTTGTTTACAAACAATATCATGCTTAAAAAATCGTGAGGATGTATGTGTGACTCGAGCATGTTCGTGAAATTTCTCAAATGATTATGCTTCGAATCTGGTCCGCTTCAATCACCGTCTATCACTTCCCACTCGCAGCATTGATAAAACAATACGCTGCTTTTTCATGCTTAGTGGTTCTATTACACTTCATTCCATTTCTACTTCAATACAAATCATGCATTTATCAAAAAATAATGTCTTTATACAATGTCTATGTGTGTAATGTAAAAGATAATTTCTATACAAATACACTTTTTAATATCATTTTTCGCTTTCTGTCATTATTTCACATATGACTATAGAGTCAACATTACGCATTCAATTGTGAATCTCCGCCTGCTTTTTCGCTCAATAATAATGTGATTTCACATTCAAATATTACAATCTCACATCGACTATAGAAATTAAATATCTTCCATTTAATTTAGTCGGGTGAATCTCGCCTTGTTTGTCATTCAGTAGTAATGTAATTTCATATTGAACAAATATGGTTACCTTCATGACGAATTCAATTGGTGAATCCTGTCATGGTGGTCATTCAATAATACATTCAAATCAATTTACTCACATGCAGTAAATTCACTTATAGTTCAAATACACGTACACATGCATATATTTGATAAACATTTCGAATACCAATAATTCAAATCAATATATATTTCACAAATAGAAATTGAAATGGGAATTGAGTCACAGAGAACATAACATACCAATTTGTCGATCCCTTGTCTCTTTCGATACCAGTCATAGGTCAGGTTGTTGTCTTCACCCGCACCTAGTCAAATACAAATTCTTTACTCTTAGCGGTTGACAAATTAATCGTACTAAACAAATATCGCCGAGGAAAAGCGAGGTACAATATGTTTTCTCTCTCGTATACTCTTAATAGTGCAAATACGAGACTTAACAATGCAAAGTATGCAAAAAAAAAATAGGTTTGCTGAAAGCTCCAATACTGGTACCACTTTATCAGTACCCCATTCATTCCTTACTGGTGAAAGGTACCGCATTCACTAACTTCGTATTGGCATAATTCTTCCTCCGTACTAATGGGAGGTACCTGCATCTAACTTTGTACCGATACCAAAAGCGAGGAAAGATACTTAAATGCATTCTCGCCATTTCTCACCCATTTTCTTCAATAAACCTCTCAAATCCATTCTATCAAACCCACCTGCTGAATCCACTCAAAACAACTCCAAAAGTGGTTTAGAATCAATAAAAACCTCTTTTTCCCAAGTTAAGGTTTTTCCCCAAAATCAAAATCACAAAAGGGTGAAGTTAGGGTGTGTTCATACCTTGAATCTCTTCAAATCTTCTCAGAGGTCGCTTCGATCTCTGTACAGCACCGTAAGAATCCCACCTAATCCTCGACCTTCCCAGTTCTAACCTCTTCCGCCTTTTCCTATTTCTCTCCCAAAAGATTTGTTCAAATGAGCACCCTGTAATCACTCTCGTCTTTAAATTCATTTTGTAAGGCCATGCTTAGCCTACACATAAATTCCATTTCTCCTTTTGGTCTTCAAGCCTTTTTATTTCCTTAAAACCTTGTTCTTCAAGTTTACCAAAACCCTTTTCTGGTTGGTTATCCCACCTACTATATAGCCCACATTTCATTTATCGTTTAATTCACTTCAGCATTTAAGTTTATTCTATTCTTAACCCTTAGGTCCTCATTTTACCAATTCCAAATTTGCCCTTTTTACACTTTGGTTTATTTTTGGGTTCAATCAATTTCTCATTTTAGCATATAACATTTAATCATATGCCATATATTCATTTCACATTTCATAATTTATCAAGCCTTTTAAAAAAACCTAAGTTTGGTCTAATTCATACATGGAATATATAATAAAATTATGATAAAAATTTATATTTTTGGGTGTTAAGACTATGCTAAAATATGTTTATGCCGACTTTTGGTCAGAACATATAAAAGCACTGAATTGGTGAATGCGCTAAGGTACAGAAATTATAGTATTTCCGAACCGAAACAATGCTGACCTAACTCGCCAAGCGTAATGATGATTCCCTAGTTCTCAGATAATTTCGTAGCCTGCTAAAATGCTTTGAAAATTGGAATGTATTGAAAACTAAAGCATGAAAGTTTTGAAAACTAATATTTGGAAATAAAATAAGCTAGAAATCCGTAAATATCACATTTAACCAGAACTATTAAAACGTCAAACGCTTCTATCGAGTATCGTTGACGATTGATTTGCCTGGCCATTTGCTATGAAAGCTTTAGTCTTCCTTTATAGTATTCGTAATAACTGCCCAACCCACATTCTTCTATAATCGTCACGCATTCATTATAAATTTCGTTTCAAGTCATTTATCCTCAACTTGCCCTCCAAGTCATCTATCCACTAACAATAATCATAACGCTCCGCCTACGCTACGACTTGCCGAGAAAAGTCTTCCCCACTTGCTGGCATAAAAAGCCTCACCATTCCGAATGACCACTTGATAAATTGAAAAATTTATAAATGTCATTAATCTTTCATACCGACATCATGCATCAGCCTTCTCGCTCCTGACGGGCCGGATTCGGGGCTCTCATTACGTCCATTTCGCATTTCCATTTCTCATCACTCCCGCCGAATAATTATCCGAACACCTTTTGAGTCCAAAAAAACTAAATTTTAGTGTAAACACATGTATTTATTAGATTTTATAAATTTTGATATAACAATTGAATAATTTGAAAGCACATAAATTTATAAGTAATTTTAATTGTATGAGAACTTTTAAATTTTTACAGTTCAATTAAATATATAAAATAATTTATTCGCCAAGATAAATAATTTTATCGATTTAAACTAAATACATTGGGGACAGGCGATGTAGTCAAATCTGGCCACTAAAACTTTGTGCGACGACGTGAAGATCCGGCGTTATCAACATAAATAAACGGTTCAAAGTCTACATATTTAATGATCCAATAATGACTATAATACTTATTATTTCATTTATTCGAAGATATCGACGACTACGACGAATTTTTCCGTCAAATCGACATGCTTTACTATTCAATCACCCAATCGTCAAAACAAGACGATAACCACACGATGCAACACATTAACTATATAGTCATATGTCACAATAAGTCAGCGATAAAATCATAAGAAAATAAAATAAAAACTTAAATCTATGTGAAATAATTATTTTATTAAAAATAAATAATAAAAAAAGATATAATAAGTGATTTAAGGCTAAAATGATAAAAAAGTTACATATCTTCCCTTAAGAAAAAAGGGTTAACAGACAAGATGAAAGAAGAAGGGGGTAACTAGGATTTTTTATTTCCCCATATATTTATTAGGTATAATATTTTTGGTTCCATAAATTTTTTTCCTTTTTTGGTAATGATAGGCAATCATGGTACTATATGTGTCCAACTATTTGATATCACATGTACATTCAACTACTTGCCCATTGCGTTTTGTATCATAGTTTTATTATTTTTGTGGTCTATTTTAATTCGTATGAAGATTAGTTGATATGATTTAAAATATTTTTCATGTGTGTCCGATTCGTATAAAACACCACATAGTTTGATGAAAAAAATATTATGAATTTATATTTTTATTAAATTACTATAGAGCTTAAATATCATTAACCTTTCAAAAAAACCCCTAAAATATCATTAAATCTACTAAAGTTTTCATAATTTGTAAAAAAGGAAAAAAAAAAATCCGGCTCGACCAGTGAACCGGAGATTCCCGGCGTCACCGCCATTGTCCTTCACAAGACACAGCTCTAGTTCTAGCCAACAATTCATAGTTCATACGTTGTACACCCTAATAATCGATCAAAATCACAATCGGAGATTCTCGTAATCGCGGAGGCTCGGATTGCGTGAGAGAAGGCAACGATGCCGAAGAAGATGGGTGTTAACAGCAAGGCGGAGGCGGCTAAGGCTCGGAAGAGCGCCTCCGAATCCGACCGCAAGGAAAGGGAGACTCGTGAAAAGGAAGATCAGTACTGGCGCGAAGCCGAGGGCGCCAAGTCCCGCGCCGCTAAGAAGCGCGAGGAGGAAGCGGAGAAGCGCGCCGAGGCGGCTGCACGGAAGGCCGAGGCACGGCGCCTTGCGGAAATGGAGGAAAAGGATATCGAAAAGGCGTTGAAGAAGCCGGATAAGAAGGCCAGCCGCGTCGCCATCCCTGTCCCTAAAGTCACTGATGCGGAGCTCCGGCGCCGACGGGAGGAGGAGCAGGCGCAGATGCAGCAGCGCGCTGAGGAAGCCAAGCGTCGGCAGAACCGGACCGCAGAGGAGGAGGAATATGAGAAGATGGTGCTTGTTGCGAATACGAATCGCGATGATTCGGTGATTGAGGCTCGGACGGTTGAGGATGCACTTGCGCAGATGTCGGTTGCTGACAATTTGCCTGTGGACAAGCATCCGGAGAAGCGGCTCAAAGCGTCGTTTAAGGTGAGTTCGATTGAATTCGATATCGGTTACTGTTATTTTGATTGTAACGATTTTTAAATTTGTTTTCACCTGTTGAATTCGATGGATTATGCTCGAAGACAAAACAAACGAACGAAAATCTGAGACATGATTTCGGAAACCTTTTTTTTTTTTTTTGGTTCGGCAATCTGTAGGAGGTAAAATGGTGGAATGATTTCAATTTATTGAATTCTAGTTGGCATTGTAAAGATGAGAAGAAAGGGTTGGAAAAGTAGTCTTTGAAATCGTGAGTGTGGGGACTTTGATCTTCGGATCCCCTGATCGTCAGGTTGTAATGATTTTGATTGTCAGTTTCCTAAGCATTAGCAATAAGAATGCGAACTTGCAAAAGCGGCGTTTCCTATTGGCAAATGCGCTCTACACCTTTATGACGATTAAGTTAAGAAAATATGAAAGAGTAAGAATGTAAGTTCGCAAGAATGATTGTGATATCTTTCCCTTGGGGGAGTCTTTGTTTTATACTCAAACTTCCTTGATTTAAAGAAAGATAATCTCATGATTTTGATGATAAGTTCTCTATCTCCTTATTAAAGACTAGTTCTTCCTTATTAAGGATTAATGTTTTTTAATGCATTTGATTCGATACCGGGAGATCGCATAAATATCCCGCGCGATTTCCTCCCTAATATAGCTTATTCAACACTTTTCATATACTCTGTGAGGATGACCTGGCCATAGACTCCTGGATCCCAGATGGGGCTCAAGACTCACCGCCCGTTCCATGCGCTTAATACGACACATTCTCGCCGCTTCACGGCAAGGAATAAGCGCGATCAAGGCAGCGGGCCTATCGAAGAATGCCAGCTCAAAGGCCACTATGACTTACAATGCCCCGTTTGATTGGAGGATCAGGCTCCTCTGAGAGCGGAAAACACTGTTCAATCCTGGCATGGAGAATTGTAAGTTATTAATGCGCATATGTTCCAATATGCGTCATATTCCGATGATGCATTCAATGCACTCAAGCCCTCCTATATACTGGGGGCGACCAAGTTCATGGTTTCACTGATCTTTCCGTTGCACAAAGCTTCCATTTGCGGATTTCCTCCCTCACCCGCATCCATGGTGGCTCACAAGGAGAAGATGGGAGGTTGGCCGTAAATCTCTCGCACTGTCGCCACCCGATATCATACAGCTGGTGAACTACATCCTGTGGTTGGAGTGTACCGTATGTCCCAAGTGGGAAGCCCGATCGCGCAAAATTCCTCTCCAGGTTCCCGTGGCAGTGCCCCTCGTCCCGGCGCCCGCCGTCGTGATGTCGAGGTAGCCAATTCCCCTCTTCTAGGGTTCTTCGCTAAGGCTAGGTGCCCCCATGTCCTGGCGCCCTCCGAAGTCACAGCGATCGAGGTGTACGACTGAGACGAGAGGAGTCTTCAAACAGAATATTTCAGACTCTTCTTTTTCTTCTACTTTTTCCTTTTTCTTTTTTTTTTTTTCTTCTTTGACACAAGTCGCATGGTTACTCGACTATTTGTAATGTGGGTCATCAAAGTATCAAGCCAACGCATTTGCTTGCTTTACGTAAATCCACCGATGCCTATTACGACATTTTAAATGTGATTTGGTTTTGTGGGCATATCAGCACCAAACTTTCTATCTTTCATTCTTTCGTACGGCTTGGGGAGCACACCAAAAGATGGCTTTTATGAGAATCCTTTATCGGGTTGTGAAATGTGTTTTCTGATTTTTCATCAATCGCCTTTCGTTCCACATGGCTAACAGGATCGAGCCATTTCGAAAGGCTAATCGAGGGGTCCCAGAAATGATTTAACCCAAGCCCATAGAATTTTGCTGGCTCAGATTGATAGACCCAAAGGGTCGAGTGCTTACAAACTGAGTCATGTGTGGTTTAGATGCTCAGAATATGTTCATCACCAAGCGCAGAGAGGCACGTCTCGATATCAATGTTTACGGCGCATTTAATGCCCTTGTTCGTGCTTTACCCTATATAGGGATAGGGATCCAGAAGTTAATTTATTTATCGTTACTTAGAAGCCTCTCGCCCAAAGATCCTTTGAGCATGTGCAACACTCTAGAAGATTTTGACCATGTAGCCTTTGAAGGTTTTCGACCATTTTCGAACTATTTGTGGGTTAATCCTCTGCTTTGCTTTCGATTTTGTTTGTACGGATTGTTTTGTTTGTGTTGGTTTTGTTCTGGTCTCGCCTTGAATGCACACTTTTTAGTCCCCAGGTTCCTACACGGAATCGTATTTTTAGCGCATTGATGTGCTTATTCCTAGGTATGCCTAATATTTTTCCCAAGCTCCTCGCCCAGGTTTCGTCGCGTTATCGCTTCGCTAAGAGATCCTGCCGAAGCCGATCCCAGATTGCTTCGTCATGTAACGACAGGTCGTAAGAGGAGTATTTCCACCAAATGCCAAGGCAGAGGGGGTCCAACTCGGTAGTCGCCATCGCGAAAGCACTTTGTGGTTTTGGTGTCCTGTGGAGAATCGAGGTCCTTCAGCTGGAGTCCCCACGCATTGGGGCTTGGCAATCGTTAGATGGGCCACTTTCTATCAGACAGCGATAACGCCGTCTACTTCACCTAGAGCGAACTTCTCAGAAATGGACTTTCGTCTCGCTTACTGCCAGAAGCACCCCACGTCACCCGGCTCCCCCGCTATTCATCCGAATGTTTTTGATTTTAATAGGTTGCAACAGGCTAACTTTCTACCACCGGATATTTCTCGTCGGGTAGAGATACGCTTCGCCTATACGCTAGTCGGGATCGGGGCCACGTTATGTCACCACAGTCCTGCCACACCAGACCCGTTTCCCCGATTCCCAAGACTCCGAGGCGGCGTTGTCCCAAGTATGCCCGCGGGTAATGCGGACGCCGTTTCGGGCTTCTTTATAGAATCAACATTCATGTTCCTAGGTCGTCTTAGTTCGTTGCAAATCATGTTCTGCTAGATGATTTGTGCGTTTTGACACACACATCCGTTTTCTCCGCCGCTATCCAAGCAGCCAAGCGTAGACCGCTAGTCAATCGATTGAGAAGGCTGACCGAGAAACATTAGACGATTATCGAGATACCGAGGTAGAGCGCAATCATGAGCTTTGTCAGACGCAAGCAGGAACTTATAGATTTTACGCCACGCCTTGCTTACATCATCCCCCGTCGTTCCTCGTCACTCTAGCTCATTAAGGAGAGCACTGCTCTCGCCTCGAATCTCCAGAAGTCGAGCCCTCGAGAGCCTTTCCCGGTGCAGTTGTCGCTAGGAAGATCAAGTGAGGTCGCAAGGACCTCAGGAGGTCTCCGCCGCCACTTCGTACCCCAAAGTTTGCAACGCCCCATAGCCCCAAAAAGAAGTTAAGAAAGGAGATAGGAAGAGGGTCAAGAACGAAGGCAGCCTGGCCCCGGTTGAAGACTTCGTGGATCACGTACACTACAAGGGAGCCCGCCGAGGAGAAGGAAATGTCTAGTCTTGGCCGCCTGCTCGTCGCACCGACAGCCGGCCGTGGTGCTCCTGAGGGTGAGTCCATCCCCATATCTGATGGGAAACGTCCAAAGCGGTCTTCACTAGATGAAGAGACTTAGAAGGACTGGGCAATAATTTCAGTGGACTCCCACGACCTAGCCTTCAATCGATCATCCCGTCTCAAGGCCCTAAAGGAGGTCTGCACCTTGAGGAGGGGATCCTGGGTCAGAGGCCTTCCAATGTCGATGAAATTGGAGAGGGGCCCCATCGTAGCTATCGCCCATGCTTCCCGCCTGCCTCTCGCGACACAAGTCTAGCAAGAAAAGGCTGCCCGACCGGTGCCGCTGCACGCACGATCCTCCTCCGCAGAGAGGATCCATCCCCCACCGCGTGGCTGCCCCCGGGACTAGAGTGGCGCTCAGAGATCATCCATTGGCCGGAGTCCCTAACCGTGCAGCTTCCTAGTTGCCTGCGCCCTTCGCCCAACCTCTATCCTAATTACTCCGAAAGTACCGCGGGCGTCATGCGAGCGCAAAGATACCATCCCGCTTTCTCATCGATGGATATGAGGCTTTCCAATGGTGGCCAAGGACGGATGTGCTTATCCGCAACCGTACTTTCACATCACTGAAATGGTATGTGCTGATTTTTAGTACTTGATTACTAGTTCTGCGTAGTAATTTAATAATAATGATTTTTTGATTTTTACTGGTCGTGACGGCCAACCGGAATATGGCTCGCCAGCACAGGGAGTTTCAATCCCGACTAGATGATGCCGAGAATCAGTGGGTTTCACGCCCAAATCACTGTGTCCAAGCAAAGAGGCTTTGGATGCTTTTCACAAGGCAAAATCTAAGGCAAGCACAGGGAGCGCAGAGGCCAAAGCCATACAAAGGCTGAATCCGTGGAGAAAGAAAGGACGAGGCCACAGAGGCTAAGGTGGCTTGTCTACGGTCAGAGCCAGGATGCCAAGGTAAGGGCGCAAGAGGATGACCTGGTCAGTGGTCCAAGATGCCTCAGATCAAGGAGTGAAGACTCCGGTGTTAAAGGTCGAGGTCAAGCCACTGCAATGAGCGAACGCCGCTTTGACTGTAGTCAGCATCCAAAGATGAGGTGTCTTCTCTTCATTCCCAAAGTGGTATGACACAGCTATGGAGAAGACTACTGTAAAGCCTGGAGTTGGATTTTTGTTTATATTACTGATGCTATGTAAAACATAGCATATATGGATCAACCAGTGATCTCGGATGGCATGCCCGACTCCGCGATCCATTTCTCTAGAGCTGTGAACCCACTGTGCCCTCACCTAACAACAATAAATCAAGGCCGCAGTGGTGATTCAAAGAAGCTGGCCAAGGATCCAGGAGTGATCGCTGCAAAGGAACACACGACTTCATTCCCAACACACATGGTTATTTTAGGAGATTTGCTAGGCGCCGTTTCACTAACAAGACGCTTATTAATTCTTGTAATCCTCACTCTTGAAGATTTTGAATAGAAATATGAAGATGCTAACAAGATATGAGTCATGCTTGATGTCAACAACTATGTCTAGACTTTTTATTTTAAAAATGCTAGTAGGACAACAACCATATTTGGACTTTTTTTTTTCTTTAGAAGCCAATAGGACAACAACCGTATCTGGACTTTTAAAAATGCCACCGATGACAACTACTGACTTTTAGAGATTTATGACAACAACTAAGATCTGCTTTGACGCCAACAGACAACAAACTATTTGGACTTTTGTAGAAGCACAGTCTTCGCAGAAAATTTCTAAAAGATGATCTTTATTGATGATAAAATCCTCAAAGAACACGCTATCGATAATTATTTCCTTAAGGTGCATGGCTGCTTCCACATTCGGGCATAGCAGCCCCGTTTAGCTCGCGAACGTATAAGACCGGGTCGTCCCTACCCAAACTACCATGTACGCATCTTTCCCAATTAGGCTAGGTCGAACTTCCCCACCTACTGGCTGACCGTATTTTCAAAGACCCTTTCTAAGACCAATTCTCTAGGTAGGAACACGCGCTTTACACGTCTGCCAGGGTAGTTTGCTAGTCTCTCACGGTATGACGCTATGCGCATAGCCGTCGGCTTCCCGGTGTTCGCCAACAGGTTCAAAGTTCGCTACGGGCTTCGACATCGCTTTTGCTTAGAATTCCCCGCCGCACAAGGCATCTCGACAGGGGGATGATGACTTCCATCCCGTACATGAAGGCGAATGGTGATACCCCAGTTGGCTTCCGACTGGTTATTCGGTAGGCCCATAAAACCCATAGTAGTTTATCTACCCACTTTCTTTTGGTTGAATGCAAACGTTTTTTCAGAGTTGATAGGAGAGTCTTATTAGAAGCTTCTGTCTGGCCGTTGCTCTGTAGGTATCGGGGAGTTGAGTAAAAGTTTTTGATTTTCATTCGTTGCAAAATTCTTGTATACATGGCTATCAATCGCGGGCCACCGTTGGTTACACCGATCAAGGTATTCGAACCCCATGACACAACTCTTCCACACAAACCGAACAACCTCTTTATTCGATGGATGCTAAGGTTTCCTGGCCGCTTCATCCATTTGTTGAAATAATGGTGATAAACCAAAGAATACTAGCCTTTCCCCGAGCTTCGGATGGTAGGGCAAAGCGGCCTCATGATGTCCATTCCCCACTGGCCAAGGGCCAGGGCTCGTTATGGTCGCTAGGTCTCGGGGCCTGAACCTTGAATGTGGGCTTGTCATCAAGTACACGCGACTTCCGACATAGGCGATCAGATTCGCGCGCATGGTCGCCAATGCAGCCCCGGGTATGGCTGGCGGGCCAACGCCCCGCGTCTGATGATTCCGCATACCCCATTATGGAGTTCTGCTAGTACATACTGTCCCTGCTAATAAGTGAGGCACTTAAGGTAGGGCCCGTTTATATAGCTGACCGTTCACGAGGGAGAACCGAGTTGCCTAGACTTGGATTTTGTGAGCTTCGACTTTGTTATCTTACAGTTATCCCGAGTTCAAATAGCGGATTATTGGAGTCATCCAAGAAAGACTTGTTTCGTCTATTTCGCTCTCACTTACCGGGTAGTAATCGACGTACCAACGGTAGTAGACTTATTGAGCACCGCTTTGAATGCAGACGCCACGCATGATCGCCAAAGCCATAAGGCACTTTGGGACATGCTCGAAGTCGCCAAGCCATGAAGCTTCCTAGTCGTAGGCTGGACCGACTTTCACATACTTCGGGTCAGCGCGTCGCCTTTGCTCGTATTCTCCATTTACTCGCCCCACCACCAATTGAGAGCCTTCACATGATTTTTTCCGAGGATACCTGAGATCGCAAGGTCGATTCCCGCTATGATTGCTTCCATATTCAAATTTCGTTGTCGGGAAGTAGAAGTTCACGCATAGCTCGGGCTTCTATTATTTCCCCGCCAGTGGCTTTGCCATGTACCTACTAGCTCTGCGATGTTGGCGGCCATCATTCACATTTGGGGGTCCACCAACCGGCGTTGTCTGACTTCGTTTCCTCTTGAGGAATCTCTGCTAAGAAATCGGCCAGTATCTGCCCCTTTAATGCCAGACGAGGTTTATATTGAATACCTCTAAATTACTCCACCCACCGCCATCGAGCCATCCGCTCTGGAGATCACTATGTATAGTGCCTTAGAGGGAGGTCAGAGTACAATGATAGGGCGTGGCCCGAAAGTGTGGACGGTTTTTTAGCAGCCCACCCCGAGAGTCACGCCGTCTACCTGGCATATCGGGTTTCCACCCTGGACAAGGACTCTACAAAGAATATAGACTCGTTCCTAGATTCATCTTCTTTGAATAAAGCTACACTTCACCGAGACATCTGAAACAATATGTAAAGATGTAGCGTCTCACTGGGCTTCTTGGCTAATTGGCGCTTCTAAGTGAGACATCGCTGATTGCCATAAAGGCTTGGTCGCATTCCATATTCCAATCGTCCGTCGCCCCTTGCAGTGGCAAAGAACAACTTCAATCGGCTCCAAAACAAAGAGATGACCGCCCCAAAGCCGCCACTCTGCTTCAAGTAATCATTGCACTCCCTTTTCGGAGGTAAGGAGTATGAGATTCCATAATGGCCTTTGAAGAATAGATTGACCTCAATCCTCTCGTGTCACCATAAAGCCCAGAATTTAATTCGAACCGACCCCAACGCACACTTCGTGTGGATCGAAGTTTCATATCGTTCTTGCGCAGCAACTCAAAGTTTTCTTATAGGTGCTTCGTATGATCGGGGCGTTCTTTGGATTTGACGAGCATATCGTCGATATAAACTTTCATGGTCTTGCCCATCAATGGTCGAAACATCTTTGTAACCAATCTCTGATAGGTTGGTTCGACGTTCTTCAAACCAAAAGGCATCACATTGTAAAGAAGATAGCCTGTGTGTGTGAATAAAGGCTGTTTTTCTTCGCATCGCGTGCATGTGAATCGTGGTAAATGAGAAGGCATCCGTGAATGACAAAGATCCCATGCCCTACGAGGCATCAACGATCCGACCATTCACGTGGGGAAGCACTTTTGGCACGCTTCATTGAGGTCTCTGTAGTCCACACATACTCTCCATTTACTTCTCTTCTTTGGGACGACCACCACATTAGCAAGCCTATTCAGATATTTAATTTCTCTCGGGAGCAAAGCCTCGTCTCTAAGATTGTCTACCTTGTTTGAATAACTGATGACGATCTCGGGTGGAAACGCCTTATCTTCTCGCTTCCACAGGTTTCGTCGAGGCTACAATGTTCAGCCATGGAGAGGCTAGCATTCTGGGCCCATTCGACCATGTCTTAGTGACTCTAGTTAATACGCTTCACGCTTCCCAACAATGTGTCAGAATGCCTTTCTCTTCATCGATAACGCAGTGTCACACATGTGAATTTTTCCGGCCAGCCCAACGCTATTGTCTCTAGAGGATCTACAGTTAACGAATCCTTTTCTTCCACTCTAACCTGGGCGGTGAACTGTGGTTGCTACGCGGAATGTGTGTTCTATGTGGGAAGACTATCTCGAAGCTCTTTTTCCCCTTCACCCCGTATGGATAATCGGTAACGCTGGTCGTGGCGCTTCAACCCATCGCCAAAAGGTCAACCTCGCCTTGCATTAGTCAAATAACCGACTATCCGTATGTCAAGGACGACCTTAACGAAGTGCGCCAGTCCCACCTACTATGCAATCAGCGCGTCTTCTAGGTCTGACGCCCGAGAACAAAACCCGTTAGGTGACCGTTTTGCTTCTCAGACAGAAGTGATGTCTCCACTATCGGTTGTTACAATCGTCAAACTAGAGAGAGGACTCGTCCGATTGAGTTCAACATTCGTGAGGAAAGCTTCATTTGGTTGAAGGCAGATAGCTGCAATAAGTTTGTCGTGTTGCCAGGATCTACCAGCACCCTGTGCACATCAAAACCTCTAATACAAAGGGTGAGTACTGGGTGCACTGGTAACGGGGCACAATGACCCCCGTTGGGTTTACCTGGGAAAGGATATAGGCCATCTATGTTTATCTTTCCGCCATCCTCGTGTGGATAGCGCTTAATTGGCCTTGACTGTGGCTACACCTCCTGCTTCTTCCTCGTTGGCGCTTTGATCGGGTACTCACAAATGGTCCTCCCAATATATAGTTTATGGTTGGTCCGAATTACCTGCGCCGCCGCTGTAATTTTGTCCGCCGTAGGCACGCATTCCCGCCCTACCAACTTCCCTGACATATCTTTTGAGGTGTCCCGCTTTAATTAGTCTTTCCACTAGGAATTTTAAGCTTCGGCACTTGTTGGTCTCATGCCTGTGATCTTTGTGGTAATCGAGTCAGGCCTGACGTGTTTCTTTGAGATGTGGGTCCCGTCTGATCGAAGTGCCATTTGAAATCTCGACAAGTCGCGAATGAGGGTAGCAAATCTCATATGATGTTCAGTGGGAGGAATTACTGGCTCCCTCTTTTCAGGATCGATCTCTTGGATCGCTTTCTTGCTGTTTCGACCTTCCTTTGGCTCGTACGCTTTCCTTCAACCTACTCGCTTCCAAATTCATTACAGGATCATGACAAACTTGAGTTGGTCGTGGTGGATGTTATCTTCTAGCGTTGAATATCTATTTGCCCGTTTGTACAATTCTTCCATTTTAGCCGGCGGGTCTAAAGATAGTGAGTGGAAGAAAGGGGTGGATGGCGCGAAGCTTCTCCTGAAGTTTTGAAGGACTGCATCCATGCTATAAACCCTACCCGGGCTGACGGCTTTGCCCGAACCTCCCGCAGAAGTCTCGTATGGTTTCCTCCTCCCGTTTATAATAGTTTGCAAAAGACAATATTCTCTTCTACTCAGATCAAATAAAGATAATAAGAGATGAATATGGTCCAAAGCTCATTGAACGAATCTATCGAATTACGCGGGAGCTTATGGAACTGTAGATAACGCTGAGTTCTCGAGGTCGGGTCGGAAGACTTTGCACAATGTATGGTCATTGGGTTGCACTGTGGTCATCGCTCGTTGTAATGGAGCATGTGATCATAAGAGTTGTTAGAACCATCGAACATAGCAAAAGTTGGCATGACAAACCCTCAGGGTGGCTCGTAATTGAGGATATGTTGCCCTAGGGGAGAAGAGAGCATGTCGCCTGACTTCGACCGCTATCGCAGCGGTATGTAGAGCGGTCCTATACTGAAGGCGGGGTATACAAACGGCTTGGGTGGCATTATGCCCGTGGGTAATGCAGACGCGTTCCCGTGGGACAATGGGTCTTTCCCTTTATCACTGCGGCCTGCGCCTTGCTCGACCGCTATATCTCTGCGCCTTTAGCCAAGATCGTGCCTTTTTCTGGCTTAAGCCCGCAACGATCGCTTTCACGCCGCGCGAACCACGATCCCGCAATTCCCCATCCGCCACATTCCTTCCCGCTTCTCTCCATCTCCTAACGCCAATGGAGGAATCGACCGCGTTTGATGCATTGATTGTTCATATCGCTACCGTCGTTGTTTGAACGCGGCGGGGGAGTCGAAAGCGCCTCTAGTAATCTGGGTTGCTAGAGAATCATTGCCAAGCTCCTTGCACTGGTCGTCGAGACTTTATTCGATTCCCACGTACGACGCCAATTCTGGATCTCAATCTTCGACCCCGATCGTCAGTCTATGATCTTGATCGTTAGTTTCCCCCGAGCATTAGCAAAGACAATGCTAACCCGCAAAGGGCGTTTGGCTAGTACCTACGCCTCCGATGATTAAGTCGCTGAAAATATGAAGAAGAGCAAGAATGAAGTTCGCGCAATTAGGATTGCATACCTTTCCCTTGGGAGGAGTCTTTGTTTTATACTCGAATTTCTCCTTGATTTTAGGAAAGATAATCTCGTGATTTTGGTGATAAGATATCTCTTTCCTTATCAAGGACTACTTCTTCCTTATTAAGGATTAATGTTTTTGAGATGTATGAGATTTGGATACTAGGAGATCCGTGGATAAATATCCTGCGCGTGATTTCCTTCCTAATATAGTTATCCATAACACACTTTCCATATGCGGTAGATATCACTGGGATTTGGGATCCCAGACTGTTCTAGGACTCCCACCGTCTGGTCACTCAAAAGGCTTTATACATGCACAGCCCAGCCGCCTATGAGGCTGTTAGATGCTGGGCTTATCAAGAGCCGGGTCTCCAGTGCAAAGGCCACGTATATCACACAGGAGTTTAGTTTATGAAATACTCTTTTTGATTGTTTTAAAAAAAATCATGGGCTGTATTTCATGATCAAGCTAATATAAGAGGTCGTCTTTTCCATGTTAATTTCTGTATAATTAGCTTGAGAAATATAATCAATAGTAAAAATTCTGAGTTTATTGGAGTAAGTTTTGGTTCTAAAAATTGCATACCTTTTATTGAATGGTATGATTTCAATTTGTAGGAGGTAAAATGGTGGAATGATTTCAATTTGTACTGGTAAAACAACGTTATTGAATTCTAGTTGGCATTGTAAAGATGAGAAGAAAGGGTTGGAAAAGAAGTCTTTGAAATCGTGAGGAGTTTAGTTTATGAAATACTCTTTTTGATTGTTTAAAAAAAAATCATGGGCTGTATTTCATGATCAAGCTAATAAAAAGAGTTCGTCTTTTCCATCTGAATTTCTGTATAATTAGCTTGAGAAATATAATCAATAGTAAAAAATTCTGAGTTTATTGGAGTAAGTTTTGGTTCTAAAAATTGCATACCTTTTATTCCTTTTTTGTCCTCACCCCGTATGATAGGTAATATTAGAATTAACATCTAGATGGTGGAATGATTATTGGTTTATAATGCAGTGTACTTTAGGTGATATGGTCAGTGGGAGCTGACTTTTACACAGTGTTTTCGGTATAATAATTCAAGAGTGTGCAATATCAGAACAGAACGACATTGCTGCTGACTAGTCTCAAAAACTGTAGGCAAACTTGCAAATAAAATCAGAGGCTTTTTTTTTTCTTTTCTATGTAAAATGTATGAATGTCTGTCTACCCATAAGTTTGAGTTGATAAAGGACTGTGATCGTGAATGCAGAATTTAATGATTCAGCCTTTAAGACCCTCACATTGTTTAAATCGGATGCTATTATTTCTTAATAAAAAATCATGATGATTGCTTACCTATGATCCATAGGTTGTGTACTTCTTTCTTATTGAGAAGTTGGATGCGAAACATCTTTGGTCATTGTGTTTGTCCTATAACCGCATGCTGTTTTTTTTTGTCGTATGTTCATTTGTACATTTTTGTTGATTGAAGTGTGAATTGGATTTTGGGAGCTTCTTTCAGCGATGGCTAGGCAAAGTTTAGTATTCTTTTATTTTGAGCTTTTCTCCTTGGTTTGTTTTTTTATATGCTATTTTTTTGGGTAATGGTTTTAGGCTTTTGAGGAAGTGGAACTTCCCAAGTTGAAGGAAGAGAAACCAGGTCTGACTCACACTCAGTACAAGGACATGATATGGAAGCTATGGAAGAAATCTCCAGACAACCCTCTTAATAACGTGAGTTTTTGAACTTTTGACTGTTGCTCTTTGAGATTATATTGGTTGGTGGTTTTGTAATCTTAGGTTCCATTTGGATCATGGAAACTTTGAGGAGAAGATAAGGGAATGAGTTTATTTTGGTTGATGGTACTCTTAGGTTCCATTTGGATCTTGGAAAATTTGAGGAAAAGATAAGGAGAAGAAAATGAAAATGAAGAATTTAAAAAGTTGTATTTTTTTAGTCATCATCATGTTTTATTTTCCTTGGTACTTGCATGCAACAAAGAGAACTTTGAATTATCTTCCTATTTGAACTTTGAATTATCTTCTTAAGTCTTCAATGTCATATTTCCTTGGTATTCACACTGATTGGTTAGTTCTCTTTTCTATTCTTCTTTTATTTTTGGGTTCCTCTTTCCTGGTTTTAGTTTCTTGCAAAATCCTTTCCACGCCATACAATCTATGACTCAGCAATTGGTCCCTCTATGTGTGAACTGATTTTCAGTCAATATCCAGATGATGCATGAGTATAGTAATTTCATCTTCTTATTAGTTTTTTGAAACCTTTATGCGGTTATTTGTTCTGCATCGGAGGAATATGATCTCAGTGAACATTGTTTAAGTTATTAGAGAAAGGATAAAACCACTAATAGGTAACGGAGGTAATCATCAGTTGCTTGCCTAATGGGGCATAATATGATGATTATAGCACCTTGAAATACTTGGCTACAATGCTGCTCCACCCTGTGATCGTTACATAGATGCCTCGTGGTTTACTGGACTAGGTGATGGAGTCATGGGGCAGCCATGGCCTGGTTGACATTTAAAAAAATCAGAAACCCTGCAAGTGGGTTGTCACCTGAATGAATTTTCCTTTTAGGTTTAGCACCTGTAGGCCATCTCTTTAGTGGTGGTGGGGTTGGTGGGAGGGTTGATGGTGGGGTTTGGATTCAATGTTGAAGGTGGTTATGTTGGTAGGCAGACATAAGAACATAATTTGCAAATATTATTGGATGGATAAGAACATTATAAATGGATATCATTGAAAAATAACTTGAAATATCTCTGGTCTCAATTTCTTTGGTGGCTTGCTTCCTGACCTCTATATCCAGATAACTATGAGCTCCAACTTTTGGTTAATAACTTCGTATTTGATATCTTAAATATTGATTCTAGCCTTTTCCTCATCTATGGCTGGTTGAGGAAAATGTTTGATGGGTTAATATTTCTTCAATTTAAACTGTTGGGCCTATTTATAGTACTTCAGAGATGTATCATGACTACTACAGTATTTATGGCCTCTTTTCCTATCCTGTGAATCTATATACGATGTTCAAATAGTTGGCTTAAATTTTTGCTGAAATTATCTCTTTGCATGAGTTCTGCTTTACCGGAATTGCTTGTTTCATAACTCTCAGCTATTTAAGGGATCTGTTATGCTTTCCCCATCTAATAAATGGGGTTCGGTTCTCTGTTGATGCGGTAGTTGTAACTTCTCACTTTCATCATTTAAAATTGCATGTAAGTTCTGCATTACAGGAATAACTTGTTTAACAACTGTACTCCTATTCAAGAGACTGCTATGCATTTCCCACGTCATCAGGACCCCATACTAGCTTGTCTGAAATTACTGGGGGTTATGTCCTCTGTTTAATTGGTAGTTGTAACTTTTCTCCTCGATTATTTGAAAGAATGAGAGTTGTTAAGTATTTTATTATCTTGCATTGAGCTCAATTCGAGTTGGACTTGTGGATAGGTTCTCCTAATAAACAATCTTCTCTATTAAGTTACCAAGGGGACTCATTTTTTTCTCCAAAAAAAAGAAAAAGAAAAGAAAAATATCAATCAATTTATCATGGATTTGATGTGGTAATTCTCTTTGTTCTTAGCATCATGTCGATCTTGGTGGATGGATCCTAACGCTGTTGTTCTCACTCGTTTGTAAGCATCCTTTCTCCAATTCTAAAATGAACCTAATTCTTGTGTGCAGATTGCTGATTGATGGCAGTCGAATCTCCAATATGAAATCACGGCAAGTTTCTCTCAGGGTTTTTCATAAAATCGGGCTGCATATATGTAATACATATGGGGTTTCTGGGCCTACCATATCAGATGTTTGAATGTATTGAAGCATAATTTTAATTTGTCATCCTTTCGAGGTTTCTAGGATTGCCATATCACGAAGTTGAGAAGTTCCCGTACCCTTTGAATGATAAAGCCTTGTTTGTAGCTGTGCTGCTTTCAATTCTACGTTTTGCCAATGTATCTGCAGTTACATTCATTATGATCATGGATCCTTTTATCCAACGCAATAAACGAAAAAAATTATATGGATGCAAGATCCTTAGCTTTCATTTTTCCCCCTTTTTTGGCTTTCTGTCTATCAATGCAGCTTCAGAGAACCGGTTGTCGTCTCCTCTTGAGGTATATTGGCTCTGCAGGAGGATGCTTGTGTTTCTAACAACAAATCTTTTCATCAACCGGCCTAGCTTCGTGTCTCTCCATCGACCATTTGTTTCGCCCTCATGAGGAATGCACTTTATCCAGGAGGTGATTCAATGGGGGAGACAGATCGGTTGCTAGAGATGTCATATTCCCTGAACATCATTAATTGTTGTGCCTCTGGATCAAGATACCAGGGTTAGCTATGGATCATGTTTCACTTTACTGTCTGTCCTTTTCTACAATATTGATTGTATTTTCAATTTTATCTATCAAGTGGTTTATAATTCAGCTCTACCCTGAATTGATTTAATTAGATTCCATTTTTGCAGCCTGAAGTTGTTTGCAAACATTAAGTGTAGATGAGGAGGGAGGGTTGGAAGTGAATGAGCTATCACATCCCGCGAAAAAAGGTGGTGTGCCTTAATTAGCTTATTTAATAAGCAGACCTACTGATTTATAAAATATTTCTAGATATCAATTTGTTCATGATGTAGGAAGATTGGGGTTTATTTGGGAACTGAACCTCCACCATCACCAATTCTTTTATCCTAGCTTTCTAGCAATCCTCACTTATGAGTGTAACGGAGTCGAGCTCCAGCCAAGGTAGGTATTGACTCGATCGAAAAGCTTGAAGCTCAAACTCAACTTGAATTCAATTGAGTTTTTTTTTTTTCAGATCTTTGAAACTCAACTCTAAAAATAGTTGAGCTATTAGAACTTGATTCGATAAAGTTTAAATCAATTAAAAATAATGATAAATAATTATACTCGACATCGACTTGATTACTAAAATAGTAAAACCCGATTAGGCTCATAAGCATCCCGATTAAGCTTGTGAGTATTTCGAGTCGGATATTGTGATATTTGAACTCGACAAGCTATTTAAGCTATTTGAATTCAATTCAATTAATTCGGAGTAGAATTTGAGTATTTTATGAGTTGAGGTTGAGTATCTCGAATTGTTTACACCACTATCCTGGCTATTGAATGAGGTTTGGTGCTAATGCTATGACTAAGGCATGCGAAGAAAACCCACCTTCACGTTTCAGATAAATCAAGTCAGCTTCTTCTCTTCAGTCTACAATAGTGTCTTACTGCCTACTGGCTGCTTATACTGAGTGCCCCAACAACCTTTAATCTTGCTCAAACAATCGAATCACGACAGCCAATCCAAAGGTGTCGTGTTATGCCAATGGAAGTTACCGATGTAACAATGGAAGTGCATCGTTGTTTATGTTAAGTTCTTTTATATTATATTTGGTTTTCAGAAAATTTATGTGAATATGTTATGTTCGGTTTTTGGAGTGATTGCAGGGAAAATGTAAGAAAAATAATATAAAGGGGTAAGAAAAAGTAAAAAAATAAAAATAAAAATAAAATCAAATAAGGGAGTAAACACCAATAAAGCAGCAGCTAGCAGGTGGGTACGTAAGGCTTTTAGCTCAGTCGGTTCGGCATTGGGTCTTCTTCTCAATAGTTACAAATTTGGTTTTCTTCTCAATAGCTACAAGTTTGAATCCCCTCATGCTAATGAAGGTTTTACCTGATGGTCAATTTTAGGGCCCATGAAATTAATCGAGGTGTGTGAAAGTTGGCTGGAGTCCGAACACTTGGGGTTATCCAAGAAAAAAAAAAGAGGGCTATTTGGTTCTTTTTTATGAAAACTGATTTTGAAAACAATTTTTGAAAATACAGAAAATACTATTTTTGTTTCTTTAAAACCTGTTCTTGTTTTCCAAATTTAATATTTCATATGTCCTCCATGTTTTTCAAAAAAAAAAAAAAAGATATCCAAACAACAGAACAAAAAACAGTTTTAAAAAACTATAAGCAAAACAGGCTGAAAAAGTTGACTCTGTTTTTACACATTTTTACTTGCAAGCTAGGTTCCAAGCCACAAGGATCTGCCGAAGTACAGATACCAGAGTTATTGCAAACAATGACAAATCTACTAGGCACAAACCTTCCGGGAAGTGGGGTTTGATTTGCAATATAGGTAAGGTCTGATTTGTCTTCAAGCTATAGGTTCTGCCATTGATCTTTGCAGAAAACAGTGTCAGCGGCCTTAGAGAGGGTTACATTATTGCCATCAATATACACCAACCGTTAGTAAATGCCCAAACCGATCAAAATCTGTGCTGCAATAAAACAAGGCATAAAATAATATATATATATATATATATATATATATATATATATATATAGAGCAGAGTATATGTATATATATATATATATATATATATAAACTCCACTTCACTGGAGCAATTGCAAGTAGCTTGGTTGATATCAGAGTGCAGATGGTAGTGGTTAACGACAGCTGCAGCTGCCAGCTTGTTTAGGATGCTTGGAAGGCCGAGGACTGAATGTCGAATTTTCGGGCTCCCAAGGAGCAGGACATCAAAGAGGACAATTGTGTTTGGCCTGAAATCTGGTAATTGCAGCAGAGAGATCCTTCTCAGGCTGCTTAGTTCAGTAGTCATGGTTGGGGATGAGGTGCTTGCTGTTCATGTACAAGAAGATGACCCAGATGATGATATTGATGATGATGATGATGCTTTTGACTTAAACACCTTCCACATCCATGAAGACCTCTGCAAGTCCAAGCAGGTTAGGCCCTTTCCTACATTGGTATTCAAATGGGAAAAACCTATAAAGCTTGGAATTATTATTAATATCTAGCTATTGATTATGTATGTAGGTGGATTTACAAGTTAAGGTTTGTGTAGGAGAGTCTTACATTTCTGAGTTAACTCATCAAGTTCGAGTCAGCTTTGCTACCATACTTGCCCTTGGGTGCAGCGGTTCAAGGTACTGTAACAGACTCGAAAAGCTTCACTCTCTCTCTCTCTCTCTCTCTCTCTATATATATATATATATATATTATGCATTTCTTATTGGAGAATTAATTCTTGGTGAAAGCCATCACCAATAAATACAAAATTATGTCAAATTATCTAGTTTTGTAATCTAAAGCGAAAGCGTACCTGATTCAGCCATTGTAGAAGGTCTTGCAGTTGGTCTTCTGGATCAATAGAACCTTTCTATTTCTTCCAAGTCTCTCCATATTAAAGACAGTCTTCAATTCATAATTATTCACATATAAGCCCCAATGATGGAATCCAACATTTCTCTCATGGGTGTTCGTTATGCAGGCTGGATAACTCAATTGTTGTTAATTGCCTGAAAAAATTGCCTCCCACTTGTACTCTTGTTGTTCTAGACAATGGAGGAAGAATACTAATCCAGAGGGCAGGAACTTCTCAACAAGGTTCTACAACTAAGGTCTTTCAGTCCACTGAATCTTCTTCTACAACACACAGGTACCTTAATAGACCACGTACCACCCATCATTTTCTGAAGTCATTGTCCATGCCATCTCCCTCAACGTCAACAACAAGGGAAGCAGATAGCAACAGACAGAAAATTGCCATGAAGACGATGCAATGTCCTGATTTCATGGCACAGAAACTGTTCCAGAGGCTGGTGCTTCTAGAAGCAAAGGGAATAAGCAAGAGGTTCACATCATCAGAGTTGAAGTTTGCAACCAGAGATTTTAGCCCTGAAATGGTGATAGGAGAAGGTGGCCACAGTAAAGTTTACAGAGCCGTCCTTGGGGATGGTCAGCCTGCTGCTGTGAAAGTCCTCAAGATCACTCGGTTGTCTGCAGAGGACCTCCTCCAAGAAGTGGAGATATTAAGTGATATAGACCATGAAAACATAGTTAAGATCATCGGGTACTGCTATAACAGAGAGATGCATGCAGTTGTTTATGATTTACTTAAGGGAAGCTTGAAACAGAAACTGAGGCAACTCAGGTGGAAAGAAAGGATGGGGGTTGCAATTGGCGTGGCGAAGGCGTTGGCGTACCTTCATCATTCTTGTGATCCCCCCATTATTCACAGAGACGTGAAGTCATCTAATATCCTACTCTCTGAAAATTGTCATCCACAAGTAAGCCCTAATCCAATTTCCTTCTCATGCTTATATCGATCTCACATATGTAGGACTTATCTGTAAGACTTTTTTTCAAGCGGCATTCCCATGTCTAATACACTTCCCAGTTCTAATCTAATTCCACCCCGTTGGACCAGTCTTATATTTTTAGATACTGTTATCCTAATATGTGGATGATCTGACATGTATTTCCTAAGATGATCCTGCTTCTACCTTTACCCAAGTTTCCGATAAAAGTTGTTTTTCAATATGCAGCTTTCAGATTTTGGATCAGCAATGGTGTATAACGGGGCACATCAAGTCTCAGCAAATGTAAAACCATTTTGGGTTGTTGGGACCTTTGGGTACTTGGCTCCAGAATACATGATGTATGGCAAGGTAGATGAGAAGACAGATGTTTACTCCTATGGGGTTGTGCTTCTGGAACTCATCTCTGGGAAAGAGCCAATTCAAACAAACCAGGCATCAAATCATGAAAGCTTAGTACTCTGGGTAGTGTGAGAAAACCTTGACTTCGAGATTTTGTCATGAAGAGAAACATATATTTCAAACTTTTGAGCATGTGTGCCCATATGATTTTCAGGCAAAGTCTTTACTAAACTCTGGCCTATACGATCGTCTGATTGATCCCAACTTGAATGATGACTACAATAAGGAAGAGATGAGAACAATGATGATTGCGGCACTCCTCTGCCTCATGCATTCATCTTCCCAACGGCCAACTATAAAAATGGTACTTGTTTTCTTTTTTTTTCTTTTCTTTTTTTTTTTTCTATGTATACCTTTTTTCAACCAACAACATTAAGCAAAGGCTCTGCAATCCAACAACTGCCAAATAATACTCACTATTCACATGAACGAAGCTAATAACATTGTTCTATTTTGTGCAGATAATGCAATTGTTTGAGGAGCCGGAATATTGGCTAAAGATGCAGAGGGACAGAGAGGAGCTTCTCAAGGGAATTAGTTCCAAAAGTGAAACAGGCCAGTGGAGACATGATGACTTGTTCACAAATGATACTCTGGTTGCAGAGGATACCTAGTCATTCTTTTTCCACTTCATAGTCATGATATATTCTCATAAGTTAATGAATGAACATACTTCTTATTCAACATATTATTCTTCACATATATTCAAAAGTTGGGGGCACTGTCATCTTATAGTACCATGTAAAAATTGTTCTTCATATCAGATCCATTTTCTATTCCCACCATATATTGTATTCTCTGCAATTTGAATGTACATATGCTAAATTTAAGTCCAATAAAATTTGCTTTTGCTAATTATTTTCATGTGATAATTGAAGTCTTGCCTGCAATTTAGATTCTGAAGAAGGTACACATCTTGGCTATAAATAAACTGTGATACGAGTTCTCTACTGAGTAGCTTCAAGTCATGGGATGAACTCTGTCTGGTATAAATGCTTTTACATCGATATGTATGCTTTGTTATTTGAATAGAATTTTTTTTTTTTTACATTTATCCACTTTACATATCATGTTGTAGTACTTTGTAAAAGGATTCGAGCCTGGAACCTCTTGTTCCCCATCCCACCCGTTTACCACTTGAGCTAGGCCTCAAGGGTTTGTTATTTGAATAGAGCTGATGAATAGGAATTGCAACACGGACTAAATGTTGGCTAATCATCCTCAACCAACTGTGAGAAGTTGATTGGAAATACAAGACTTGGTGGACCGCTGTAGAGGGTCTGAGCTGCTAGCTGAGCAGCATGCTGTGTAGGGTGAACCAAATCCCAGAATAAGTAGTCATCCCGGTTTGAGCAGACAGTAGCAATGGGCTGTAAGCAAGGAAATGTTGCATTTAATCTCCCAGTTCCACAACATGCACTTTTGACATCCTTAAAATCTGAGAATTTAGACAGAAGTTGAAGTTAGATTACTCCCTTTATCTCATACTTGCTGTACTTTTTACAGGTAAGGTTAGTAGGATTCAATCCAGCAATCGCCTTAAGAGCATTTCAGAAAGATGAAGGGATGAGGAAAGACCATTTCAGAAAGATGAAACCCCAAAACTAGTATGTTGAGATACACACGCGTGCACACACACACACACAAAAAAGTGAATCACTTACTGAATGCAGGAGGATTGTCTATAATATTCGTTGTAATTTCATAAACATTTCCAAGTGAGTACTTCATTTCTTCATATTCTGATCTGAGCTTTTGCAAGAGGGTAGTGAGTGTTGTCTGGAAATCTCTGGCATACTCGTTCATTTCTTTATGACAATTATCATTGTCATCTGAAAGTCTTGACATTGGACAACACCCGATGGCTGGAACACCAACAATGGCGAACTTCCTTGCACCAAGCTTGAATAAATTCTGCCATATCAGCAAGAGTTTCAATTCAAGTATGAGATTTTGAGAGCTGTATTTGGAAAGAAATTCAACAATGAACAGTTCTAATTTTATTTTGTTACTAAATTTTTATGTAAGGTCTGATTCATATACTAACTTTAAGCATTTAGTTGAAGCTGCAAGTTCAATTTCAACACCCCCTAATTCTAGACTTGTGCTAAACTCCATGGTAAGGGAACTTTTATGTGATTACCATGATAAAGAAAAGATGAACTACTTGTATAGTCCCCTCGGGAAGATGGCAGAATTAGTATAAATCTCATCAAGATTCATAGGACCCTAAGCTGAGATCTAAAGATAAGCTATTTTAGGAAAAACCATGTCATGAACTTGTGATCATCAAAATTAAATGGAGGAAGACTCTTGCCTTTATGTGGTTATCATATGCATCACTAAGGCTTTCTATGAAATCTTCATTGGTTAAACCACCAATAATGGGGAAACGGCTAATAATATCATTACTTCCAGAGCTGATGAGAAACAAAGATTTGGAGAGCAGCTTCTCTGTTTCTTCTGAACCTATTGCTGCAGTAAGATTGCTCTGGACTGTGGCAAACTGCTGAATTTGCTGTCCCAAGGAAACGACTCCCTTTATTGGTTGTTCCATACGAAACATACATCAGAAGAGAATGTCAAAGCAATTTATTCATGGAAAAACTCGAGAAAAGTACTCATTATCATGCTCAATTCTTGTATGGATAATGAACAAGTGACTTTCTAGTTCTAAGATTAGAAAGACTTTGAAAGGCAAGTGATGGGAGCTGTTCAGAAGATAGAGGTCTTACAAAATATTTTCCTGTTTCATCAAGAAGTCCTGACCACCTGATGCAAAGCTTACGCCTTTAGGAAACTGCTCGTCCATAGAAGACTGACTGTTAACTAGAGAAAGAAAGGGTGGTGGACTTATTTGGAAACTTGTTAGATTGGCTGAAAGAAGCATCACAAAAAACAAAAGTTATTACAATAATTCTAAAAGTGCTTCTATATCTATGTCTGTCTAGGAAATTTCTGTTCCTAGAACCATATATTTTGTTTATGGGCATGTATGTATTGGATGGAAGATAACATAGTTCTTTGATGTCACTATCACTTTGGCAGCATTTTGGTGAGAAAACCAACCTAGCCCACCTAGAATACAGGTTATACTAACCGATAAAATCTACAATGTTGAAGCCATTGCTGAACCTCCCAGTTGGTTGTGAGGAGGGAAAGTCAATGCCATTGTAAGGAAAATCAGCCCTTATAATGCTAAAAGGCAATAAACTGTTAGTTCCAACGTCAGCTATTGAGTCACCAAGTATGAACATAGCTGGAACTGAAGCATCTGCTCTGTGAAGGGCAACCATAACTAGAAAAAAGTTTAATGAATGTACCCATCTTTCTGCCATTAGAGAGATTAAGAAGCTTCCTCTTTCTTTGGATTCTTTGTCTATATATCTTACACTGCATTTTCCTTGAACTCCTCTGACATTAATATACAAAGAGGTTTCATGATTGTGAAGGAACAGACAACTATTGGTATGGTAGTCACTGTCCAAAAACAAGGCAAACTTACAAACAGTATATGCTTTGTGGCGGATTGTACTAGCAATTCTCCTAAGCCAGGTGACCATGTCCATAACATTAATTCCAGATTTGCGGACAATAATATTATATCCGAGGAAATTAGAGTGTCTTGACTGCACATGACAAGTAGTCCTTTAGGAATTGAAAGTTACAGGAATGAAATCATTCAGCTATATGTTTGTCCTCTTGGAAAAAGTTCTAACTGATCATGAGGGCATATGCCATTTCATGGTGAGATTGAATGGCTCATTCTGATTACTGAATAGGGTTTGTTAGAGGAATCAGGCTCTTAAATCTATTGTGTGTTTTGTGACAAATCATGACAAGATTTCTATAAAGATGATTTTTCCATTCAACAATAAAAGTAGGGAGGAAGATGTGTCCAAGTGCAATACACCAAGATTTTTGCTTAGTATATAGTCTAATTCATTTCTGGATTTCTTTAATTTAATTGCTGTCTTTTTGCTAAATAGATTCTTAGGCCCTTGACCAATGAACCTACTTTTCAGATTTTGGAACACATAACAGAAATCCTCAAAAATTTCATCCATAGATAGTAACAATTTCACTTTGTCCCCTGCGGGTCTTTTTCATAAAAAGTTTTCCTCATCCTGACACAATAAATTATATAGCTTATTGTGAGGAGGACATCTAAAACGCATGCTTTCTTTGAGGAAGATTCCCACAGACTTACTCATAAATCTGTCCAAGTTCTGTTCCAGAATGAGCATGAAGTGGGATAGTGTATACAGGAACGTTTTCTGGGCACTTAAACAAGTCAAGACGAAGAGATTTTACACTAAGGAACCTCCATTAAATAACAATGAGGATGTGTTTACTAAATCCATTGATATGAACTTATATTTAAGCTGCTTGACATGCAATTTTATCATTTTAATACAAGTTCCATAACTGAAAATACGTCTGCACATGACCATATCACGGTTTTGTAATTGGAATATACTTACCAAGGTATGCTTTCTCTAAACTGTACCATCGTGTGTTATACTATTTAGAGACTGAATTACTTAGTGAATGCAATGGAGTTGTTGATAACATTTATCTTCATTTCATGCATTTCCAAGCGTGTACTTCATTCCTTGATGTTCTGAGCTGAGACTTTGCAAGAGGGCTTTGATCATTGTAGAGAAAAATGTAGCATATTCATTCGTTTGTTCCAGAGAATCATCAGAGGGGTTCATAGTTCTTGGAGATGGCCAACACCCAATTGGTGGAACACTTAAAATTCCAAACTTCCTGTTCCCAAGATTGAATAAAGTCTGCCATATCAAACATAGGAGTTCTCTCTGAATCTATGCTCGTTGTGGATTATATTTCAATTTATAACTCAAACATTCTGTGGAAGGACAAGGATTGAACGTCAAATCTTTGTGCTGCAAAGGATCAGGACATCAAAGAGGAGGACAGTTGTCTTTGGCCTGAAATCGAGTACTTGTAGAAGAGAGATGCTTCTTAGGCTCCTTAGTTCACCAGTATGCCAGGGGATGAGGTGCTTTCTGTTCATGTACAAGAACCCAAGCCAGATGATGATGCTTTTGACTTAAACACCTTATACACCCAAGTCCGATGAAGATCTCTCATGAATGTTCGTGACAGATGATGCTCAATTTTTGCTAATTTCCTGAAAAAATTGTCTATCTATCCATCTTCCACTTAGCTCAATTGTTTCCACTTTCCTGAAAAAATTGCCTCCCACTTGTACTCCTCTGGTTATGGAAAATGGAGGAAGAATACTACTCCAGAGGCTAGGAACTTGTCAACAAGGCTTCACAATAAATTCTTTCAATCCACTGTATCTTCTTCTACAACACACAAGTACCATAATAGACCAGGAACCATCCATCATTTCTGAAGTCATTGACCATGCCATCTCCCTCACCATCAACAACATCTAGCGAAGCAGATAACTATGAATAGAAAATTTCCAAGAAGACAATGCAGCTTCCCGACTTCATGGCCAGATGTTGGTACTTCTGGAAGCAAAGGGAATAGGCAAGAAGTTCACATCATCAGAACTGAAGTTTGGACTAGAGATATCAGCCCTGAAATGGTGACAGGAGAAATCTATCAAAAAAAGAAAAAAAGAAAAAGAAAAGAAATGTGATGGGAGAAGGTGGGCACAGTAAAGTGTGCAAATCCATCCTTAGGGATGGTAGAAAGAAAGGATGGGTGTTGCAATTGGTGTGGTAAAGGTGCTGGAGTATCTTCGTCATTCTTGTGACCCCCTTTTATTCACAGAGATGTGAAATCATCTAATATCCTACTTTCTGAAAATTGTCATCATATATATAATCCCATGTAAAAATATTCTTTATATCATATCCATTTCATTTCCCACCATGTATTGTATTCTCCGCAATTTGGAATGTATATATGCTAAATTTAAGTCCAATAAAATTTTCTTTTGCTAATTATATTGATGTGATAATCAAAGTCCTGTCTGCAACTTTGATTCTATAGATGGTAGATGTCTTGCCTATAAATAAACAGTGTGATAGAGTTCCCTACTGAGTAGCTTCAAGTCATGGGACGAAAACTATTTGGTATAAATGCTTTTACATTGATATGTATACTTTGTTATTGAAATAGAGTTGATGGAATTGAAAAGGATTTACGACAAGGGCTATCTGTTGGCTAATTAACCTCTAGCAACTGAGAGATGTTGATTGGAGATACAAGATTTGGTGGACCGCTGTAGAAGGTTTGCGCTGCTAGCTTAGAAAGATGCTGTGTTGGGTGGAACAGATCCCAGAATAAGTAGTCATCCCGGTTCGAGCAGACAGAAGCTATGGGATGTAAGCAAGGAAGTGATGCATTTAGCCTCCCACGTCCACAACATGCGCTTTTGACATCCTTAAAATCTGAATTTGGATGAAAATTGAAGTTAAATTATGCCCTTAATCTCATACTTATTTTCACAGGTAATGTTTGTAGGATTCAGTCGAGCAATTGCTACAAGAGCAAGGGATGGGGAAAGACTTCTCAGCAAGATGAAACCCCAAAAACTAGTATGCTGAGAAGCCACTTCAAGAATTCTCCACCTAATCAAGGTATGGTTTTTCTGAAATGTATGGTTATATGTTACATAGTATTTTGATGGAATCACTTACTGAATTTATGAGGATCGTCTATGATATTCATCGTCATTTCATGTGCATTTCCAAGAGAGTACTTCATTCCTTCATATTCTGAGCTGAACTTTTGCAATAGGGCACTAAGTGTTGCCTGGAAATCTCTGGCACACTCATTCATTTCTTTATGACAAGAATCATTGTCATCTGAAAGTCTTGAAAATGGACAACACCCGATTGGTGGAACACCTACAATGGCGAATTTCCTTGCGCCAAGCTTGAATAAATTCTGCCATATCAGCAAGAGATTCGATTCAAGTATGAGATTTTGAGGGCTGTATTTGGAAAGACATTCAACAATGAATAGTTCTAATTTTTACTAAATTTCTATGTATGCTCTGATTCATGATTCAATGTTCAACACCTCCTAATTCTAGACTTACTGCTTTTTTTCTCCATTGTAGGGAGCTTTTATGTCATATCTGTGAAAAAGAAAAGAGAATCCTCTCATATATTCCCCTTGGGAAAATGGCAGAAATCAGTATAAAGCTCATCAAGATTCTTAGGAGCCTAAGTTAAGTTCCAAAGATGTGCTTGTTTAGGCAACACTATGTTATGGACTGTGATCATCAAAATAGAGAGGAGGAAGAATCTTACCTTTAAGTGGTTATCATATGCATCACTAAGGCTTTTTATGAACTCTTCCTTGTTTAAACTACCGATAGAGAGGACATGGCCGAGAATATCATTGCTTCCAGTGCTGATGAAAAATAAAGACTTGGAGAGCAGCTTCTCTGTTTCTTCTGAACCTATTGCTGCAGTAAGATTGCTCTGGACTGTGGCAAACTGCTGAATTTGCTTTCCCAAGGTGATGACTCCCTTCCTTTGGTTGTTCCATATGAAACATACATCAGAAGATATCATCAGTGCTGTTTATTCATGAAAAAACACGAGAAAAGTACTTGTGATCAAGCTCAATTCTTGCATGAACAATGAACAAGTGACTTTGTAGCTCTCACATTAGGAAGACTTTGGAAGGCAAGTGATATGAGCTGTTCGGAAGGTAGAAGCGTTACCAGAAATTGTCCTGTTGTATCAAGAAGTCCAGACCCTCCTGATGCAAAGCTTACACCTTTAAGGAACTGCTTGTTCATAGAAGACTGACTGTTAACTAGAGAAAGAAAGGGTGGTGGACTTATTTGGAAACCTATTAGATTTGCTGAGAGAAAGCATAAAAAGAACAAGGGTTAGTGGAATAATTCTACCAGTGATCATATATTTATGTCTGAGCAGAAAATTCTGTTTCTAGAACCATAGCTTCTTTGTGGGCAAGTATATGTTGAATTGAAGATTAACATAATTCTTTGATACAGGCAATACTAACCAAGAAAGTCTGCACTGTTGAAGCCATTGCTGAACCTCCCAGTTGGTTCTGAGGAGGGAAAGTCGATGCCATTGAAAGGAAAGTCAGCCCTTATAATGGTAAAAGGCAACAAACTGTTGGTTCCAACATCAACTGTTGAGTCCCCTAGTATGAACATAGCTGGAACCAAAGCATCTGCTGAGTGAAGGACAACCATAACAAGGAAAAAGCTCAATGAAGAAACCCATCTTTCTGCCATTAGAGTTAATTAAGAACTGTCCTTGAATTCCTCTGACATTTATATGCAGAGAAGTCTCGTGATTGTAAAGGTACAGACAATTGTTGGTAAGGTAGTCGCTGTCCAGGAACAAGGCAAACTTATGAAAACCATGTGCTGTGTGGCGGATTGATTATGTCCATAACATTAATTTCATATTTGGTAACAATAATATCATATCTGAGGATATAGGTTGATTAGAGTGTGGCTTGGCTGGACATGGCAAATAGTCTTTAGGAATTGAAAATTGTGGGAATGAAATCATCCTAGCTGTATTTTTGTCTTCTAGGAAAAATCTCTTACTGATCATGAGGGCAGATGCCTTTTCAAGGGTGAGATTGAGTGCCTCATACTGATTATCATATAGGGCTCAATCTCATTAAAGGAATTCAGGCTCTGAATATTATGTGAGTATTGTGACAAATCATGACAAATTTCTGTACAGATGATTCTGTCATTCAACTATAAAAGCAGAGGAAGATGTGTCCAAATTCAGTACACCAAGATTGTTGCTCAGTGTAGTCTATTCATTTCTTGATTTCTTTATTATTTAATTGCTGTCTTTTTGCTGAATAGATTCCTTGGTCCTTGAACAATGAAACTGCTTTTCAGATTTTGGAACACAAAACAGAAATCCTCAAAGTTTTCATCGATAGATAGAAAAAACCTATACTTTGTCTTTTGTGGATCGTTTTCTTTGTCGGTAGACAATTTTCCTCACCCTGACACTAGAAATTATATTGCTTCCAAAGAGAAAACCTGAAACACATTCTTCCTTTTATGAAGACTCCCACAAACTTAATCAAAACCCCGTCGAATTTCTGTTTCTGAATGAGTGTGAGGTGGGAAGTATTACACACAAGCATCATATTCTCTGGATACTAAAACAAGCCTACAATAAGAGGCTCCATCAAAAAATAATTTGGATGTGTTTGCTAAAAAGCAACTGATATGAACTTATATTCAATCTTCTTCACATGCAATTTTATTCCACAGCTGAAAATATGCATGCACATAACCATATCATAACCATATCTCTGTTTCTTTATTGGATACACTAATCGAATTGTGACGATTTCTGAAACGAGGAAGACCGTTTGTCGACTAATTATCCATGGCCAACTGAGAGAAGTTGATTGGAGACACAAATCTTGGCTCCCCACTGTAGAGGGTAAAAGCTGCCAGGTAACAAGCTTGCTTTGTGGGATGGAACATATCCCAGAATAGGTACTCATCACGGTCTGAGCAAAGAGCAGCTGTTGGTTTTATACAAAAAGACTCTGCATTTAACTTACCCCCTCCACAACATGCACCTATGACATCTGTAAAATCTGAGAATTTGGAGGAAACTTTAAATTAGATTATACTCTTTATGCCATATTTCAAAAAAAAGTTGCAGGTGTTTGTCTGGAAGTTGTGCAAGGTCCAAGATTAGTAGGTTTCGATCAAGGGATGAGGAAACTAGTCTGCTGACAAAAGTATGCTTTCTGTGAAATGTATAATTGTGTGTAATACTATTTAGAGACTGAATTACTTACTGAATGCAATGGGGTTGTTGATAACATTCATTGTCATTTCGTATGCATTTCCAAGCGAGTATTTCATTCCTTGATATTCGGAGCTGAGCCTTTGCAAGAGGGCTTCGATTGTTGTATAGAAAAATGTAGCATAATCATTCATTTCTTCCAGACAACCATCAGAGGGATCCAAAGTTCTTAGAGATGGACAGCACCCAATTGGTGGAACACTTATAATTCCAAACTTCCTGGCCCCAAGATTGAATAAAGTCTGCCAAATCCAACACATGAATTCATCACTAAATTTTTGATAACCTTAAACTATCTGTTGAAGTTGTATGTCTATAGGCTTGTATCCTAGACTTTTAAGTAAAAAGGAAGACATCTTACCCTTAAGTGGTTCTCATATGCATCCACTAGATTTTGTATGAACTCTTCCTTGGGTACAGTACGATTATTAGATCGGAAATAGTAGATAATATCGTTGCTTCCAGTGCTGAGGAAAAACAAAGATTTCGAGAGAAACTTTGCTGTTTCTTCAGGACCTATTGCAGCAGTAAGATTGCTTTGGACTGTGGTGAAGTGCTGGATTTGTGCTCCCAAAGTGATAATTCCCTTCCATTTGTTGTTCCAAATGAAATGAATAATTAGAACTTGTCAGTGATTTCACATTTCTTATCGTCGTACAAAATGCCTTTCTGGTTAGGAATGTCACAGATGAAGTACATAAACAAAGGCCTTACCAGTGTTTGTCCTGTTGTGTCTAGAATTCCTGATCCTGCTGATGCAAAGTTTATGCCTCTGAGGAACCTCTTACTGAGAGACGATCCGTGCCTTATAATAGAAAGAAAGGGAGGTGGACTCCTTCTGTAGCCTATAAACTTGGCTGAAAGGAAGCATCACAAAAATAACGGTTACAGCAGTAGTACCTCTGGTATATTAACATAGTTTGATGGTATGCATATAAATGGAAGGCGGAAAACCATGCTCTACTGACCGAGAAAATCAGCAGTATTGAAGCCATTGCTGAACCTTCCGGTTGGTCTTGAGTGGGGAAAATCAATGCCATAGTAAAGGAAGTCAGACCTTACCCTGCTCTGAGGCAAGAGAGTGTTGGTTCCAACATCAGCTGTTGAGTCTCCTAGTATGAAAATACCGGGAAGCGGTCCATCTGCTGAGTGAGAGACAACCATGGCTAGGAAAATGATTAGGAAAAGAGATGAAGAAACCCATCCCTTTGCCATTAGGAATAAAATGAGAATCTTCTTATTCTCTCTATCTCTGAATATCTTTCACTGCATTCTCTCTGAATTCCTCAGACATTTATACATAAAGAAACTCCACAAAAGAACAAACAAATGCCGGCTAAGTTGGCTGTTTTCCCTGAGAAGGCGGATTGCTCTAGTAGTTCTCCCAGGCTGGTTCCCAGTTGACCATATCAATAATGCCATAACTGCCATTCTGTCCAGTTCTTTGGTGACAATGATACAATTAGTTAGAAACTAGGATGATTAGTGGTATGTTGACTGCATATTCCCTGCAAATAGTTCTTCCAAATGGAAAATAGCAGGACAGGAATCAGCCCGATATGTGTTGTCTTCTTGGAAGACAAATTATTCCATGCACAGACACAATTGCAATGGTGAGATTGAATTGCTTATTCTGATTTTCAAAGGGAATTCAATGTAGTCTCTCGATTTTCGGGTTCCTGATCGTTGGCATTAACTTATAAAGAAGGACCAAAGAAACAAACAAGACACCGACGGCCAGTATGCGCCGCCGCCTCCGATGCTTTCAAGCTGCATGTTAAACAGAAACAAATATATTTAGAGCTTTTCAAAGAGATCTCCCTTTCGCCTTGCATTCCTCCTATTTAGCGAGGGAGGAGGATGATCAACTTTTTATGGAAAGTGGGTGATTGCTTCGAAATGGAAGGGGAGAGGGCGTCTACGGCATCAACCGTTTTTTCCTTTTAGATAGCTAAGTCATCCGACCTTCCGTCTCGCATCAAGCCATCATCCTAAAGGCAAAGCACACACGTGATTCGTGGGAGGATGTGTTCTCGAGTTACGAGGGATTAGTCGAGAAATAATTGGATGACCATCTTCTTGGAGACGGCAGTCGGCTAGAAGAGGATGTGCCTTGGCAATAAATTCCGGGGCCTTTGCTATGATCGGATAGTCCACGAACCGAGATTCGGGCCGTGGTTCGGATCCATGTTTGTGTGAGGATACTTGGACCTGACCTTTAGGCAAGGGACCTGTAGGCAAGGGTACTTGAGCATGAAGCTCGGGGCCCGAATCGCGGCTTTGATATGCCTCGCCTGAATAAAGAATAAAGCCATGGTGTACCCACAATGCCTCCTTTCTCCTGTACGAGATCACTTTCCCGAGATCGAAAAATACCGTATTCTTGATTTGCTTGTCGTCGGGAACGGGGGATCGTTAATGCTTGTGTATTCCAATGTGCGCGTTTTTTGGGGGTTTTCTATTCTTGGTAACACATTTAATGCATGTTTTTGGGGTTTCCCACAGGTTCGTAACCCCTAAAAAAGGCTGCATGGTAATGGATTCTTTCGTATACCGTCGGCTTCAAGTTTTTTGCTGGTATGTAATGGCTAGACGCTGGTTTGGGCGCCGCCGTCTAAGACCGCAGGTTTTCTGATCAGCTTCCCGAGTTGAATGTGATGTTGGGATGTGGATCAACCGTGAGGCATAAGGAACGCAATGGAGCGTGCTAATTTGCTTTTGGAGGGATATTTTCGAGTCTTATATGCCTCCTTATATGTCCCTTCGCTTTGGCATTGTTAAAAGGCGCTGTGATCATATTGCCATAAAAAGGGCTATCCGTGGCGAGGGCTTTTTTTTTAATTTATTTTTTAATATCTTCTTTCTTAGCCTTTTCTTCAACTTTTCCTTTTTCTTAGGCTTTTTCTTCCACTTCCTCTTCTTTCTTATGCTCAGTTTTCAACCCTGCTAGGTTATGTAATCGTTGAAGTATGATCGCTTGGTTGTAAGCTGTCAATTATGAACGCCATTCGTGCAGTTAATGAAACAGTTTCGGAATTTTCGTATTTTACCATTCCAGTCTTTCCATGCTTGACTGGATAGATCAAAGAATGTGGACTAGCCTCGACAAGAGCGGGCGCTTGATGGATTATAGAACGGATCACCTTATGATTCATAACTGACCTGGGCTTCGCTATTCCCACCCAAGCTCAGCCCATCGGGAGGCACAGCGGCCTTAGCCTAGGCCACAAGCTCCGCTCCACACTCATTTATCAGGCTCCTGCAGAATGAAGCATTTGGTCAGATTCAAATCCTTCGAGGGGCGATGAGTCACGACGCATTTAATGTACACCAGAAAAGGACGCCGACATACTTGTGTGGAGTCATACTGATCCCATCATTCCCATCCTTTACCCTCCCATTTTCCTCTGCTTCCTTTCCTCTCAAGGGCTTCTGTTGATACTCCGGTGTAGCGTTGCGTGCTTTCGGATTATCTTTCCAGGCATTTGTTTTCCCTTATCTTCCGTGTTTTCGTTTTGTCTCCGGGTAATGCAGTTCCAAAGAGCTCGTATGTTTCCTAAGAATGTGGATCGTAGAGGGTGTTTTCGTGACACGCCAGGAACTAAAGGGTTTCTGGGTATGGTAAGCCGTTTATCTCCTTTTACTAGTTTGCATACATGTTGAACTCGATTCCTTCCGTCAGTCCTTTTGTTGTCATTCCCGTCAGATTGGAGGCCAAGCAGATTTCCATTACCAAGATGCTGGCGTTAAGAGGACTTAGCTGAGATACGCCTTCTGCAAGCAACATCATCTCCTCTCTGTCTATGGAGAAGTTGAGGTCTTATTGTCAAATTCCTAACAATAACGATTTTGAGTTGCTGGATGGTCCGACCGAATCCACTATCGACCAGGAAGACAATGTAGTATATTTTTCCCGGAGTGCCTAAAGAAATGGCTTCACCATTTCATCTATAGTAGCCAGCTCCACTTCTCCGAGCGCCTCCTACTTTTATCCATCCGACAAATAGCCCGATTCGGGCTCGATAAAGATGGTGAACCTCCTTTACCACCGGACATTTCGGGCTGCGAGGCTCGCTTTTATTTATACCTCGGGTCAGGATTACGAGGCGCTATCCATGTTCGCCTGCAGCCCCGGCCGCACTTCCACACGGACTTCCGACTAGCCTAAGACCGAGGAGAAGGACGTGGATTCGTTAGAGGACCTTGGTATGAGACCCTATGCTCCCGACCTCCCGCTTGCTTTAAATCCAAATATTAATGTCATTCTAAGTGTGTTCAAGTTGTAGGATTCAGATGCCTGCATTTTTACATGTCTATCATTTACGTTCGTGTATTTAATTATTATATATTGCGCTGAAAAAGCCTAGGGTAGACTGGTAAACTGGCGTGAGAAAGCCGCTTAAGAAAATTCGGTTGCTAGAGATTTCTAAGTGGGAACGACATCACGAAATTCTCTTAACTGCGAGGAATCTTCATGAGTTGAGTCGCAGTCCATCTCCTTACATTATTCCAGTTATTCCCCGCCCTCTTCCTACATAAATAGTGGAGGGAGAGCACATGCTATTGTCGATCTCCACCAGCTCCTGTGCTGCTCCACCAAGACTGAGATCGACACGGCCAGTCAAGAGCCGTGATTAGTACCTGGTACCGGGCAACCTTCGCAGGTGGAAGGTTCCAAATGCCTGGTCTTAAGCATCAAAGATCTGACGATAGGTAGCTGCTTTCGAGCCTCCTTTGAAAGGGTCTTCGCCTCGCCCCAAACGTCTAAGAAGGAAAGGCGGGTGCCCGAACGGTTAAAAACGCTTGGAGCGGGGGTGGAAGATTTTGTCCCTTGGGTTTCCTTAATATCTAGCCACCCCACTGCTAGGGAAGAGGAAGAAGAGTAGGACAAGATGGATGATCTCATTCATAACTTCGACGAACGAAAGCGTAAACGAGGTGCCAACTTTAAATGGGCGACTGATGCTACCCCTGAGGTGACTGGTGAGGCTAGTCAACTAAGAAGAGTTCTGATGTGCAAAGGAGCAATATTTCGACTCGCCCGAGACGGGCTTTCACGGCCGCCGACTGAGATCGCTTCTCAAATGGATTTAGGAAAGATCTCCCAAACTCATGCTGGTCCAGATGACATTCCCCGAGCAAGCGCATTGGCCGGTGTCGATAAGGCCAAATCTACTACTGGTGTAGGTCGTTTCCCAACCGGGTCTCATTGAATTCATTACATTCTCCACAGGCCAAGCTCCCCCATGGAGGAAGTATTTCCGCTCCCGGGCCGTATGCGGCCAAGAGATTATCAATTGCCGAGGCAGCGAACTGTGTGGTGAATCCTCACGCCCATATGCAATGTTTATATCCAAAGACTAATGGAGCACCAGATTGTGCGAGCGAGGGGAGTGGGGCGAAGAATATACCGTCTCGCCCCGCCTATGCTTCTAAAGTGACCGAACTCAAGTAGGTGGTTGAAGACAGAATGTTAATACGTAACCGCAACTTCGTCAAGTCGGCGGAGTTGGTATGTTTACAACTACTATGCACCGTTCTAGAATTATTTCCGAGTTGTGACCTTATTCTAATGCGTTCTTTTGTAGGCCATTACGGTTATCCGGAATATGACCAACCAGCATCGAGAATTCTAGTCTAGGCTGAGGGATGCGAGAGGCCGCTGCTCTACGCCCTCAATGGCCATTTATGACCACAAGAGCTTTGAGGCTTCTTTAGCCGGGCTTCTGAGTCAAGATCCTAAATGGGATGGGAGAATGGTGCCAATAAAGGCGTTGAGAAGGTGGCCTAAGCAGGTCTGAGATCACCCACAGCACCCCCACGCCTGCACGGATGCCGCCATGTGGCGGAGCCGTGGCGAGAGGAATGAGTCAAGGTGGTCTAAAATGCCCCCGCGCTTCGATGAGGCCAGCAGAAGGCTAAGACGAGGCTAGCCGTCTGGTCGTCAAGCGAGTCTCTCTACTTTTAGAGCTCGGGACTAGTAAAGATAAAGTGTCCGCTCTCCAGGCATAGGCCCTTAAAGAGAAAAAGGCCCTGGAGGAGGCTTATGAGGAGGGCTTTGATGTGATCTTCAACTATGGTTATGGCTATTGTGCTTTCGCACATAATATTTATGGAAGTCAACCCATGGTTCTAGATGGGATGCTAGACACGTCTAAGCCATTATCCCCAGAGTTCTTCATCAATCCTCGATGCCCCCTAGGCGTTGTTCCTACCGAAGTCGCGATCGTCGATGTTTGGTCTAGTGAAGCGATGATTATGCCAGAGAGGGAGGTTCCCGCTGCAGTCCTTAAGATGGATATTAGCGAGACGGGCGAGCATCTCTCCACCGCGAGGGTCGGTCCGGGTACGAGCCCGATTCTTCCTAGAGCATCCTGGGGGAAAGAGAGAACCAGCGGTCCTCATGAACCAGTTGTACTTTCCATCACTGCTTCGAGCCCCAGTTCTACACCCATGCTCAGATCCCTAGCTTTGTTATTCTGAAACCAAGCTCAATAATAAAGCATGTGTTGTTTTCTAATAATAAAGGCAGCAGTTTGCGACCATGTTGTCGCTTTTCGTGTCAAATCACAATTAAGTTCATTTAGCCTGTGCAAAGATGTACCTTGAGTAGACATAGATGAGGTCAGTAAACAAGGTTCATTCGCCTCTTCTACCGCCTCCCACTGCCGTAATGAGCCGCCTAGGCATCAACCATACTAGCCTAATAGGATGTTAACCTTACACCGGGCTTTGTAATGAATCACCGGCATCAACTATACTGGCCTAGACATCAACCTTACCCGCTTTTGTAATGAACCGCCGCATCAACCATACTGGGCCGATAGGACATCAACCTTACCCGGGCTTTGTAATGAACCAGTTGGGAATTATTCATACTAGGCCGATAGGACATCAATCTTACTCCTGCCAGAATGAAACCAGCTGGCATCACCATACCACGCCTCAAGTGACATCAACCTACCCGACTTTTGTAATGAACCAACTGGGCATCAACCATACTGGGTCGATAGGACATCAACCTTTACTGGCTTTAAATGAACCAATGGGCATCAACCATACCGCCTAGGACATCAACCTTACCCGGGCTTTGTAATGAACCAGTTGGGCATCAACTATACTGGCTTTGTAATGAAAAATTGAGACTAGAACATGGTGAGATTGAATCATTCTTTATTGATAGTACCTTTTGAGGTGCATAACATTCCACATTCTAGGTACAGGAGTCCCGTCTAGCTTGTCTAAGGCATACGATCAGGATTCGTCGGCTCGTGTTACAATATACGATCCCTCCTAGTTTGGATGGAACTTTCAGGCTGACGAATCGACCGTGTTTTCGAAAACTTTTCTTGGGGACCAGTCCCCGTCAAACATTCGGGTTTCCCACGCTGCCTGTATAGGTTCGCTAGCCTCATGCGGTGGTACGAAGCGTCTGATGCCACTCGAGCTCATCTTCCATGTCTAGGTCTTTAATCACGCATTCGCAGATTCGATCGCCGAGTATATCAGCCCTGGAGCGTGGGCATACCGATTTCGCTGGGACTATAGCTTCCATCCAATAAGTGTTTAGAAGGGGGATATAACGTTAACTGCGAGCTACCGCCCCAGCCCAAAGTCCCCTGTGAGTTCATCCACCCACTACTTTAGCCGAGTCTAATCGCTTCCCATGCGCTCATCAGGTTTTATTACAAGCTTCGCTTAGCCAAGGCTTCCGCGAATACCGTAGGGTGGAGTATAGATTCTTTATTTTCAAATCCTGGCAGAAGTTCCTATATGCCCGACTATTAAATTGAGGCCCGTTGTCTGATATAATTGATCGGGGTATACCGAACCGACAGACAATAATCTTCCAGATGAACTGAGTGACATCCTTATCTTTATTTGATGCGAAAGCCCGCCTATCCAATTTGCCGAAATAATCAAGTGGCTACCAAAAGAATAATTTTTCTGAGCTAGGGCGGTAGGGAGCGCCGACTATGTCAATTCCCTATTGAGCGAAGGGCCAAGGGCTTGTGATGGAAATTAAGTCCCGAAATGGGTGATCTTAAGACGTGGGGCTCGCATCTATCACACTTTCATGCACCCACGGCCCGCATCTCATGGTTAGTCAATAACACCCTTGAGCGTATTTTCAGGTGCCGTTGTTCTCGCCTACACTGGATGATTCAAACATATCCCTTCATGCATTTCCTACTAATACATATTGTCCCTTGTTCTAAGAGTTACACTTTAGTTACGGGCCCGCCTAGTGGATCGTTTAAACAACAACCCATTAATCAAAGAGAATCTGACCGACTGGATTTGTACTATGGGGTCCATCCAAGAAGGAAAGACCTCGTCCACCTGACTTACCCGGTAGTGATTGAATCCTAATGATAATAGATGGTAGAAACACCGCTTCGTCATCGAATGAGAAGCTTCGCCACGTGCCCAAGGCACCCGCTTCTCATCAGAAACCCTGGTGTGACGTCTGCTTCTCTGCCGCCAAGCGTTGCTTAACCAAGGATACATACTTTGCCATTCGGGGGTCTCGCGACTCATATTCTTCGTTTACTTGCTCTACCACCAACTAAGAATCACTTCGAATCAAGAGTCTTGGCTCTACCGACACTGTAGTTTCCAACCAATCTCGACTAGATGGCCTCATATACTGACATTCATCATTGGAGGCGCTGAGGCCCAAACAGATTGCTTGCTTTATCTTCTCCCCGGCTGGAGATTTAAGTTGCAAACCGATGCCAGCTTTGGTTTTCCGTCTACATGGCGCGGGTCCACTAGTCTGCCAGCCCGCATTCATTCGATCGGGTGATCTCGCTTAGAAAATCCGCTTAGAACTCGCTATTTTTTAAATTAATCTGGGCTTATATCGACACTCGAATTCGCCAATTCACTCGCCCATCAAGCCATCCTCCATTATCAAGCTCAGGAACGGTGTCAAGAGGAGGTCGCAAAACAACAATGTGTGGTATGGAAGTACGAAGGAGCTTCTAGTTTCTACTTCTGAGGGCTAATGTCGCCCGCCCAAGGTGGTCAGACGGTTTCGCATCGCCTAAGGACTTGATGAAAATACCGGCCTCGCTCTATTCATCTTCAACAGGCAAGACTCACCGAGACATTTGAAATTGCCAAGTATACGAAGAGTGTTTCACCGGCTTCAGGGCTAGCAAGGATTGGAGGTTTTGCAAGATATTGTTTGATCGTTGTGAGGGCTTTATCACATTCCTCATTCCATCCATGGTCAGCTCTCAGGGTCAAGCAAAGAACTAGCTTTAGACTCACAGAAACTAAGAGATGAACCGCCTAAGGCGCCAACCTACATTAGTCATGGTAAATTTTCTAAAGCTAGGAGCCTGGGACCTAAAATAGCTTTAATCTGAGCGGGGTTGGCTTCTATACCCCTCTGAGGCACCATGAAGCCCAAGAATCGGCCCGCACTGACTCCGAAAGCGCACTTTGAGGGATTGAGCTTCATACTGTACGCCCTTAGGAGTTCAAAAGCCTCTTATAGGTATTTAACATGGTCCGGGAGTTCCTTGGACTTTACCAACATATCATCAATGTAAACTTCTATGGTCTTTCCTAGTAGCGGCCTGAACATCTTGGTCACTAACCTCTGATACGTTGCCCCGACATTCTTTAAGCCGAACGACATCACATTGTAGCAAAACAACCCATGCAGGGTGATGAATGCTTTTTTTTCCACGTCTGGCGGATGCATGGGTATTTGATGATATCTCGAGAAGGCATCCAAGAACGACAACATCCCATGCCCGGCCAACGCGTCAACAATCTGGTCTATCCGAGGTAAAGGGAAGTTGTCTTTCGGCCATGCCTCATTGAGATATGTAGTCCACGCACACTCCATTTATTGCCTTTTTTCGGGACTACCACCATATTGGCCAACCATTTCGGGTGCTCTATCTCCCTGATGAATCTTGCTTTTAAAATATTATCCACTTCTGCTTGAATAACCCGACACGGCCCGGTGAAACGCCTCACTTTTCTGGGCTGGGCCTAACCTGGCTTCGAGGGGATGACATTCGCCAGGAGAGGCATGTACGGTTAATGCTGCCATGTTCGGAAGGGGAGTCCAGCGATCATATCCATATTACGTAGCAGTAACTTGTCAGATTCGCCTTCTCCCACTAGATGGAAGGGAATTAACATATGTTGATTTATCCGACCCGTTTAGGAATATTGATTCTAGTCTACACAATCACTCTCGTCCTCCGCCTTTGCTCGCGGCAAGTCAGAATCATGGCATATGAGGTCCGGCCCTGAGGGTCGGACACAGGAACTCGTTTTTTTCTACCTCCCGCATCTGTCAGCTTGGGTAAAGACTGCCGAGTCGTTAGTCAGTTGCCAGAGGTCAATTTTCCGCACTGGGTCGTAGTCGATCATTTGATGGTAGGTCGATGGCACGACTTTCATCGCATGCAACCAAACTCGACCAATAATGGTATCAGATCGCCTGAAACCCCGACATCCGAAAATAAGACCTATCGGAACTACTAGCCTGGCTTCGACGGAGAGCAATGTCGCCCATCGCTACTATGGTTTCCAAACCCGGATATGATTCGCCTAAACCGAACTCAAATGGTCGTGAGATGTTCATTTGTCTAAGGCTAGCGTTGTAATAGGTCACGTGACCGCCAATAACCAAGACTTGCACATTGAAATCGTTAATACATAGAGTAAGTACGAGTGCATTGTAATGACCCGCACCAAATATACGTATGAAACACGCTCACCGTTTGACTAAGTTTGGACCAGTTTGACCAACACTTGATATATGACCAAAGCTGACTTTTTCAAGGATTTATCACTTTTGAAATACTAAGACACCATTTCGTAGGCCCGCCGATAATGAAGTTCATAGACTGGTCGAATTCAACCGACTTACTGATAAAAAGTTATAACCTTAATTTCAAATGCCAAAGGTTTTAACAAAGGTCCAAACTGGTTTCAAACTTTTACTCGAAGCGACCCTAGGCCCTATATAAGCATAACTTCAGATGCCAAAGGAAACCCTAGTAGCCCCAAACACCTCTTCAGCCCCAAACCCCAAGAAAAATTAAAATTCAGGACCCGAGTTGGTCATTCAACCATTGCAGCCGTGGAAGATTGCACAAAAGGAGGTGCCACCACACACCGCGTTATACTACGCTAGGGGTGCGCCACTGCCGGACGGCCGGCCATGAATCTCACGGCCAGAACCGACGACACGGATCCGGCCGAGAAGACGATGGCGGTCAGCTTCGCTCACGGATTTTTCGATTTTCCGCCACTTCAGGCCAAATTCCCATAGTTCCTTTCCACCATTTTTGACCCTGAACTCATCTACGGGTCCCTTTGCGTATTCCTCACCGCTTTGAAGTTACAACGAAACAAATCGCCGGAGGTTGATCGAAGCTTTCCGGCCACCACAATTGGATCGTTGAACCAAGGTAATGGTACCAATGAGTTCTGGTCTGGCTTCATTTATAGGTGGTTTGTAAATTCTGACATCGCTTAAGTTAGGCTTCATTTTTAGGTTGTTTCGTACTAATGAAGTCGATCAAATAGAGGGTGCACTGACATTAATAAATTTGGAAAATTGAAGTTGTATTAGTGAAATTGATGTTTTTAGGAATTATTTGACTTGCCTAATTTTCGAGAAATTAGCTCCCTGGTGAAAAGCCCCACTTTTAGGTACGGCCTATAGGGCACACTGTAATTGGACCCGTCTGAAAGTCCAATTTGATGGTTTCTTAGTCTCAATAGCTTATTCAAGGCCTTCGGGGCATCCTAAGGTTGTCAGCCCAGTTATTAGAGCCTGGGCGTAGGTTTATTACACTCACGCCGCCGGAGACTATCTCAGTAGGGGAGCGTGGATCGAAGGCTCATAGTCTCATGAGTGGTTTATATGCTTTTAAATGATTTGGGTAATATGTTGATAAATCATTGTGATAAAATACTTACATAAATATCAAGCTTAATGATGTCGTTGTATCTAAACACATTTTCTATTTCATATAAAACAAGTTATTATTTCATGTGAATTTTAGTCAACATTTTAATTATTTGCAAGTTTTACTGTGGTTCGTGGGATGAGTCAGGTGTTTGATATTTGGAGTACATGGTCGGAAGCATGTAAGCCATCTTGAAAACTATTGTTAAAAAAAGGTGGATCTGGATTTTGTGGATCGACTTCACACAGACACTGAAAGGTACATGCGTGAGAAAGGGAATCCAAGTGAATACACACACGTGATGGTCGTTACCCGGAGGTTTATTAGAGGACACGTGGATGGACAAAGTTCACTGGAGGTTTGTTAGTGCCACGCGATGGCCGTTTGACCGGAGGTCGGTTAGTGCCACGCGGACGCCAAGTTTACCCGGTGTTTATTATGGCGCCACGGACGCCAGGTTTACTTCCTGAGGCTTCATTAGGTGCCACGGATGACGGGCCTTCGCCTTTGCGCCCAGCCAGCGGCCACCAGATGGCTGGTCACTTGAGGGTTTTAAAGGGCAGCAGATGGCTGGGGAATCAAGAGTTCGCCAGCCGTCACAGGCGGTCGCGAGGTCACACCACCGCCTACGACGGCATGCGCGCGGACACAAGTCGTCTTCCGTAAATATAGTATAAACTACCAACACCTGCGATTGGTGCATTTCAAAGTTATCTTATTACTTGATGGTTATACATGTTTTGTGTCAAGCTTATGTCAGGTACAGATTATGGTTTTCTTAATATCAGGTCAACTATATTTGTGGAGCATGATTTGCTATGTCGACTCGGGGTAAAAAATGGCTTATGGAACGCTTAAACTAACTTTACAAAGAGGAACGAAGGTTTGAGAGAAGAACCATTGCAAATATAAAAATGTTATTTTCTTATAAATTATGCCACTCACCGAGATTTACATCTCACATTATTGTTTTTAAATCCGCCTCAGTCCGCATACTGTGGCCTATTCGGAAACAGATTCATCGTCAAGCCTTCCCGCCACAAATGTCAGACTCTATTGCATTTATCCATTTGTGTTCGATGTATCGACTTTATTCATTTCTACTGCATTCCTAACCACAATACTCTTAACGCCTCGATATTCAGATTAACTTTATAAACCTCATTTATAATTGTCATGGTTTTATATATACATGTATAATGGTATTAAATTAATACATGGTGTTACTCCCTTCCTTATAGGTTCAATCGCATCTTCCCTAGGGAGTATACAAGTGGACGCCACTAGGCGGCCTCACCCGGGAAATCCGGGAGGGTATCCCGCTCTGGTCCGCCATGCATCGTGGTGTGGATTAATGACCTCGAAGGAGCACATGGGAAAGGATATGGGTCAGAATCGGGTCGGATTGGCTTCACGCTTATCCGGGATGGATGGTGTTCACTGGCTCTGCCAGCCGCCTAGTAGCCTCATCTTGGTGCTTAGATCGATAATCGATCACAACCGCCGCCTAATATGTAGCTTAGCGGTCGAGGTTCGTTTAAGCTCAAGGCCGTCGTTATTCTTCAACGCGGCCGCTTGTCACTTGGACCGCCTCTAACATACCCTCAGGTGGCTCTAATCTGATTAACCTTTCCACTAAAAAATTCAGGCTTCGATATCGGTTGGTCTCATGCCTATGGTCCATGTGATAATTACATCTCAGAGACTGATTGCGTTGAGTGGGATCCGACTCAATTTGCAGCGCCATTCGGGTCAGTATCCCGTGACGAGCAAGAAACCGCCTTAAGAAGAGATGTTCGTAGGGGTAAACTAGGTTCTCTTTTCTCCTCGACTGGTCCTCGGGAGTTTCGGTTCTACTCGACTTTGTTTAGGATCAGTCTTTAGTGGCCGACTTACTACTTTGGCCGTGATCATCACTTCGCTGAGAGGCTACCCTGGATATCACCCTCCAAAGATGAACATTTATCCGCATGTCCAGATGCGACTCTTCCAAATGCTCGCAGCGGATCCATAGATAGTGAGTGGAAGAATGGGATAGTCGGCCCAAAGCTCATTCAGAAATTATGGAGGACCACATCCATACTAAACGAATCAATCTGTTGGACGACCCTCTAAATCTTCTAGTGAAATCGTGGAGATCTGTCTCCCACACAGATGGTTTGAGAGAACCCACTCTTCCGTCGAATCAGCACGTATCAGGAAACAAATGTACCACAAACTCGCTCGAACGAGTCAGATAGATCTGTGGGAGCTCAGGGAACCAAGCCAGGCTGGCCCTTCAAATTGGTCGAGAACACTTTGCATAGTAAGCGGTTGTCTCCCGCACAGTGTCATTGCTTGATGAAATGAAAGATGTGGTCATATTTGACAGAGAGCCATCATACAGGCAAAGGACGGTATGACAAAGCCATCAAGGCTCACAATTTCTAAGATGTGTTAGTCCCACGGAGGATAAAGATGTCTCCAGGTCCTGATAGTGGTATGGCATGTGTGTATGGTAACCCCGGCGTAAGATATGGCATGAACTAAGTGGTGGTGTTACGCCCTGTGCCACGTGCACATTGGGCCCGCCTGACCGCTGCCGCTTCATCGATTTATTCGTGCTCGGCGCATGCGCAAGCATCATGGAATGGTTGAACGGGCGAGGGCCTCTTGATTCAAACATATGTTGTTCTTCTTAAGAAAGATCAGAAGCGGAGAGCTACCAGAGGATAACCCATCGTCCACAGATTATCACCGGGCAGGATGGGCTCATTTTTTCTGCTTGACCGGAGTGTATTACGCCGCTTCTCGCGCATTCTCACCTCGATCTTTCTTCCGATGAGCTCGCAGCGACGCTTTTACGGGTGTATGGTCGCGCGCGATGATTCCCGCAATTCAAATGATCCGTTTATTTGCTTCTTCGCTTCGCTTTCCATATCCCGGCACCCAAAGAAGAACGAAGGTTCTCATACCGACGAAGTTGGTTTACGCTGAAGATAGGATCCAACGAATCGATGAGGAGCAATCAACCAGTCGGGTGCTGGGATCGCTGATAGCCGACGAGCTGCAAGATCCTCGCATGCCGCCGGTGAAGATTTTTTGTTCTATTGCTCCCAATGTATGGGCCCAATTGTAGTACGCCTGATTCCTGGGTCTTCGATTGTCGTGGGCATTAACCTAGTAACAAGGACCTGCAAAACAAACAAGACATCGACGGTGGTGTGCCGACCGCCTCCCTGATGCTTAAGTTAGACAGAGAAATAGAGAGCGTAAATATATTCGTTTTTCAATAGGATCTCCTCGCTATGATTCTACGCGAAGGAGAGCTGGCGGATCCACTTTTAAGAGTGCCGCGATCGGGTTTCAAATGGCGGAGATGCGCGCTTCATTTGCAATATCAACCAAGCCTCTTTTTGGATACCTAACATTCAATCTTTTCGCATCAAGGGATCGCTTTGATCATCCTAAGGGCGGTTACGTGACGGATTCAGGAGGATGTGTTCGAGTCAGAGGATCACCAAGAAAATTATTGGCCTAACATCTTCTTGGAGACAATAATGGCTAGAAGAGATATGCCCAATAAACTCGTGAGGCTCATAGGATCGGACAAGCCACGAGCCAGATCGCCATGGCTGTAACTACGCTCGCGCTGGCATATTTTATCCGACCAGAGGCGCCGTAAGGGCAAGGGTACTGAGCCCTAAGTTTGGCTTAGCCTGTGGACTTTGATATGCTTGGGTCTTTTGAACAGGGGTACTAGGCCAAAAGCCATGATACCCACATTATTATTAAGTTTTTTGTCCTATATCTTATGATGATAAAACAAAAAGAAGACTGTCTATAAGTTAGTACACAGAAACTTATTGCCATCTTAGTATATTTTAGTCATTGCTGGATCTTTTTTTTCTTGTTTTCTAAGAACTTAATCGCTGTTCATTAGATGGATGAAATGACGCGTAAACAATCCGTTGGTAGAAACAAGAAGTACATCTTGTCGTTTGTGGGTCATTTTGTTGGTTTAAAAACAATCCTTCACCATGAAACATTGAAAACATATTGCGTTTTTCTAAGGATACACAACTTATTCATAACCCCTGACAGGAGATTGTTTCTGAAACAAATTTGAAGTGGAGAAAGGAGTAAGAGTACACAGAAGGACATTTTCTGAAGAAAAAGAAAGAACTTTAACTATGCAAGTACATAGAGAGATTTTAACTTCTTACAATAGAAGTATATGTAAAAAGAATTATTTGTGATTGAGTTTTATATCAAAGAATAAATTCGAGTTGGAGTCATTTAAAGTAGCAGTTGTTAGAGGCCTCGTGTTGTTCTGCCTACAGCTCTACCACAGAGAAGTGCATTCCTTGGGATCGGGTATTCGTCTCTGATCGATCCAACTGGGGAGTAAACTCTAAGGTAGAACTGTTGTCCAAGGTATTGCCTTCCCCAGAACTCTGTTCTCAGGTTCCACATTCCCACATTGTCTAGTGCTATATACACAGCAGTCCATGACTTGGGATATACCTGCAATATGAACCATAAATTCTGGTTAGTTCCAAACTGGTATTTGTCATTTTTTTGGACCAACTATGTCTAAATGAGTCGGGTTTCGGTCATCTCACCTGAGTTGTGCAACGCGATACTGCATCTCTAAGGTTGTACTGGTTCCTGCTTGCAGGCTTCCACACTCCTCCATCCATTCTGCAGCATTTATACCATGAGAAAAAAGATCCTAGTAGATAATGCTTTACATATCTATGAAAATTCTGATAACTAGAACTGATCTGCAGGTACTTACCCAACTACCCAGAAGGAGTATCCATCAAGATGCCAGCTCTGGATGATATTCTCACGGTTCTCAAACACTATCTCCACAAATGCTCTGAAGTCAGCACCCATGACTGATGTATCAAGGGACATTTTCTTGCCACTTGGTTGATCAGGTATGCTTCCAACCCGAAAAACACCGTCAATCTTGAAGTAGTCTGCAAGCTTAAGGGGTGTGTCAGCAGGTCTAAATGACACACTGTTAACTGCATATCTCTGCTTGCCATCAACTAGTCCTGCTGAGTTCCTTAGCTTGATAGTTCTTGAGATGTTTATTAGGCCATAGTGGTAGGATCCTTGAGGGTTGGGTCTCGGTCCACTTGCTGTGAGATTAGTCCTGGAATGCCATAATAACAAGTAGGAATGAATCAGACATCCATAAAATGTTTTCTGAGTTGCAGACAAATACTAGAAATGAGAGAGTACCTGATTGACCGAGCCTGGTTAATAGAATAATCAATGTCATTGTCAGGTCCAGCAGGGAGAGGACCTCTGGCTGGAGAGGCAGAGTTGCTGTAGTGAAGGATGGCACTGTTGTTAAGGACCTTTTCAGTGAACCGGGTCGAAACTACAATGTAGTAGTCCTTAGCAGGCTGGTCTGCAGTAACCAGCACAGAGTAGGACTGACCGACATGAACGTCCAGCGAGGAATAGGTGGTCTGGATAGTGTGAGTCCCCTCAACTTCAACGAGTGTCATCTTGTGTCCCTGAATCCGAAAATTGAATGAATTCTGAAGTCCCACATTTGATATCCTTAGCCTGTAAGTTTTGCCTTGTTCAACAATAAAACTTGCAGCATTGTTTCCAGTTCCGCGGCCATTGATCAGAATCCCATCAGGGAAAGGCAGCCTCCTCCCCTTGTCTAGAATTGACTTCAGATCCAAAATACCAAAATACCAATAAGTCAGATACTAGATTAACAATAAAAAGGCATCAAAGTATAGGGAATTTGTGAATTACATCATGATTGTGTGAGTACCAATCTCCAATGAGAATGGTATAGTCCCCAGCAGGGTCAGGGAACGGGACCGGGATTCTCGGTCTGCTGAGGATCTTGATCCCTCCAAAGCCTCCAGCTGCCTTGTGGAAAGCCAGAGATGGGAAGTAGAAGAAGCTACCAATCTGGTCTTTCACTTGTAGGGTGTAAGTGAAGTTCTTCCCAGGTGGGATAGGACATGTAGTCCCATACACCCCATCTTGAAATGAATTCCTCCTCTGCTGAACCCCATTCCTGTTTCATTTTCCCATATTGAAGATTTCAGTACATAAACTAAAGAAAAACCCGAAAAAAATGGACTGACTCCATTGCTACCTCAACTTCCTGCCAGCCATGAAAACAACTTTAATGGCAAGTGGTAGAAAGGCATACTAGTGATGGTGATTAAGGAATGAAGAGATTAATAATACAGAACATGAGTCATGACCATCTCATGGGAAGTTACTTTTGAGTTTGTGCTTTTTCAACTGTTTTCCGTTCATTTTCCATGACTTTAGTAATATAATTTCTAATCAACCAAACAACTAGGAAACAATTCTACCCTACTTTTCAGATCTATAACCTTTTGACTCGACATAAAGTGAGAAAACAGACATGCTTTTTTGTCACACACAAAATAAAAAAACCCGAAAACAAAAATACTTTCTTGATATGATCCTGATTGGTTCTGCTTCTAATCAAGAATATAAAGAGACACCATACTCAACCTATTAAATTAGAAACCGAAAAAAGGAAGAGAATTTTCTCACCAGGAGATGAGGAAAGGCTCCGGCAAGTTGTTGTAGACATTGATAATGAGATTGTCATTGGTAACAGAATAGATATCAGGCCCTGGGAATTGCCCATTAATAAGGATTCCCTGGAAACAAACACCATCACCACCACCCATTAAGAAAAAACCGAGAATTCTCACGTTATCATAATCTATCGAAAAAAAGGAGAATCATATAATCATACCTGTTGGCGAACTCCAAGTGGGTAAATATCACCATAAGTCACATTCCAATCGAAAAACCTGTAAGGGTCTTCAGCACCAACCATGGAGAAGCCCAAGAAGGTGGCGCAGAGGAGGAGGAGCAACATGATGACACCCCCACCACCACCACCACCCACAAACTTCTCTGCCATTGTTTTGTCTTATTATTTTCTCGGGAAAATGAAATGGACGGAATGGATGAAATAGGAAGAAGGAATGAATGAAGAGAATGTTTCTTGAAACTCAAAGAGGAGGAGGAAGTTACAGACAAGGACACTTAATGAGAAGAGTGGTTACAAGTGCTTTCATATTTAAAGTGCTGATCAAGGAGGTAATGGGGAACAGGCGAAGCCACCTCACCTTCCTCTAGATATTACCAACCAAAAATAAAATAAAAAAAGAGAAACTATAAAGTACCGTGTGGAATGGGAAGCCTCCCACCTATATCATAATCTTTCCTACGCTTCGAGCGGTGCCAAGTGGGGTGTGGGGCAATCCACCTTCCTATTGCGGCTTTATAATCTAAACCTTTCTTATTTACAATGTCAACGTTTCTCTTTTTTTTTTCCATTTTTTTTTTAAATAACCGTAATTATTTGGGCCAACTAATACAGATAAATTAATTTCATACCGTCTAAAGTTAATAAATAATAAACCTACTAATCTCACATGAGTCTGAAGTCAATAGATACATTTTCAATGGTTTTAAGGGGATTGAAACTAGCAATTATTGTTACCATTATTACCATCTCAAATACATAAATACAAATTATATAATCACCAAAATTTTCTAGGGATCACTCCAGATACCATAATCTTTCCATCCAAGAAAAGAAAATGGTAAATTCTATGTATCCCTTATTACGTATAAGTAAACAGTAAATACTAATAGTAAGTTCAAATGTTCTAAATGTGTAACATACCCACCCACTAAACAAAAACCTCCAAAACTACCACCCTTTTCCTTGCGTTAAACAAATTCAATCACGTTAACCAAAAAAAATAAAAAAAAAATAGAATTATGGTATTACTACTACTATGATTATGGAATGGTGTGGATGTTTGACATTGGACGTAACCGCGTAAAGGCGCGAGAGCTGTGATTGAGCTGTGGCTGCTGACTCCCGTGATTTCTGTCGCGACACACGGATTTTGCATGTGCTGTGCAAAATTTTCCTTCATTTTCCTTTTTATTTTCTTCCTACTGTTCGGCTTTTTGGAAGAAGGATTGGAGAAGTTTCTTCAATTTTGGGTATATGGGTAATGGACAGTTGTGAAGGATAGATACCATTACATACTTTTATTTTATTTTATTTTATTTCTAATTTCTAACTGAGAATGAGAATGAGAATGGAATTGGGATTAGTGGAAGAAACTTGTGGATTTGTCTCTTTTTGGATGATGCTTGCTTGACGTGACTGTTCTCTTTTGCTTTGAATTAGAAAATAATCCATAGCATTTGGATCGGTTGTTTTTTTTATTTATTTAAATATAAATTTTTTTTTTTTATAGTGGTGGGTGGTGTTCAGATCGGCTTATAAGCGTATTTTGATTAATCTCATTGAACATAATTTAACGTCGAATAAACTTCCAAAGGGTTTTTTCAAATATTAATTTTTGGTTTAAATTCTTTATTTTATGGGTTTTTATAAAATTAAATGTGTTTATGGATAAAAGAATTGGAACTAAATATGTAACAAAATTAAAGTATTTTAAATTTTGTGAAGAAGGTTTCACTTTTCCAATCCTTATATACATCACATCAAGATTGAAGTCATATAAACTATTTTGTTATATATATATAGTGAAAAACTTAAATTGGAAGTAAAGAAAAATAAATTACTTTTTATATCATTGATGAAATATATTCTTAAAATTTTCATTTTATAATTTTTTTTTCAAGATAATCATAATCTAGTTTTAAAAAACAAAACATCGTTTTCAATCATAATCCAAAAACAAGATATTGGTGTTTGTTTATTTTTTTTAATTCAAAAATTTCTTATAAAATTATTGATAACAGTTTAGTAGGTGTTTTTGTTTTTCAGAAATACTTTTTCCCTAATTTATATAGCAAAACTAAGTGATTATCTCTACAAAATTCTAATGAAAAAAAAAAACATTATAGATAAAAGTGCTTTAAATAAAATCACTCTCAAGTATAGTCTTTATCCATATTTGGTTACAACCAAAAACATCTTAAAATTGAATTCCGATTAGATATTTCCCACATTCCAAATTTTCTGATTTATTCTTAATTTTATCTTTTTGTTAGTTGTTTCAGTCATTTATCTGTTTTTAGTTATTTATTTAATATTTTTTTAGAGTAATTTTAATTTAGGTGGATTTTTTAAACTTTCAAAGAAGCATCACTCAGTTCCAGTTTGTTTGGTAGTAAATTTTATAGGAGTATTTCAAACAGTTGTAACTACTCTTTTTGATAGGTCAAACATTTATAACAACTTGAAATTTTTATTTTTCAAATATTAAAAATATTTTTTTTACGAAATATTAAAAAATACTTTTAAAAATCGACTATGAAGATATTGGTAAAACCTAAAACAAATTCCTACCCCCCTATTATGTATGATTTCTGGAAAATAGAAAGGAAAAAAATAAGAAAGAAAAATAGAAGGAAGAAAAGGTTAAAGAATAAATTTAAAGTCAATAAATAGTTCATATTTTTCGTTTAAATGTATTTCACTTATTTTAAACGTAAATAATTTTAAAATGTGGCAACTCTTAAATAGTTTTAATTGTATTTAATTTCATATAAACTGAGGAGTAAAAGAGTTGTTTTGTTACGACGTTTTGTTTTTCATCATTTTGTTATGACGTTTTATTTTTCGTGTTTTATTTATGTGGATATAATTCATACGAGCAAAACATATTGTTTTTCATCATCTTGTTACGATGTTTTATTTTTTGTCGTGTTGTTGCGACGTTTTATTTATGTAGGTATGATTTATACGAGCAAAGCATATTATTGTCAATTTAGTGGGGTGTCATTTATTGATGTATTGTTAGTTTTTTTTGGGTTAATTAAGTAAATGGTGTATCAACTTTTCCATTTTTTATATTTTGGTTTCTTAACTTTATTTTTGATCAATCAAGTATCTAAACTTTCTAATTTTTTTAGTGTATAACTTTATTTTTTTCAATTAAGTTTCTAACTTTTTGAGTTTTTCTATTTTGGTTTCTTAATTTTATTTTTGTTTAATCAAATGATTCTAAATTTTCTAATTCTCAACTTTAACGAAAAAACGATATTATCCTTTACACATTCATTACTGCTATAGATAAAAATATATATTTAAATTATTTTAAAAATAATTTTAATATCTAATATATTAATTATTCATATATAATTTTTTCACATCATACTTAAAAAACAAGTAAAAATAATAAAAGATAATTAAAAATAAATTTTTTTAAATTGTTCTATTTTATTTTTAAGATTTTTAAATTTTATCTTAATTATCTGGTATTCAATTTTATCAAATTCTTTTTTATTATAACAAAGAGATAATAAAGCCATAATGTGGAAAAGATAATATTGTCATTTGAATTCTATTTTTCTGAATTTAATTATCTTAATAAGTTTTTATTGGTAAAAAAACACTTGATTGAATAAAAATTAATAGAAAAAAAAAATTAAAAGTTTAGAGACATGGTTGAACAAAAATAAGGTTGAGACACCAAAAAAAAAAAAAAGTTTAGACACTTGATTGAATAAAAATAAAGTTGAGAAACCAAAATAGAAAAAATAAAAAAGTTTAGACACTTAATTGAATAAAAATAAAGTTGAGAAACCAAAATTGAAAAAATGGACAAGTTGATACACAAATTATGCAGCAACCGCACTGCTATAGTAACATGAGTTACGATGTAGTAAATTGTTTTTTTATTGAGGCTGAGCACGAGGCCACTTCACTCCACCTTCACATGTTTTGCACATAGGGGTTGTTATTTCTATCGCGTAGGGTTAGCATGTGGAGATGTATGATTAATTTGGTCCCGATAAAATCATTTTTCTTTCAAAAAAAAAAAAAAAACTAAACAGAGAAAATTAATTTTCTTTTAACATGTTTTTGGTTACCATTTTTTAGGAACCAAACAAAACAGTTCCATGTGGTTTCTGGGCTGTTGGGCCTTGCAGTCACGTAATGAATAGGGTTTGAGTTGGGCCTGGTTGGATGTGTATAAGTTTTCAATACCATAAGCCCACACTAACTACCAAACCCAATATCCCAGAGTGTTGCTCTTCGGCCTCCATGAGCCTTCTTTCTTGACATAAAATCTTCACTTTTGTTTAAAATCCATTGGATTTGCAGCTAAAAGAAAAAATAAATAAAAGAGTCGAAACTTCGATATTCTTTAAATATTTTTGTGAAATTAATAATTCATTTATTTTAGAGATGCCTAGAGAAAAGGAGCTCTAGCCAACCTGAGAGTTAAATATGTACTTTTTTGGGCCATGCGAGTCCAGCCATGTTTTATCATTCAAGCCCAAATTAAGCTCTATGGGTGATAAATGGGTGGGTTTCGACTTCGGATGTCATGGATTTATTTTGGTGGCTGAAGACATAGTCCCGTTTAACTGCCTGGATTGTTCGAGCCTAGAGATGAGTCTTTTTTTTTTTTTTTTTTTTTGTTATCTAGCTTTGCGATTCCGTTTATAGGATTTATGGGCATTCTTTCCCTTATCTAGATGGCGGTCGATTCGCGTAATAGATTCTGCGGATGGTCGACCTCCCAGGATGTAGCCCGATATAAGCGCTGCGAAAAGGGGTTTTTGCGTGATTGATGTAGATGCGATGCCTTGCGATGATTAAGTCGGCCAGGGTGGAAAGAGAAATAAATGAGTTAGCGTGGTTAGGTTGCGTACGCTACTATAAGGTGGAGAGTGCTTTAAACATACTCAAATTTCTCCTAGATTATAGGAAAGATAATCTCGTGATTTTGGTGATAAGATATCTCTTTCTTTATCAAGGACTAGTTCTTCCTTATTAAGGAGGTTTGGATACCGAGAGATTCATGGATGAATATCTTGATCGGTGATTACTTAATAATTTATCGCGAACTTTATATGCGGTGGGATGGTAGATTGGGGGGTTGGAATCCCAGACGAGGGGTTTAGGATTCTTTCGTACGGTTGGCTCGCATGGTTTTGATATGTGTTGGGTCGTGAGGGGCTGGCTCATGGGGGGCGGGGCGGGTGGTGGGCTTGCACGAGCAGGCGTTGGTAGTGGGTTTAGGCTTTAAAGGGCACGTGCTTCCATGATGCCCGAATTTTTTTCGGCCCCGGAGGATTATGTGAGGCCGCCGCCGTGACCACCTCGTAAGGTGCCGCCCGGTGGAAGGCTGTTCATGGATATCATAAATTCGCATTTGGCGAGTTCCTTTGCGCCTCCCCGGAGGTCGAACCCGGGGACTGGGGTCTTTGGTCGATGGGGCGTCTGCAGTGCCGGCGGCTCTTAGCTGCCGGTTGGTGGCTCAAGGCTGCTACCGTGGACCTTACTTTGATGCGGGTTATCTAGGAGAAAAATACTGAGGAGGGCGTGATATTCTGTAGTGGGACACTTTGAAGGAATATACTAATTACAGAATATTAATTTAATAAAACACAGCTTTTCCCACCATGAAAACTTACTTGTTTCTTGAGTTTCTTTGGCTCTTATACCTTGATTACTTGAAGATCCAGCTTTGAAAGCTTGAATGAGGAGAAAAATCGCATCTCATCATATTTGCCACCCCCACTTTTTTCTTCTTGCTTCTCCTTTCTCTCCCTTTCCTTTCTCTCTTTTCTTCCCTCTCCTTTTCTCTACGGGTTCTCCTCCTTTTGAGCCAACTTAATATCTTATATTTGGAATTTTGCTTCACACTTAGCAATTGCCTTTCCACTTTAAAATTACCCTTGAACGAAAAGCTCATTGGTCCATTCTAATGATAAAATCCATTAACCCTATTATTTTATTCGCCAGCAGTCATTAGAAAGGTTTTAATTAAATCCTTCACATTGGATTCAGGCTCTGAAATCATCATCGGTTAAAATCGGTAATCGAATCCGGACATGTCGTATTGCAGTGCACGTTAGGATCGCGAAGCTATCAGCAGTTTCCCGTTTCACTTTTATTCGATTTCGTTAGTCTTTATGATATATTACGGACATTTCGTATTTTTCGGCCCAATTTCAGAAAAATTTCGTTGCGGTACCGAGCCAGGTCCGATCGTATTCGCAAATCTCTATTCTCTTCTAAATATCGGGTTCAAAGTCATAGGAGCGAAATTTCTAAGAATTCTTTGCAAACCCCTCCATGGGATATAATAAGAAAAATCACACTACTTCTTAAGGGCATTCGGGTTACAATTTCGAAAATTCCACATCGTGTCGAATGGCGTCCAGGAGCGTTCTAAATTCTAAGCTACCCTCGTTTCTATCATTAGACCTCAAATCAGTTCAAAAACTACTATTATAACATTAAATCAGGTTGGGGTTTTACATTATGCCCTTCTAGTCGGGGAAAAATATTGTGTTTCGGGATCCTAAGTATGGAGAATTGTAGATTATTAATGCGTATATGTTCCAATACATTTGTGGCGCGTGATATTCTGATGATGCATTCAATGCACCTTTTGAAGCCCCACCCCTATATATGGGGTGAGGTCTGCAGGATTTATGAAGTTTCGATGGATTCCTCTTTCGTTTTCCCACATTGTGTGATTTCCTCCCCACACCGCTCTTGTAAGGAATTTGGTGAAGGTGGAGAGGTTATGGAGGAGGCTTTTAATCTTCTGTTTGTTTGTTTCCAATGGATGTGTGTATTTAGAAAATGACATATGTGTTGACTTACGGATGTCCTAGATTGGGAGAGCTCGGCGTGCCCGATTCCATGCTTCCCCCGGGGTTCTTCGCTGGGAGCTGGGTGCCCCACGTCTGTGCCCTGGGTCGAGGGGTGTGGTCGGAATGTGCCGGTTGAGACGGCGAGGGGAGTCTTGAAGCGAGGCTCTTCGAGACTCTTCTTTTTCTTCGACTTTCTTCTTTTCTTTGTTTCTTTTTTGACAATCAATACGGTATGGTTACTTGGACGGTTGTAATAGATTACATCATCTGGTTGTTTAAGGACGCATTTGTTTTTGTTTTGTGTAACCACTGATGCCTATTGACACATTTTAATAAGATTTGGTTTTTGGGCATACTTGTGCACCAAACTTTCTATCTTTCATTATTTCTGCGTATGTCGACTAGGGGAGCAGTCGGCCTGAAGATGGCTTATGAGAAGCCTTTATTGGTTGTGAATGTGTTTTTGGATTTTCCGACTAGGACTGCTCTTTGGGTTCCACACGTTTTGAAAGGCAAATTGAGGGGCCCAATAACCTAGCGGACCTAGGTCCATAGAACTATGGGCTCGGTGGTTGATAGATCCCAAGGGCTGAGTGCTTTCAATCAGCGAGCTCATGCGCAATATAGATGCCTTGTAATAAAAAACGTCTTGTGAATACCAATAGTGGGGGTGAGAGGAGCACGTTTCTTGATACTAGGGCTAGTATGCTGGCGCATTTCATGCGCTTGTCCGTGCCTTACCCTATACAAAGATAAGGATCCAGAAGTTAATTTCTTTATTGTTACTTAGAAACCTTTCGCCCAAAAACTCTTTGAGCATCTGCAACACTTCTGAAGATTTTGGCCAAGGAGCCGTTGAAGGTTTGCAACCATTTTTGATCTCATGGTGGGTTTTTCCTCTGCCTCGCTTCCGATTTTGCTTGTACGGATTGTTTTGTTTGTGGTGGTTTGTTCTGGTCTTGCCTTGAATGCATGTTTTTCAATCGCCGGTAGGGTTCCGAGGACGGAACTGTATGCATTTTTTTTGGGATGTACTCGGGCCTAGGGGCGTCCTAATAAGTTTCGAAAAGCTCCCCAGTCTAGGGTTTTGGTCCTATTATCACTTTGCTAAGAGATCCTCGAGTTGATCCCCTTTTTTTGTTTGCTTGTAGAACGATGAGAGGTCAAGATGAGACTTCCACTAGTCAGGTTGGGCGCAGGAGGGGGTCCAACCGGGAGTCGCCTACTATAAGCAGCCTTATGTCTTGTATGTCCGTGGAGGAATTGAGGTCCTTTGCTGAGTCCTTAATGACATTAGCTTAGAATTGTCGGACGGACTGACTTTCTCTACTGTTGGACAAGCGGATAATGTCGTTTGCTTTACTCAGGAGCAGTTCGTAGCTGGACTTCGCTTCCCTATTTCTTCGTTGGTGAAGCAATTCCTACATGTCACCTGGGCTCCTCCTGCGCATATTCATTCGAATGTTTTTCGGATTTTAATGGGTTGCAGTGTGCTTAAATTTATCTATTAGTTGGATATTTCGCTGGTAGAGATATGTTTCATCTATATGTTGAAGTTGGGGACCGAGGGCCTGCTATTTATGTCGGCCCATAGTCCTCGACTACAATTTGTAACCCAATTCCCCCAAGACGGAGGTGAAGGGGGTTGTTTGTAGGTTTTTAAAGTTCAAAACAAAGTTTGCAACGGAAGATTTTGGTCTAGTAAATTTGAGAAATTAATCCTATTTATTTTTTATCACCCCTTAACGCCTAGGGTTTTGCATATCGTCTTGAAAAGCCTAGATTTTTCCAACGCTAATAAAATAAAGATTTTATTGATTAATGGTAAATTTGACTTAGTTTCATTTTTTTTTGCCTCCATCTAACCCTCTTGATCTCATGTGTTGAGAATATCAAGAGTTCTAAAAATAAAACCTTTGTTAATCTGTATGCCCACACGTACTCTGTGGTGAAGAGGAAAGGCTTGGAAGATCTTGGAAAACAGAAAAAAATAAAAATTAAAAGGATCTTGAGTTGTCAACCCTACTTGCCAGAAAAATCTCCTTAATTTGATTGAAGTAATTCTTCTTTATTGTTTGTTGATTAGTATGCATGTACCATAGGATCGTAAAAAGAGTTTTTATTAATTTTTAAAATTTACTGGACTAAAATCTTCCGCTGCAAACTTTGTTTTGAACTTTAAAAACCTACAATTTGTATCAGAGTGGTCTATGTGTATATGCATATTAATGTATATGTGGGCATTCTTGCATTATTTGATAATCTTGTGGATGTATAATTGTTATATATTGATGAATGTTTGAATGTATGAAATTTTTAAAAAATTAAGATTAATTGTATGGTGTTTTGGGTTAAGATTTGTTGTTTTTTTTAGATCTTGTGTAAGCATAATGGGGCATAAGTTTTTGTAATTTATTTTGTAAAAATTTTGCACCTGAAAGATCTATCAAGATTTAGAAAGTGATCGACAAATGGTTCAGCCACACCCATCCTAAGCTCTATACCTTCAAAAATAAAGTCTTATATGGACATCCCAGAAGAGAAAGTTATGCCTAAATACGGAAAGATGTTCGAGGATGCGGGATGACGGGAAACAACCGTTCACATTAACCTGAGCTGCCATTCTTTATTTTATGGTACATGAACTTTGTTGAATATAGTGGTGACTATGACCCTAAGTCCCAGGCTAAAAGTGTTTAGGGTCTCGTGGAGTAAAATTGGGCTTGGGCCTTATCGATAAGAAATTATTAATTTTACAAAGAAGTTTTGGGTTATTAGATCAGAGTTGGTGGATCGGGCTTACCGCAGAGTTGAAGCCGAGATAAAGGGAGTTATGTAGCTGCCGAAGCCCGACTTTGAAATTTATTTATTTATTTATTTTATTTACAAGGGTTGTAATTTTAGAAATCTGAAGACACCGAGGCCCGCTTTCTTTAATTTATTTATTTTATTCTTATTGTTATTGATATGATTGATAACATGTCCATGCATTTAACATGCCATACATGAATGCCCACATTTAATGTTTTTACATACATATCATTTTCCTAGAACATGATAATTAAGATGTCCTATGTGCTTATCTTGTTCATCTTGTTGGAACAATTAATTAAATAATATTAGCCACCAGTTTAATTAGTAAGCAGTAAAATTTACATTAATTTTATTTAGGGTTTGCGTATCATCTTGAAAAGCCCGGATTTTCAACGCTAACAAAATAAGATTTTTATTGATTAATGGTAGGGTGACTTAGGCCAAACTATTTTATATACTAGGTTTACCTAATAGTTGACCCTTAAGTTATGGATTGGATTGTCCTGGTAACTTAGTACCAATAGGATTGGACTCATAATTTGATTAAGTTCCACATTTTAGTAATTAGTATATAAGATATAATAATTGGCTAGGGTTATAAGACATATGATGTTTTATAAATAGAAAACACTTATTTTAAAATAGTGATTGGGAGAAGGTTATATATGACAATATGCCCTACGGTCTCCATTATTAGTGCAACACCGTGAGATATAAGGCCAGGGCCCTAGCGGCCTTAGTTTCATCCTCCACATACGGAGGGTTTCTATCTATGTTAATATCAAGGTTGACTTCCTTGAGAGATAGGATTGAGTGATGCATTTGAGTTAATACATACTACGGCGGCGAATTTTGAGGTTAAGTCATTAAATACGAAATAATGGTCGCACACTCACAAGGTGCTGGATTACTTGTTCGTATACCTTGACCAAATTTGGCGGTAGTTATTAAGTAAAGAAAAATATGAATATTTTGATTTTGCTTATTAATTTGGAAGGAACTCAGTCTAAAGTTGATTTGAAAAATTGGCCATGGCCAGGACCACTACGACCCATATTAATTGTTGAATCAATTTATCTTGGATTGAGTATAAGGTTTTATGTGTTTTTACTTGCTGCATTCATCATTTACTTTCAGCTTGTGATATTTATTTTCATTTATAGTAATTGTTTGAGGTTATTTAATTTCAGCAATCATGTTAATGTCAACAGCTCCTGTTATCGCTTTACTCGTAATGGCGGTGGTGATAACCGTTAAATGGAAGTCAAACTTGTTAATATTGTGTAATTTGTGAGAACCAGTTTGTTCTCAGCGAGGAATGTCCTCGAGCCCCCGCTATGCTTCTCGTCTTGTATGCGAGAAAGATATGATAGTTGGATTCATTCAAGCCGACAAAGCGTATTTACATGCTTGCTAGCATGAGCGATGTTCTTAGGAAGAAGCATGAGAGGGCGTGAAGACTACATATGAGACTATAACGGGGAATCTCTACAGGCCATGTTTGGGCAACAATTTGACTAGTCAGCGTCATGAAGCTGCTCGAAGCGGCTATATGACACGTAAGATGAAAGAAAGGAGTTTCAATCGAGAACATGTTTTGAACATGATCGACGATGCACGGCGGAGAATACATGGGGCCACCATTGATGAGCGTACTCGAGTTGAGTATTATCACTTGAGGTCCCTCACACGGCTTTCTCGCATTCACTACCAGCTATGTTATGAACAGGCTGTGATTTTAGCATGACTCGACTCTGGAGAAGTGGAGTGCGGAACTTTGATGCCATAAGTAAGACTAGGCCCAGAGGCGAAGCAAATGTTGGCAGCATCAGCTATCTTCACTCTTACGGTAGAGACAAAGAGGAAAGAACACACAAGGTGAATTAAAGCCTGTGACTTGGGGCAAAGGCGAGGAAGAAGAACAACGGAGACGAGAAGCCTAAGGAAAGTGTTTCCATTACGGGGTTGAAGGTCATTGGAAGAGAAACTGTAACAAGTATCTCAGGTGAAGGAATAGAAAGGTAAAAATATAGTTTGCGGTTCGAAGCACAACAGTGGAATGATTTGTCACCACTAGATAGTTGATTCGGGAGCCACTAACCATGTTTATTCTTCTTCCATGGATAACTTAGTTCTTCGAGGAGCAATGGCTAGGGACGTTACTATGAGGTTGGTAGTGGGGAGGAGTCGGTCTCGGCAAGGCGAGTGGGAGTACTTAGTTTAAATTTAAGGAATAAATTTCTTGTTTTGAATAATGTATTTTATTCTTTGGTTTTAGGAGAAATTGATTCGTTTCTATGTTGTATGGAGCAATTATTTAGTATTTCTTTTTATTAATAATGAGATTGTTATTTCAGAAATGGTTTAGATATTGTCTGCAAAACTTTGAAAATGGGTTATATGTCTTTGAAAGATTTACGATTAGAGCGATCATTAAATAGTCGAATTATTCTGAAGTGAACATCCCCTAAATCTAACAAAACGTCGAAAAGTTTCCTATAGTGATAACATTGTCTTTGAAAAATATAGGGTTAGGCCACATTAAGCATGATAGAATATGGGTTAGTGAGATGGTCGCTTTAAGAAAGCTAAATATTTGGCACTCTTTGTTTGTGAATCACGTTTAGAAGGTAAAAAATGACTAAAGACGCTTTTCTCGACAAAGGGCGAGAATCGAAAGAAACGCGTCTTCGACTTGTACATAGCGACCACGCGATGCACTAGGGTGTGCAAGCTAGAGGTGGTTATGAATATTGCGTCACCTTTTCATTGATGATTATTCAAGATACAGTTATGTTTGCCTAATGCACAAGAAATGGGACTTTTGGAAAGTTTAAAAAAATTATGGCGAGAAGTTGAAAGCGGTTAGGTAAATCACTAAAACTCTTCGTCAAATCGGAGGGTGAGCTACCTTGATACGAGGGGATTCGAGGGATCATTTGTTTGGGCATGGAGTCTGTCGACTCCACGAGCACCGGAACACCGTAAGCGGGAATGGTGTTGTTGCGAGAAAGAAGAAATAGGGCAGTTACTAAGATATGGTTAGATCAATGATTAGCTACTCTCATTACCAATCTCATTTTGGGATATTCACTTGTAGCTAGCGATTACACATTTTGAATGTGGTTCCATCTAAGTCAATAAAAAAGACACCCTTAGAGTTATGGAATGGACATAAACTTAGTTTCGTCACTTTTCGCATATGGGGTGTCAAGCACTGCGTAAAGGCAGGAGATTGGAACCTTGAGCAATGTGTATGTTTGTAGGCTATCAAAAAAAACTAGGGAGGTTTTACGTTACATAGTCCTTGGGATGAGAAAGTATTTAATATCGACAAATGCGACTTTTCTCGAGCTATATGACGAAACTTCAAGCCACCAGTAGGTTGTCTTGGAGGAGCTGGCGCTCGATTGGGTGAAGATCACCATCAACCAACGACGAGCGACAAAGTCGAGACCCATATTCTATTCAGAATATCCTGGTACCTCGGCGTAGTGGGGAGGGGGTAGTGAAGACGACCTCCCATTACGAGACATGAAGGAGAAATACGATTTCTAGTGTCGGTCGAGGGATGATCCATTGACATGCCAGGTGATGCCCGTGGTTGATTACACGACAGGACACAAATAAGCAAGAATGCTATGAACCCAGAAAAAGTATAAGGTCGTGTACTCCCAACTCTATCGAACTTGTAGATCACGAGGATGCGGGCTATAGGATGTAAATGAATCTTCAAAAGAAAAAGAGGCATATATGGGAAAGTGGAGACTTTCAAAGCTAGGCTAGTGGCAAGGGTTATACCCAGAGTGGACTATGAGAGAAAATTTTCTGCCGGTAGCTAGCTAGAGTCTATTCGCATTCTTTTTATCCATGGCGAAGCACATTAGGTGTGAGAGATACGACAAATGGATGTCGAGAGCGGCACTAGAATGGCTATCTTGAAGAAAGCATCTACATGAGTCACAGCAAGGGTTTTTGTGGATAAAGGCTAATAGCGAGAAAGTCTGTAGTTGCTTAGGTCCATTTATGGTGAGCGGCTTGGGTTTTGGGATCTGCGTTTTGATGAAACTATCAAAACCGTGTGGTTTGCCTGGCAAATGTTGATGAACCTTGTGTATACAAGTACATCAAAGAAAGAAGGTGGTCTTCTTGGTTCTTTCGTAGATGATATTCTACTCATTGGGAATGATGTAGAAACATTATTGAATGTAAAAAGAAATGGCTGCAGAGCAATTTCAAATGAAAGATTTGGGAGAAAGCGACTGCTGTTCGCGGGATCCCGAGTATAAGATATCGAACAAGCTTTTGGCATTGTCTCAAGCATCTTATATTGATAAGGTGCTAGCTCGATTTACCGATTACTGGAATTCGAAAAGGTCGTACGGAGCGACATGAAATTATCCTTTCCAAGGAAGCGTGTCTGAACCTTAAGAGGAAGAAGAGGATATGAGGCAGTTCCACCACATGCCCCTCGGTGTGGGCGACCTCATGTATGCCATGTTGTGTATGAGGCCTGATATCTGACCCATCTTGTTAGGGATAGTCGTCGTTACCCGATCGATCTGGAATGGGTCGGATAACGATTGAAACATATTCTCAAGTATCTTAGGAGAATGAGAGATTATATGCTTGTGTACTCGGGTGAGACTACGTGGATATGCGGTCGATTTTCAATCGAGGGCGAATAGTCAGTCGCACATACGGGTCAATATTCACTCTTGGTGGTGGGCCGTGAGTGCGGAGGTATCGAAGCGATCTGGTGTTGCGGATTCGACCATGGGCGAATACATATGGCGTCTTGTGAAGTAGCTAAGAATCGGTTTTGGCTCGAGAAGTTCACGATATGGAAGTAGTTCCAAACATGGAAAAACCACTTTGTTTTACTCTTGTGACAATAGTGGAGGCAGTGCGAAACTCGAACCAAGGAGTCCGCAAGAGAAGCATATAGAAAGGAAGTATCATTTGATACGAAGTCGATGCAATAGAGGGGCCAAATATGAAGATAGCGGAAGACGTAACCTTGCGGATCCCGGATTTACCAAGACTTTTACACGAGAAGGGTGTTCAGGTCACTTAGAGGACTAGGTTTAAGAGGCATGTCTCACCTTGCTTTTAGAGACGAAGTGGGAGATTGTTGGGCATGGTGCCACCAAAGCATGTAATTTGTCTTTGCTTCATGAAAACAATTTTCTATATTTGATTCTTTATACATGTGTTGTATAATTTGGTAAATATCATAAAATCGAGTTTATTAAATGTAACTATAATCTTAGTATATAACCGATTCATATATGAGATGATCGAAGTATAGATAATAAACTAGAAGTATTTGTCGTAGTAAATCAAAGTAAGGATCTTTGATCTATAACACTACTAGTACGATCCAACGAACATTAAGAATGCGGTAATCTTGATGCAGGTGCGATGTAGTGACATTAAAATGGAGGTGCTTTATGTAATCTGATTACATAGGACATGACCAGACATGGATTAAACTCTTAAATAATATACCGTTACAATTAAGAGTTTAAACCGTGTCACTAGATGATCATATGCGGATTGAGGCCCATTGAGATAGGTAGCTAGGAACATGTCTTATAGATATGGAATCCAAACCCTTCTTGAGGGAAGCCGGATAATTGGTTCCCGCAGGAGTGTTAATTAGGCTGAAACCGGTTTGAGCGCTGGTTATAACGGGTTTATAAAAATTAGCTGTTCACCTAGTAAATTAATGGAACTTAAGGATAAATATATCATTAGAGGGTAAAACAATAATTTCACCCCTAGCTCTAATGATGGACCAATTTTGGAGGATTAATTGCATGTAATGATCATATCAATGAATTTGCTTGATATCACTTCGTGGTGTGCATATTCTGAGTTCGGTTCGAATTTTTAGTGGAATAATATTGGAACTAATAAATTATTTTAATTGATTAAAGAAGTTTATTAATTATCAAATTTATTGGGTGGAATTACGGGTCCATAGGTCCTTGGGCGCCTGCATGCTTGTACATGATTAAATTAACAAAGAAATCCCTTGGAGGGCATAGTTGTAAAAGAAATTGTTTCATAGAAACTATGTAGTAATTATTGGATAATTAAATGTTAATTAATTAATTATTGAATTGAAGGTAATTCATAATGATACCTTATGGATGAAACTCAGTTAATTTGAAAATTAATAACATTAATTAATTATTGAATTAATTAATTAATAGGAATTACTATATGGATGAAACGGTTAATTTGATAAATTAATTCTATTTTTCCGTCGTAGGGTATATTGTCATAGTGATAACAAGTATATTTAGCATCTCAGGTTAGGCCACATTAACCTTGATAGAATAAACCAGTTAGTAAAGGATGGTCTTTTAAGAAAGCTAAATGTTAGCACTCTTCCTGTTTGTGAATCCTGTTTAGAAGGTAAAATGACTAAGAGACCTTTCTTAGCATAGGGCGAGAGATCCAAAGAACCTCTTCAACTTGTACATAGCGATGTCTGCGGTCCACTAAGTGTACAAGCTAGAGGTGGTTATGAATATTTCGTCACCTTCATTGACGATTATTCAAGATACGATTATGTTTACTTAATGCACAAGAAATCTGAGACTTTTGGAAAGTTTAATTTCTCAAATTAATCGTTTCATCCATATAGTAATTACTATTAATTAATTAATTCAATAATTAATTAATTAACATTTAATTATCCAATAAATACTACATAGTTTATGAAGCAAATTTTTTTTGTTATGCCTCGAGGTTGCTTTGTTAATTTAATTAGGTACCGGTGTTTTACGAGGCGGCAGGGACACATGGACTAGTAATTCCAAGCTTTCCCAATATATTTGATAATTAATTAAACTCTTTAATCAATTAATCCTAATTTATTAGTTCGATGTATTCCTTTAAAAATACGGCTGAACTCTTGTGTATTCTGGAATAATTTATGTAGTGATACTAAAGCGGTCGATGATATGATCATTACATGCAATTCAATCCTCGAAAATTGGTCCATACGTTAGAGAGCTAAGGTGAAATTACTAGTTTACCCCTCTAGTGATATCTTTTATCCTTAAGTTCCATTAATTCATTAGTGAAGCAGTTAATTTATAAGCTGTTATAAATTAAAGCGCTCAACTTGTTAAGTTCTAAATTAACACTTAAGAGAACCCAGTGTCAGGCTTCCTGAGAAGGGTTTGGATTCCATATCACGTAGGACATGTTCCCGACCACCTATCTTAATGGGCCTCCAAGACATAGTATTGGACTGTCTTAGGACGAGGCCAGTAACATGGTCAAGGCCATTGAAATGAACGAGGAGTCCATTGCTACTCGGGATTAGATCGATACGCATATAATCATCTAGTGACACGGTTTAAACTCTGGTAACGGTATATTATTTAAGGTTTAATCCGTAATACGGTCGTAATCTATGTATCCGATTACATAAATCACCTTCATTTTAATGTCACTACATCAGGAATCCAAATCAAGATTACTACATTCTTAATGTTCAGTAAACCGTACTAGTAGTATTATAGATCAAAGATCCCTACTTTGATTTACTACGGACAGTTTAGTTTATTATCTATAATCTTGATCATCTCATATATAGCCCGTTATATACTAAGATTATAGTTACATTAATAAGCGGATTTACTGCATTATTTACTAAATTATACGACACATGTATAAGAAATCAAATATGAAAATTGTTTTCATGAAGCGTGCAATTACATGCAGGGCACATACTTGACATTGTTATGGTTAGGGGCGGAGTGTGCGAAGCCCGCTCTTCAGGCTTCCTTTTGATGTGAATGCGGTCTCCCATGTTCCCTAAGGTTGGTCTTAGTTTGGTTTGCAACTCATGTTACGCTAGATGGTGCGTGTGCCGACATACATATGTTTTTCTTGATGTTATCTGCAGTAGCGCGGTCGGTAGTCACTTTGGATCGAAAGGTTAACTTTGGCGAACATTGAAGATTCTTTGGAGGTATTAGCAGAGGCGGGCGCAATCATGAGCTTTTGTTAACAACAAGGAACTTGCGAGAGTTGGCCACCTGCGCCTTCCCTTAAATCATCCTCGTCGTTCCCCGTAGAGCTCATTGAGGGAGAGCACTTCGTTCTCGCAAACCTCTGTAAGTTGAGCCCGGGTAGCTCTTCTCAAGCAGTTGCTGCTCAGGAAGATCAGGTGGAGGCCGCTATAGGTACCTTAGTGAAAGTGCGACTAGGCCGTCGACCTGAAGTTCGTGGCGCCCCGGGTCGGAAAAGAAGAAGAAAGGGGAAATGCGGGCCGAGGGTTGCATGGCTTGAAGGTAGCCCGACGTTGGGGTTGGAAGACTTTGTGGATTGGACCGGCATAATTTGGGTGAGCGAGCTAGGGGAGGAATTTCTAGGCTTGCGCCGGGGTTCCGCCACGCATGGATGCGTGCGGCTCACGGGCTCGGAAGTGAGGCCACCACATATATGATGAAATGTTTGAAGGTCTTCACGGATGAAGAGCTTGAGAGGGGTACGGCCCCGATAATTTCGGCCGAACTTCCAGCCGATCGAGCCTCAATGATCCAACCGATCTTGGAAGGCGCCCCGGTGAGGTCGGCGCGGCTACGGAGAGGATCCTAGCGGGAGGAGACCTTCCAATGTCGGCAAGGTAGGAGAAGGGGCCACATAATGGGTAAACTCTATTTGCTTTGATTCTCACACTTTAAGCTTTGCGAGATACCAAGTCGCCGAGAAAGATCGCTGATCGGTGTTGAGCAAGTACGTTCCTCCGTAGGAGAGGATCCATCCCTCAACAAGCATGGTTGCCCTTGATTCAGAGGGTGCTCGGGAGATCATCCACCATTGGAGCCTTGACTAGGCGGATGTGGCCGGCTGCATGTAGTACTCGACCTTGGCTCCAGGAGGCGAGCCCGAGACTTGGGGGCCTTGAGTCCTCACTTTCGTTTTGAATCATTTTGAATAATCCAAATACAGTACTTTTCCAAACTTTGGCATCACTCAATGAGAAAATATATATACGTAAATACCACTTTAACATGAAGGGGGCCCATCATTTGATCACAAAACTCTTTTTTCATTCGATGTGGTATTTCATGTCCATTTGGTCCATTTCCCACCTTTATACAATGCGACATTATTAGTTGTTTTCAATATCCAAATATTTACAAAACATAATAAGAGTTCAATTTTCATAATAGTGTTTATACAAAATGAGTCGAATAATTTCATGTATGCATGTGATGGAGCTTTATTTATCCTCCGTGTGACTTTGATGATGACTCTAATTCACTACGAATTACACGTCTTAAATACTGTTCGCAGTACATCTTGCGATGATAAAAGCTGCGCGCTAACCACTCATGCTTAGGGGTTATATAGTACTTTCTCTTTACATTTCGGTTTAAGTCGAATCATCGCGATTTTTTCTAAACCATGCTTTTGAATCTTTTGAATGATCAATGCAAATAAAATACATATATTCATTTCATATACATTCATTTACGGTTCATTGATCATTCTAAATATGTACTTTCATATGTAATAAATCATTCAAAACACAAATCATGCATTTCACAAATATTCTTATCATTTTGCCCTTAAACGAATTTAATGCTTTCGGTGCACAATATAACGGAATCACCGGCACAGTCCCGCTAGGATGCAGGCCGATATAAAAAAACATTTTGTTTTATAACTGATTCGTTAATTTTGCAATAGGTTATGCTGAAATCAACAAAATTTATAACCTATTTCCTCCTACTGCCATAGCAAAGCTACTGCAGTATAGTGGCTCTAGGGTCGAACACAAGGATGGGTTTTTTTCGCACAAATGATTTGTAGTTAAGTCCAAAATTATGAATTTGGTTTGGATTTTGGGTTTTTGGTAAAAACAGTGAGTTTGATGGTTGAAAACTGGAAATAAACTGGAGAAAAATATAAAAGAAAACTCCTTGAAGTATCAGGCTACTGGATTTGAGCTCCTAAGGTAACTGAGGGGTCCTCGAGTCCCTTTCCTCGCTTTGGGGAGGATGACCTATAGTTATTTCCCGAACCGAATCTTCATTTGACACTAAAAACTAAACCCTAATAATTTTCCTTTTGAGATATAACACTTATTGGACATAAATGTTCTCGAACAATGAAAATTTATCTCCTTGATCTACCCTACAGTAACAAATAAATGGCAACTAACCGAATTTCAGTGAATCTAGCAATAAACATCCATTGAACCCTAAAGGATTGCCAAGTACTGGTCAATCAAGGTAAATCTAAGGGATTTAAACCTAGAGTAAGAGATAGAAACATAAATGATAATAAATGCTTGCGTTAAAAGCATGAAGACCAACAGTTTATGTAACACCCCGAATTATACCATAAGAGTTTTATAACATGTTTAGGGTATAGTAAAAGTAAACGTATATTTTTTTGGAATAAAATAAAGATAAAAATAAAATAAGCAAGAACTTGGAATTAATACAAAAGTTAAGGGTAAATTAATAATTTACCAATTCAGGACCCAATGGTCATAATTTAATAAGTTCATATGCTAAAGTAGGAATATGCATAAGTTAAATTAAGAATAATAGAGAAGATGAGAAGCTATTGTAAAAATATCATAAATTGATTTGCAAATATTAGAAGAGTTGGAGGACCGAAGTGAAATAAAAAGGGGATAAAATCAAATAAGGATAAGACCAAGATAAATATCTCATTTTGGTCTTGGAGAAAGAGAGAGCAAAAACGGGAAGAAGAAGAAGAGAAGAAAAGAAAGAAGGAAGGGAAAAAGAAGATCATAGGTGTGGATTCTAGTATGGAATAGTATGGAAGTCTAGTGATTTTTTTTTATAGAAAGTATAGATACATGGTTTGAAACTTTCTATTTTGTGTATGGTTTGGGTTTGGAAACTCCCAAACTCATTTCTTGTTAAGGTTGAGTTGAGAAGAGCTCTAAGGCTCCTATATATGTGTTTTGGGAAGGGTCTGGTTGCAATTTAAAACCAAGAAAATTTCCCTATTTTTGATCATACGCATTAGCCGGATGTTAGAACTGGTTTTTGGGTAAGAAATAAAGGGAATTTAGTAGTAAGCCATTCTGATAAATTGTAGCCACAGCAATGAACTTGATGTTAGGCTTTTGAATTTCTCAATTCAGACCTCTGTAGACCAAGTTATGGTTCTTTTACCCTGAACAATCCAGCTCCGCCAGAGCAGCTCGACTGAGTTTGACTACGTGTGACCTCCAACTTCGAAAGGTCATAACTTCTTCGTTCGAACTCCGTTTTGGGTGTTCTTGGACTCTATGGAAAGCCCATTGAGTCAGCAAATCCATTCATGCCTGTGGAGGACATTAGTGAGCTCGGACAGGTCAGGATCAGCTCGGGCCAAGGCCAGGTCAGCTCGCAAGTCAAACCGCTGGCTGGCTTGACTACGTGTGACCTCCAACTCTCGTATGTCATAACTTCTTGTCCGAACTCCGTTTCCTGGGTGTTCGGATCGTATGGAAAGCCCATTGAGTAAAAAGAATCCATTCATGTACCTTGCTGAGGGTACTATGAGCCTCGCAGAAAGTCAGATCAGCTTGGCCAAACAGGTCAACCTCGCCGTCGTCACCGGTGTGGTTTGACTACGTGTGACCTCCAACTTCGAAAGGTTATAACTTCTTCGTCCAAACTCCGTTTTGGGTGTTATTGGACTCTATGGAAAGACCATTGAGTCAAGAATCCATCCATATATATCTTGAAAAAAATTGGAACTAATATTAGTTCCAGAAATCACGAAAAACAGTAGGCCATGCAGGTAACCATAGTTATTCATATTATGAACTTCTATTATGAACTCATAAATAGCTCATAAGCATACATGGTAATCATAGTTATTCATGCATATAATGAAATATGAAAAATTCAAAGATACGAATAAATGATTGTATATATACATATGACTCTTAGGAATGACAATAATTATTCGGGAATGAGATATATCTTGAACAATAAAATGCTGCATGGATTTGTGCAGCTAGAGACACAGGCAGAGAGGATAGATGGGCATGCATTAGGGAAAAACAAGTGCACGCAACATCTTGTCCGGTTGGCCGTTTAGGTCGTATCGCCTTCGGGCCCCTTATAGATCGTCATTGTCATCACAATGATAACAACGCCTTCGGGCCCTTATAGATGGTCATTGTCTCGCACAACGATAACAGCGCCTTCGGGCCCTTATAGTTTCCTTTATCCACTTCTAAGGTTTATGCAAACATGAAACATAAAAGAAAATGACAAGTATATGCAAATGAAAGGTATTGAATATATGACATGATATGAGAAACATAACACTGCTATGTGATGATAGTACAGTTACAAGAACAAGAAGTAAAGTATAAGATGACATGAAAAGTATATGAAATGTGATAAGAAATGAAACATGTTATGAAAAAGTATATACATGAGAAATGATAAGTATATGTAAATTTTATATGTGTCATAAGTATATGCATTTGTATAGAAGTGTGGTGACCCTTAGTAAAGGTCATCCAAATGTATTAATTCCCACTAAGCGTAAAGCTTAGCACGGGTGTTTTCATCAGGTGTAGGTACTGAAAGAAGCCGGAGGACGGGACAATTTATTGCGGTCAGGCCACGCATTACTAGGTGCCCATTGGAAGACCTTTTGGTCTATTTTGTATATGTAATTTTGTTTTTTTTGTAAACAATGTAAATATTGATAATGTTGAACACTTCTATATATGGAGCTTGTATATATTTTATGTCCCATTGTTTCTAGAATATAATACAAGTTAAATGTTCTTTATTATATGAATGAACAAGTTTAAAAGTTTATAAGTTTATAAAAAAAAAAAAAAAAATATATATATATATATATATATATATATATATATATATATATATATATAACCATAACATGAGGCTCAACACGTCTTAGAGTTGGGGTGTCACAAGTTGAAATGACCATCGAGTATCCGGTTCGGTTCGGACGATCAATCGAGTCGGATCGAAGAAGGGGGCGCTCTGATTTACCTTTAGATTTAAAGCCCCGGTATCCCTCCTATGCAGGATATTAAAGGGGGTTTAGTCGCGAATCCGGCGAGTTGTCGTGCGCAGGAATGTTTAGCGTAGAAAAAGTGAAGAAAGAAAAGGAGAGAAAAGAAAAAAAGTGGGAAAACTCCCGCTCAGTCTCTGTATATCTGATGCAGAATGGAATGTCCTATACAGTAGGTACAAATGGGCTTATATAGCCCCCAAAACAAGAAAAATTACAAAAATATCTCAAATACCCGCTATACATGAAGGGTATTTTAGGAAAAATCACAAAAGGGAAATTGACAGGGGTCGATTGGGTCAAAAAGCGAGGAGCATGAGGTTGCGAGAAGCAGTCGCAACACAACGAAATTCGTTCGCCCAACTGCGAAATTCTACGCTATAATTTTCGCAGCCACAAAAATTTTGTAGTTGCCCATTTTCTTCTATTTTCTGCTTCTCTTTCCTCTGGTTTCTGATATGCAATACTGAGTTCAACTCGGATTCTTCGTGCTTGAGATGTATATGATTTTGGTGAGTTTAGCTTGCAAAAACTACAAAAATAGCCACAAAATGAGATCAGTAGCATAGCCGGGACCTTAATGTGCAAATCGGGTTAATTAAGTTGATTAGTACACAAAAAGTGCTCAAAACCTCCAATAAACAGGGTTCAAAATAGCACTATTTGGGCACTAATCCTCCCCAAACCGACATTGCTAGTCCTTAGCAATGAAGAAAGAAGAACAACAACAAATAACAAAATTATGTCTCAAAAATGGTATTTCAAAAGTATGTGGATGAGTAATGCGTAACCCATAATGAGAATCAGAACCTGTCGATAACCATCTCGAGAGAGTGGTGCCATGTCTGAGAATTTAGCATCAAAGAGTTTCCTTCTATAGAGAATCAGCTAGAACTTCCACCAAAATCTAAGTGTTTATATGATTAGTTTTCAACGATAAAAGCGCAGAAAATGCACTCTCCCCCGAGCAGCTTTCGCCTGACCTAGTACACTAGCAGGCCTAAATAGATCGGGACCCTCTTATTTCACAATTCATTTTGTGTTGGGAGTGCAATGCTGAGGTATCGAACTCTGGAAATGTCCATGTAACGGGGGTGCAGATGACTCGACCAATTAAGGCTTAGGGCATCCAAGTCATAAGGATTTTTCAACCACTAATTCTTGGGTTTCACCGGTTTCAAATGATTTCATTTCGGCACCTACAAATTCCGTTGCCCCAAACTCACTTTATTCATGTAGTGAGCATTAAGTCCATGGCTCCCATCCAGTTGGCTTAGGGCACCGGGCTTTAAAGACTTTCGTCATATACCCCTCGGACTGTGCTCGGGTTTCAAGGCAAAGCTTTGCAATTTTTATTTTCTTTTTCTTTTTTTTTTCACTTTTTTTTTTTTAATTTTGGAAGACTCATTTGCCTTCTTCTCATGGGGGTCCTTAAGCTGGCCAAGGTGGTCAGCAATCTTGGGTCAAGCTTCCCTTGAATTAAGGAGGCTAAACCGGTTTTTCGAAACTACTTTGTTGAAACACGATGTGCACGATTGGTTAGCTAGAGGTGGAAGAAATAGGTCGAAAGCAACAAGAATTCAACTAATCATCCACTCAATTAGGTATGGAACTAATCTAACTATCAACAGAATTGGACAATGTTTCAACTTTTCAAACTGCAAGTTAGGCAAAACACAAAAAAAATGGGTGTAATTTTTTAAACTACAAGTGTAAGCTGTATGATATGTATAAAAAGAGATATGGCCACTTTCGGTTTACAAAAGAAACTAATAGCTTCATGACCAAAACAAGCGAAGCCCTTTGAACAAAACAAATGGACTTGCTAAAAAAAAAGTAGTAAAAACATAAATGTAAAAGCCACTTCCTTAGCTAACTCTCCCCCCAACCAAATGTCACATTGTTCTCAATGGGCTCGGATTGGAAAGTTAGAGAAGGAAGTGCTACCTCCTTAGTGGTAAGCAGCTGGTGCGATGTCATCCTATGCAGGCGGGCGAGGATCTGGCGGTGAGTTGAAGGAGGATGCGCTATTATTTGCTAGCATGCCTAATGAAGTGTGAGAGGGTGCTACTGGGTGGGGGGCTGCTGCTTCCCGGTGCTTGTGGAGGATGATGCGAAGGGCACAGGCGGGCGTGATAGGAGGAGATAGAAGGTAGGCCCCGGGTGACTGCGAGATGCATGGGGATGGCGTGGTTCCCACGTGCAATGAGCGGTCTCATGCGTGTCATCCTCGGTCATTGTGTGAAGCGTATAAATATCTTGATGTGGCTGAGAAGGTGTGGACTACATCCATAACAGTGAGAAAATCCTGAGTGGATATGGAGCTATGCTGAGGTGGTGGCACTGATGTACTAGATCCAACTGATGCTGTAAGAGCTGGAGGCATTAGAGGTGCAGAGGATGCCGACGATGTAGGTAATGGAGCATTGACTGCTGGAGCGGCGGATGGTGCCATATGGGGCTCCTTTGTATCCTCTAGAGGATGGTCAACTGCTATGTTCTCAGTGATGTCCACGAGGTGGGGTAGTGACGAGCGAAGGCTGCCATAGCTCAGCTTGATGGAAGCAGCCTCCACCGGTATTGTGGCTCTCAGTGGGAGCTCGAAGAAATCCCAGCGTAATAACACTGCGGCATAGTAGCCTCGAAACGAAGGGGTATGGACTCAACCTGGGTCAGGTTCCTGCGGTGGACCTTGTCCTCAAAGAATTAGACGAGGAGGTCATGAGAAAAGCTCGAGTGGGGTGAAGCGAAAACCTCGGATATGTGATATAGAGCCTCCAGAATAGCTCCTCTCCGCTGCACGATATGTTGGAGTGGTAAGAGGTTGGGCCGCAGTATATGGTCGATAAGGAGCATACTCGAGGATTTGTCTCGAGAAAAGTATAGATCTGTACCATTGGATTTTACGGATATGGGCAAACCATCTCGAGATGAGGGTGAAGTCCTGGCTTTATTACTCGGTCGAGTTAGTTAGAATGATTGGGAAGTTGAATGTAGCTGCAATGTAGGTGGCCCGAAGTGTCCCCTCACGGCCATTAATGGAGAAGTGGATGGCAGTAGGATGAGGGACTCGCCTGGATGTCATAGTATGGTAGAACTCAATGACCACCCGGGGGTAGAAAAACCGGTGCGGGGTCATAAAAGGCTCCAAGGAGTACAGTTGCACGAGCCTCATGGAATCTCTAAGCTCGGGATCGGCAGCAAAAGTTGGAAAATCATAATATGTTTCGTTGTGCAACTCCTTGGTACTGTAATCAAAATTGCTTGTAATTGGGTTGCAATGGAAGAAGGGACGTTGGATAATAGAAGCCAGAGACAGATCCGGGGAGATGTCATTAGTTGGTCCCTGAACAGGTGGGGAATGGGGCTTATGGGGCCTCAAACTGGATGACTCGCCTGGGCCCAAAGTCCGGGCCCTCTTTGGAGGTGGGGCCCTCCGGGATGGCCGTGGGTGAGGAGGAGATGGAGGGGCAGTGTATCATACCTACGGGGGGAAAGAGTAGCAAGAATAAGGGCATGAGAAGTAGCAGCGATTCTGCGGCGACGGTGCTCTGGCACCAACGACGGGGAGGGGGGCGGCGGGGGCGGAGAAGAAGGCCGCACTCGAGGCCTGAAGGTATGCCCACCGCGTGTCTTAGCCATGCTTAGATGTTTGGAGATGGGAGGGAATGGAGAGGCTGGGAGGCTTTATTTTCTTTAGGAAAGGAAATGAAATGAGAAGAAAGAAAGGGGTTGGGGTTTATATAGAGGGAATGGGGAAGGTGAAAGGGCTAGTTAATTAGTGTCCATAAATGGGCACTAAAAACTAGGCTAAAAAATATGGGGAAATTTATGGTAGGGTGCAAGAAACGAAGAGATGCAAGGAGATGAAGAGGTAGGAAATCGAAGAGACTCAGGCAGCTGGAAATTTCGCAGGCACACACCCTGTGAAAATTCAACCCTGCAGCTACAGCTCTGCTATATCCTACACCCTTGGGGGATGTATGTGGTCCCTCATGGACCTATATGCATTAGGTTTTCTCTTCACTAGGTACTGATTGTGTTGCTCTCCTTCTTGGAATTCCATTTGGTTAGTATTCAAATTCACTGAGACATGCACTCTGACAATGAAGCAGACGAACCATGAATATGAGAAACAATCACTTTTTTTTTTTTTTTTAGTGAAATGAAACTAAAAAAAACTAACAATAAAATACTAAAAAGACTAAAAAAGGAAAATTCACCAGAACTTGTGATGAGGATCACAAGTGTTCAACAGTTCATCATTTGCACTTAGGCACCATCCCCGGCAGCAGCGCCATTTTGGTTTCTTAATTTTGCTGTAGGTTATGCTGGAATCAACAAAATTTATAACCTATTTCCTCCTACTACCATAGCAAAGCTACTGCAGTATAGTGGCTCTAGGGTCGAACACAGAGATGGGTTTTCTTCACATAAATGATTTGTAGTTAAGTCCAAAATGGTGAATTTTGTTTGGATTTTGGGTTTTTGGTAAAAACAGTGAGTTTGATGGTTGAAAACTGGAGAAAAATATAAAAGAAAACTTCTTGAAATGTCAGACCTCTTAGTTTGAGCTCCTAAAATGGCGAGGGCATCGGGTCCCTTTCCTCGCGCGTTGGGGAGGATGACTATAAATCATTTCCCAGCTTAGGATCTTCATTTGACACTAAAAACTAAACCATAATAATTTTCCTTTGAGATACTAACACTTATTGGACATAAATGTTCTCGGGTGGTATCTCCTTGAATCTACCACAATAACGACAAATGGCAACTAACTGAATTTCAGTGGATTTAGAAATAAGCATCCATTGAACCTTAAAAGATTGCCAAGTACTGGTCAATCAAGGTAAATCTAAGGGATTTAAACATAGAGTAAGAGATAGCAACATAAATGATAATAAATGCTTGCGTTAAAAGCATGAAGACCAACATTTGCCTCAGATTCAAAGCCCAGTAGCCCTCCTCTTCAAGGATAAAGGGGGTTTAGCCAACCATCCCTTGAGTTGTCATCCACAAGGGGTGTTTGGTAGCCGAGAAAGTGAAAGAAAGGAGAAAATGAGAAAGAAAAAAGCGGAACTCCGCCCGTTTCTGTATATACGATGCGAGAATGGAATGTCTTGTCACCGAGTAAGGTACGAGATGGAAACATAGTCCCAAGCAAAGAAAATTACAAAAATATCTCAAATACCCACTATACATGAAGGGTATTTAGGAAAAATCACAAAAATTGACAGGGTCGGCGGAGTGGCAGGAACAAAGGTTGCGAAAATTTGCCTTTCTTGAAGCTCTAACGGTGTAAAATTTTTCGCAACCTTGCAAAATTTTGTAGTTGCCCATTTTCTTATGTTTTCTACTCCTCTTTCCTTTGGTTTCTGATCTGCAATACTGAGTTCAACTCGGATTCTTCGTGCTTAGAGATATTATTCAATGATTTTTGGCTGATTTAGCTTGCAAAACTACAAAAATAACCACAAATGCAATGATGGCATAATGAGACCTTAATGTCTTGAAAATGAGTTAATTAGTTGATTAGTACACAAAAAGTGCTGAAAACCTTCAATAAATAGGGTTCAAAATAGTACTATTTGGGCACTAATCAATAACACAATACGGTCCCGCTGAGCTGCTGACTGTTGATGAGTCTTAAATTCATATATTTTTAATCCATATTTTGGCTTGTTTTTAGTATTTTTAAAGCTGTTTTAATGCCAAATTATGGAATATTTACAAACTTTGTGTTTTGATAGTAGTGAAATTCAAATGAGATTTCAGCCAAGAAAGAAGGAACAATAGTGCGGCCGGTCTTTGTCACGGCAAGCGTCTAAGCGATGGCTGAGCGAGTGTCGCGGCAAAACGGTGTGTCGCGAGAAATGGGAAGAAACCGGCGGAGACAAAAGATGGAGTTATGTTGCGACATATTGGAAGACTAGAAGAGCGGGAATTTATGCGACGAGAATCTACTCTATCGCACACTGACTCTTACAACATAGAGGAGCTGGTTGAGATAGAAGAAAACACTAAAAGAAGAAGTTCAGTCGCAAGAAGAAAATTTATGTCGCGTAGTGAGCTTACCATTGAGCGGCTCGTAATACCCCAGATACTCAGAATTTTTATAATTTTTATTATATGCGGGCATGAATTGAGTCAAATTGGGTTCTTAAAACTAATAGAATTGTGAAAAATGACATATGCGCATATGATTAAATATTATATGCAAAAATAAAAATTGAACCGAAAAATAAACGAGTGTAAGGGCAAATTTGGAATTTTGTAAAATGAGGACCTAAGGGTCAAATGATAAGCTTAAATGCTAATGTGAAATAAATGATAAATGAAAGAGAAATGAAAACAAAAAAGGAGAAAAAATGAAAGTGAAATTTGTGTATGGCGACATGGCCTTACACTTAAAATGGGAAATAAGACAAAAGTGGTTTGGGATGCTCATTTTGAGCACAAACGTATTGAAGAGAGTGAGAGGAGAAAAGTGGAGTTTTGGGAAGAAGTGAGATTTAGTGCAAAAATCCTTCCATGTTGTGCAAGATCTTGTAAGAAGGGAAAGAGAGGAAAAGGCTAAAAACTCAAGTGCAAGGGGTTGAGAGTAAAGGCAAGCCACTAGATTTCTTTTAAATGATGTTTGGGTTAGAAAAAACCTAATCCATCCATGGGTTTTGCTCATGGTTGGTTTAGGAGGATGATATTAGAAATGCCTTTGGAAGTGATTTCTAGAGTTTCATTTGGATTTGGTGATTTTGGAGAAAAATCGCAAAGGAAATCGAAAAAATACGGGCAAAACGGGTTCTTATAAAGTAGCGGTCGAGTGCCAAAATGGCACCCCCTCAGATGCGTCACAGTAGTAACTTTGCTATCTCGCAGTAGATACTTGTTCCTTGAAACAGAATTCGAATTTTGTTCCACGTCGCATGATGTACACGTGGTTTAAGGACCCTAATAAATGATTAATGAGTTCAAAATAAGAATGAAACTAAGTAAAAGCGTCACCGTACCTGTAGCCTCGTAACAGGATCATCTTGTTGAAACGTGTTTAACCCCAACGTTAACGAAGATAAATTTTGTCATTATTAAAAATGTTTGTCCATTGTTTATCCACTAAGAGTAGCGTAATTGTTATTGTAGGGGCGGGTGATGATCACTAACCTGGACTGAATCGAGGAAGAAAGCGGTGAGCATCGCCGGTTTGTTCTTTGACCCTATCCTTATTTCAAGTGTTTATTGAAGTACACCAAATGTCGAAATGATTATATGGAATGAGTATATCTTTGAAATGATATTACCAGAAATTGCATATGGATTTGAAAATGTGTGATATTTGAAGCGTTGACAGGTAATTTGCATGCAGTGATTAATTGAATTTTAAATGGGTAATTCGATTCACGGCGTCTTGAATTGGTCGATACGCAAATGACCAACATGTCGGGATTCGCAAGAATCATCATGAAGGCAACCGAAATTGTCCAATGTCAGCCCGTAGGGATGCATGTCGACATCGTCATGATGGTGCATAGCATTGAAGAGAAATCTCCCGCCCGGTGGGATGCATAATCGGCATCCGTCTTGATGGCGGTATGACATTTATAAGTGACATGGTGAAGTGCACCAATCGACATCCATCGCGGTGGAAGGTAAATTGTTAAATGTGTAAGCACGTACCTAATGAGGAAAAAGGGCGGGATTCAGCGAGCGGAATCCGTCATGAATGTGGAGACTGTATAGACAAAGTAAATAACAAACGCATGATAAGTAAGCTTGAGATTTGTAAACTCATCGTCCTTAGAGTATATGTTTGAATCTCATGATTGAGTTAAATGATTTGTTGCATGTGGAAATGCATACTTTGATATGATCAATGATTTGTAAAGTGAAAGCATGTTTAAATGAATAAGCATGAGTATAGCTTGATATAAAAGGCATGGTTTTATGATAAATGCATGTCATGTTAAATTGAAAATTGGAATAGAATTGTATAGAACCACTAAGCATGAAAATGCTTAGCGTATAGTTTTTATCTATGCGTAGGTATCAAGTAAGCAAAAAAGAAGGCCAAGAACAAGAAGTGCAGAGTCATAGAGAAAGTTGCGGCGTATAAGTGTATACTCCGTCATATGCATATCATCTCTTTTGAACGTGTGATATTGAACAAAAGAGTTAATCTCTAAAAATGTGTTTTGTATATCATTTTTTAAAGGCATGACATGCCATTTTGTAAACGTATTGCATAAAAGTAAATGTTAATGGGCCTACCATTTGAAATGCTTCCGTGTAATTGAAGAATCTAAAATGAAATAACATAAATAAAATGTTTTGATAAGATAAATGAAAACGGTCGAATGGCAAGACTCCGGTTCGGATCCATCATTCGGGTCAGCGAGTTGGTCGCGACACTTTAAAGAAAATTTAATAAAATGTAAATAAAAAGAATTAAACAAGCATCAGGAACCGGTTGGATCATAAATTCGGAGTTGGGCCAAGATACTCTGAGCACAGTCATGACAAAGGAACCAACGTTGCAACATACTTAAAGGCGAGGAGATAAGTCGCCATGACATTGATCTTTAATATTTTAACACGAGAAATAAGTGAAACGAGGAGAAACAAGATCGACCATGACTGGAAATTCGCGATAAAGGTTGACACAAATGCGAAAGAAGTTGATTGCGACATAACAAGCGAGTCTGACGAGAATGAGTAAGTTGAACATAGAAGAGTCTTGTCGCGACATGAATACTGGGTCGCGACAACAGATATTGACAACACCAAGAAGTCATGTCGAAACATTAGAACAAGCTGCAAAAAGACGTCAAGCTCAGTGAAAACAAGCCTCTGTCACGACAGACTTTTTGGGTTAAGCAATGCGAGATATCTGAGCAGTGTTGCAACATAACTGAAACGAGAGATCGTCCGCGACGCAAAAACTTGGGTCCACAATACCAACTTACGAAGTTGCTGCTTGGCGTGTTGCAACATGATGATTATCGATATTGTGACATAGCCTTTGACTGAGGAATGCACACAATATTGTCTACGAAGGCTTTGTCGCGACGGAGTTATCCTCTTGAGAGAAAGAAGAATATACTTAAAATACGATGTGGCGAAGCAGAAGGAGCACAAGATCTTCAAGTCGTGACAGACGGCGCACACCTGACGAGACACAAAACTCTGTCGCGACCTGACTAGCGGGCGACCAGGAGAATGCAAATTGTTTAATTTTTAAGGATTCACACATAGCCTTAAGTTTAAGGCCCAAACTTTTAGGGCTCTATAAATAGAAACAATTGTGGAAAGCGAGGCAGTCAGTTAACATTAGGTGAACGATACAGGAGGCGGGAACTCTTTTGTATTATATTTTTCTTTTCTTTTATTTATTTATTTTTCTTTTCTTCGTAGAATAGATTTAGCGTGGGATTTTTTTATTAGTTTACTAGATCTAAAACAGTAATTTGTTCAGGAGTTTTGAAGTTGAAATTAACTGATGAAATTCATTTATGATTACTGTTTGAATTCAATGAATTCCAAACAAAAAGCTGGAACTCATTTCTTCAGTTGATTGCGGATTCTGAGTGGAATTTTCACGATTAAATTTCGGTGTATCTTGTAATCCGGAGTTCTCGAGAACTTACAACTTCGGTGGGAAGATCGATGTTGGTTATGAGCCCTTTACGCACAATGTGAAGAACATTTCCTGAGTTGAATTTTTAATTTATTTAAATGGTGTTGTTCTTGAAATTAATTGTTCCCAATTTTAGTAGCTTATACCCATGAAAGGACTATTGTCTGGCTCTGATTTTCAGGAGGCCTTCTGAGTGACACAGAGATGGAGATTCTTGAGAGCTTAGATCAGTTACTTGGAGCTATGCTAGACTAATATTGAAGAACTAATGAGCTCTGAAAGGTTATTTAGATAAATCCTCAATTTGCTCATGGTTTGAGAAGGGTTGAGTGATATATTAATTTAATCAATTAGAGATCTCATCTTGGTCTGGAGGAATGATTTTGATACCTTGTTAGCATGAGATCTAATCAAGGAAAGAGAAAACTCTTCCAGACCTTAAGGATGAGAACCCATTCATTTTGTAGAAATCTAGCAATTGCCCTATCTTGGGAAGTAAGAAATCTACAGTCATAAGAAATGGGTATGAAGTATTGGAAAAGAAAAATACGCAGATCTTACAGAGAAATTCCAATTACAAGTAATTGTTTAGAATCATGTTTAAAAAATGAACATGAGCCTCTACTCAATGAAAGTATGGTTAGAGGAGGAATCCAAACTATACTACATTGCCTCTTGACAAATTCAGATTCCAACTCATGGGAAAATAGAAGAGATTATGATGTAGAAATTGATAATTTCACAGCAATGTCCACTTCCAACAATAATCTGATTCAGTCCAATTTAAATTTAGGATTTAAAATTTTCCCTTTATTTTAAATATAGGATTCCAGTGATTAAAATTGTTATTAGATTACTAAATTTACTCTGAAATGGAAGTTCAAATAGTATAGAGCTTGAGTAGCTGGGGTAGTTGAAGTTTAAATTCTTTTCAATCTCGTGGGAGCAATGTCAGAGACTTATAGATTAAAACTTTTATTCTTTGCGACCTGTGCATGTAGTATTTTAAGACCAAACTAAATCATTAAATGAGTTCAATGAAAAAATACATCTTCATATGAGTATATAAGTAAAATTTGGTCTTAACAAGTTTTTGGCGTCGTTGCCGGGGATCAATTTTTAGTCCTTTGGTAATAGTGTCTTAAATTTGGATATACAATTTGGTCTTAACAAGCATTATTAAAATCAGTGCGTGAACACCACGAATCTTTGTTTATTTGGGTTCTGAATCGGAGTGACATGCATTCACGTTAGTTAGCGTCTTGTTTGACCCTTATTGGTATACCAATTTATGATCAACTCGAATTTAACGGTTAACATTCTATCAAGGGCATTTAAATCATTCATAGGAAAATACAGTATAGTATATACATTTATACAAACAATTCATTTTTAATACTCATGCAATTTTTCATATGCAAATCATTTCACAATCAATTAAAACAAATCAATATGCATTTTCTTATAAATCATTTCAACAATTCAAATCATTTTGTAATCATTAAACATTTTTGGAGAATTGAGAAGAAGTGGAGAACAAGCCCAAAGAAAACATTACACTTTGATTCCAATCCTCGAATCTTGATCGATTAGGTTTTTCACCTCGTCATTACTGTTCAATAAATTAGAAACAATATCGATTGACTTATTTGGGTTTTAAGTTTAGGAGGGTTGTTTTACGCAACACACCTTCGCTTGTAAAATTTTCTGGGAACAAATGGAGTCATATTTTACACTGACTTCCTTCAAGTCATTATTCCTCTATAAATCCTTTATTCATAAATTGGAATCATCCAATTCGAACCGGCTCAGTATATGTCTAAACATAAGGACTATTCTATTTTCAACATAACTTGATTTAACAGAAAAAGCAGGCTCCCTTTAGGCAATTTATGGGTTTAATGGGATCCCAATTGAATACACTTATTTCGAAATTTGTTCTCCTAGAAGTCTGGTTCTAGAAATTTGAATCCTCAATATGGATGAATGAAACTCCACTTATGACCTAAATACCCAGCGTTAAAACAGCCATATCGCGAGGCCAAAATTGACCCACGAAACATAGCCTCGCTGGCCGATTTTCAGGTCGATGGGTTAAATTTGGATACACTTATTTGAGCGTTTTACTCCCTAGAAAGTCTAGTTTACCCATAAGTTTAGAATCACTCAATTTGGATGAGTGATGGTAAAATTCATAATGGCTCAACATATGGGTTTGAAAAATTTTATTGACATCTCCTAAAACCAAACATTTCTTTTATCTGAGATTACATATTAAATCCCGACAATGTATAACAACTTAGGCAACTGGCCCGAATAAACCAATCAACATCGTTTTTATACCAGCAGGGTTTCTTTAAGACCCGAACAAGAAGGAGTTGGGTTTGATTTCTTGCAAATCTTTGATTCTTCAACACCAATCTTGAGTTTTCCTCTTGATCACCTTAATCCTTGATTTCATAGAGCAAAGACTAATAATCTTCCCTCTCTCTCTAGCAAGAAAAGTCCTAGCACTTTCTCCCATTCTTTTCCCAAATAATGCAAAATGTCTCTTAAAGACCAATATTTGGTCTTTAATCAATCTAGCTAAGCCTTGTTTAGCTATTACAAAATTCCTATCTTTTCATAATTTTCCATTTTTAAGGCTTCATTTCACTTTCATTTCAATAAACTTTATCACATTTTTCATTTTAGTATTTACACTTCCTCATTTGCACCACCTTGGGTCCTCATTTGACATTTTTACCATTGTCGACTCTGTAAAATTTATGGGTTTTATCATTTTTTGTTTTTATGATTTAAGTGTGGAAAAAATATAATTTAATTTATTTTACACCTTGAACATGTAATAAAAGCGGTAGGGTATTTTAAGGAAGTACAACTCTCCTATCTTAAAATTTGAATGTGAAATTAAATTCATTGAACAATTGAGGGTATTGTTGCCGCATAACTTCTTTGCTTTCCCATGTGGCTTCCTCGGTCTTGTGGTTTCTCCATAGTAATTTTACCAATGGGATTGACTTTATAATATTTCTTCTTGAGCTGAGATCTCTGCGGCTCCTCTTCATGCGATCAAATCAGGTCCTAGCTCCAATCGTCTTCGAAGAAATTTACATGAGATAGGTTTGTAAGTACCTCTCAACATTGACACATAAACCTTAGATTTTTCCAACTCTAGAGGTAAAACTAATTTGTATGCCATTGGACCCACTTTCTCTATCACCTCATATGACCTAATGAACCTAGGGCTCAACTTGCTTTTTTTCCCAAATCTCATTACCTTCTTCCAAGGCGATACTTTCAAAAACACTTTTTTGTCAATCTCATATCGAATATCCTTTCTTCTCATGTTGATGTAGGATTTTTGTCTATCCGTGGCCACTTTCAATCTTTCTCTAATCATTTTCACTTTTTCCTCGGTTTCTTGAATCAAATCAGGGCTAATTATCTTCTTCTCACTTAACTCAATCCAACCGATGGTGTTACGCATTTTCTTACGCAGAGAGCCTCATGGGCGCTATTCAGCTTTCGATTGGAAAGCTATTGTTGTACGCAAATTTAACTAGAAGGAATCGTCTGTCAACTTGACCCTTATAGTCGATGCACAACTTCTTAGCATATCTTCAACACTTGGATACTGCCCCGATTGTCGTCGATCTGCGGGCGAACGATGTGCTGAAATTTAGTCGAGTGCCTAAAGCCTCTTGCAACTTTCCCCAAAATCTCGAGGTAAACCTCGGATCACTATATGAAATGATCGATATTGGAATCCCATGTAACAAAACTATTTCCCTTATGTAAAGTTCTGCCTGCTTGTCAAGTAAATGGTCGGTTGTCACTGGTAGGAAGTGAGCTGACTTAGTCAATCGGTCTACCACGACCCAAACTGAGTCATGCTTTCTTCCTGTCAAGGGTAACCCGATCACAAAATCCATTGTGATTCGGTCCCATTTCCACTCGGGTATTTTAATAGGCTGCAATAATCCCGAAGGATAATCCCGAAGGAACTTGATGTTCTACCTTTACTTTTTGACACACCATACACTTAGTCACAAATTCCGATACATCTCTTTTCATTATGGACCACCAGTATAAAGTCTTTAAATCTCTTTTCATAGCGAAAGATCCACTGTGTGCCTCTTTAAGTATGGATTTCTTAAATTCATCATCATTGGGTACACAAACCCAGATCATAGTCTGAGAATCCATCGTCTTTTCATTTTATGGCTTCGGTTTCTTTCCCCACTATATTCTGATTTACTATTGCAACAATTTTCTAATCATTTTTTGTGCCTCTAGCACTCGATTTAACAAATCCTGTTTTGCTATCAATTTTGCCACTATTGCACCGTCGTTTGATAATGACAAATGAGCATTCAACGCTTGAAGCGTTTGTACTGGCTTTCTACTTAGAGCATCTGCTACTACATTGGCCTTCCTGGGATGATAATCGATCACACAATCATAATTCTTGATCAATTCCATCCATCTACGTTGTCTTAAGTTAAGCTCTTTTTGTGAGGGAAAATACTTAAGACTTTTGTGATCGGTTTAGATGAAAACACTTTTCTCCACAAAGATAGTGTCTCCATATTTTCAATGCGAACACAATGGCGGCCAATTCCAAGTCATGCATAGGGTAGTTCTTTTCATGCGGATTCAACTACCTTGAAGCATAAGCTACCACTTTACCATCTTGCATAAGGACACATATAAGTCCATTTGTGAAGCATCGCTCAAAAATCCGTATTCTTTACCGTAGAGTCGGTTGAGTAAGAGCGGAATTACGCCCAGTTAAGAATGCTTTCAACTTTCAAAACTAGCTTGACACTTTTCACTCCCTCCAAAATTTCATTCTTTTGGAGCAATCTTCTCATCGGGGCCCGCGGTCATGAAAACCCTTACTTGAACCTTAAATGGGCACGCCAATCCCAGGAAACTACGCACTTCCGTGACATTTCTCGATGGTTTCCATTCAATAATCACCTCTATCTTCTTTGGATCCACTCGAATTCCTTCTTTCGATACAATGTGTCTAAGAAAGGACACTTCTCTCAACCAAAATTCGCATTTACTTAGTTTTGCATATAACTGTTCCTTTCTCAAGGTTTCTAGCACTACCCGAAGGTGCGTATCATGATCTTCCTGATCCGTTGAATACACAAGGATATCATCAATAAACACCACGACAAACTGATCTACATACGGTTGGAAAACATGATTCATTAAGTCCATGAAATCCACTGGTGCATTTTTCTACCCAAACGAAATTACAAGGAACTCATAATGTCCATATCGCTTTCTAAACGCCGTCTTATGCACATCCACATCCTTAATCCTTAATTTGATGTTACCTACGGTCGTAGGTCGATCATACAGAAAAGATGCTTGCCTTTCAATTGGTCGAGCAAAGTCTATTAATTCTAGGTAGCAATTACTTGTTCTTTCTTTGTCATCTTGTTAAGTTTCTATAATCGCTTTAACCGAAGTGTACCATATTTCTTCTTAACAAAGAGCACTGACGCTCCCCATGGTGATACACTCGAACGAATAAATTATTTCTCTAACAACTCTTACAACCGAAGCTTCAATTCATTTAACTCCACTAGATCCACTCTATATGGTGTAATGGATGCCGGAGTGGCACCCGGAACAATGTCAATTGCAAACTTAATCTCTCTTTGTGGAGGCAATCCTAGCAATTCCTTCGAAAACAAATATGGATAATCACAAACTGTAGGGATGTCTGATAAACTAGGCTTCGCCTTTTTTGTATCTATCACATACACCAAGTAGGCTTCACACCGCACCAGACCATGGATTCTAGCGGTGGCGGCGGATATCACATTAGAGAGGTGGTTGGGCCTCTCACCGATAAAAGTCACTTCCTCGCCACTCGGTGTCCTTAAGGTCACTCTCTTCATTCTACAATCAACTACCACTTGGTGTCGGGACAACCAATCCATCCCTAATATCACATCAAACTCTCTAAATGACAACTTGATCAAATCTCCAGGAAACTCATACTCTTGTATTCTAATGGGGTAATCTCTGTAAACTCTATTCACAATGACACTTGTACCCAGAGTGGGTTGTCACCCAAAATCATACTCGGTTTTACTCTTTAGTAAACTACCCAAACTCGGAATGATAGAACAAATATAAGAGTGGGTTGAACCTGGATCTACCAATGCATGTACAATATTCTCAAAGATATAGAAATTACCAACTATCACATCCGGGATGGTGGGGCTGCATCTTTCTCTTCACGCCTTCATTTCATAATACCCCAGCCCGAGCATAGGCATCACATCTACCCATAATCGATGTCGCTTGTCTCGATACCTCGATGTTGCTACTCTTATTATCCTTGTTGCACTTTATCTTGCTAGCTTACCCCGATCCGGGAGTCGCTGTGAATGAACGAGCTCTAAGACAATCTTTCACTTTGTGCTCATTGGATCCACATACCAAACAAGCACCTGTCAATCTCTAACACTCTCCTTTATGTTTCCTCCCACAATGTGTGCAATAAGGAGGAGCTGGTCCTCTTGAAGAACCTAGTGCACTAGCAGCTGATGGTGCTGGTAGAATAGTCTTACTACCAGTAGCCTGAACTGTATGTTGATTAGAACCTTGTGGTCCTCTGAATTTCTTACTCTAGTGCTGATAAGAACTTGACTGTCCAGGGTTTTTCTTACCCTATCTTCTTTCTTTTCTTTCATACTCTTATTTCTTTACTTTTTCAACATTTAGAGCACAAGTCACAATTTTAGAAAAGTCTTCATGGAAAAATCTTGTGACATGGGCCTGAATATGGTCATTTAGGCCATCTTCAAACTTGCGGCATTTCTCTTCCTCAGTCACTAGCATCTCAGGAGCATACTTGCTCAACTGGGTGAATTCCCTCTAATACTCAGTCCACACTCCTTATGTCTTTTGTACCTTTTTGTTTAAATTATGAAGACTCTCATCTCCTTATTTTCGGATAAATATGACCCACATATTGTTTCCTGAATTCCGCCAGGAAGAACTCCCATGTAACACTCTTTGGTGGTGAGGTCCTAGTCACGGAAACCCACCACTGATAAGCTTCATCCTATAGTAGTGAGGTCGCACACTCTAAATTCTCTTCTGGTGTGCAATGTATTTTTCACAACATTCTTTCAGTTCTTTTGAGCCAATTTTTTTGCCATGGAAGGCTCATCATCTTTCTTCCCAAGGAAATCCATGGGTCGATATTTTGTCATTCTCTCTATGGCTGACTGTTGAGGAACAACTACAATTGGTTGTGTCGCTCTTTGCAGTGCCTGATCTATCTATTGGAGGATATCCATAGCACTTCCTGTTGCTTGACCTTGCTCACGAATCGATGGAGCATGGGACGCTTGCCCACCTTCCACACTAGCAAGGCTATTTGGGGCGACTTCAGGGGTACCTGCGACCACTATTAGGCCGACAAGATCCAGCGTCAGAGTCAAGTGTCTTCTATCTGCAAAATCTGATATGTCATAAAATTTCAAAATCATTTTGTAGAATCGCTAAACTTAGGCTCTGATGATACCACTAAAATATGACGACTGCGTGTGCACGACCTACCCGGCAGACCCGGACCCGGGAGGCGGTTCTTACTTTTTTTTTTGAGATCATTTAGATATTAAATACAATTACTTTTCAAACACATTTTCAAATACTCAATGAAAAATATATATGTAAATACCCAAAAACTTTACAACATAAAGGGCCATTATTGATCTAACTCTTAAATTCGATTCACATACCTATTTGCCATTATACTTTAATCTCGACATTGTCGTATTTTCAATATCAAATATTTACAAAAACATAATGTCGAGTTCAATTTTCATAATAGTGTTTGTACATAATAAGTCGAATAATTTCGTATGCGTGTGACGGAGTTTCTTTATCATACGTGTAACTTTGGCGATGACTACGATTCAGCATGGTTTTATGTCTTGTTACCTATTCGCTCGATCTGTCTGCGATGATAAAAGCAACGTGATAAGCATTTTCATGTTTAGTGGTTTTATATAGTACTCTCTTCTATTTCAGTTTAAGTCAAATCATGCAATTTTTCTAAACCATGCTTTTGAATCTTTTTTAATTATCAATGCAAATACAATACATATATTCATTTCATATACATTCATTGATCATCCCAAATATGCACTATGCAATAAATCATTCAAAACACAAATCATGCATTTCACAAATATTCTTATCATTTTACCCCTTAAACGAATTTAATGCTTTCGGTGCATAGGATAACGGAATCACCGGCACGGTCCTGCTAGGATGCAGGTCGATATAAAAAAAATTGTTTTATAACACAGTACGGTCCTGCTGGGCTGCTAATTGTTATTAAAAATCAATTCGTGAGCACTACCAATACTATCCTACTGGGCAACGGATTGGAGTGACACATCATTACGTTCGTTCCTAGTACTGCTAATTTGACCCTTATTGGTATACCAATCTATCCTCAACTCGAATTTAACGGTTAACATTCTATTAAAGGCGTTCAAATCATTCATAGCAAAATACAGTATAGTATGTACATTTATACAAACAATTTGTTTTCAATACTCATGCAATTTTTCATATGCAAATCATTTCTGTCAAATTGCCTCAAATCAATTAAAACAAATCAATATGCACTTTCTTATAAATCATTTCAGCAATTCAAATCGTTTTGTAATCATTCAAACATTTTGGAATTAGAGAGAGAGAAGTGGAGAACAAACCAAAAAGCTTGTTGCACTTTGATTCCAATCCTCGGAATCTTGATTAATTCGGGTTTTCCTTCTCGTCAGCTCCTATTCCAATACAATTAGAGAACAATATCGGTTAACTTATTTAGATTTCTAGTTAGGGTTGTTTTCTACCCAACACACCTTCACTTGTAAAATTTTTCTAGGAACAAATGAGCCATATTTATGACTTCCTTGAGTCCATTATTCCTCTATAAATATATTTTATTCATAAAATTGGAATCATCTAATTCGGAGCACCAAAGCTCCATATATGTCCTAAACATCGGGACTATTCTATTTTCAACACGAACCCCGAATTTGCCTTGCATGGAGGCTCCCTTTAGGCAGATTGATGAGTCTAATGGGGTTCAAATTTGAATACACTTATTTCAGGGAAATTTGTTCTCCTAGAAGTCTAGTTTACCTAGAAATTTGAATCACTCAATATGGATGAGTGAAACTCCACTTATGACCTAAATACCAAAACTGTTCCGAAACACCAAAACTGTATCAAAACTGAACCAAAATTGACCCGAAAACATAGCCTCACTTTGACGAATTTTCTAGGTCCAATGGGGTCCAAATTTGGATACACTTATTTCAGGGCGATTTTTTCTCCTAGAAGTCTAGTTTACCCATAAATTTGAATCACTCAATTTGGATGAGTGATGGCCAAGTTATGGCCAAAACAAAAACATGGGTTTGAAAAATTTTGTCTAAGCCGAAAGCGTTCTTTTATCTGGTCATAATAGCGTCAGAACAACCATATAACAACTTAGAGCAACCCCCAAAACTGAAATAAACCAATCAACATCATTTTTATACCAACTTAGGGTTCTTTCTAGACCCAAACACAAAAGGAAAGGGGTTAGGGTTTGATTTCTTACCTTTAAATCTTTGATTCTTCAACACCAATCTTCAGTTTTCCTCTTGATCACCTTAATCCTTGATTTCATAGAGCAAAGACTAATAATCTTCCTCTCTCTCTCACAACCGAAAATGTCCTAGCACTTTCTCTCCCATTCTTTTCCCAAATGTGCAAAATGTCTCTTAAAGACCAATATTTGGTCTTTAATGGAAATCTGCGCTCGCCTTTGTTTGGCTAGCCTGAATTCCTCTTTCTCATTTTGCATTTTAGTGCCTCGTTTCACTTTCATTTTCAATACACTTTATCACATTTCATTTTGGCATTTACCACTTCTCATTTATGACCCTTGGTCTTCGTTTTGACATTTTACCAAATTGTCGACTCTGTATAATTTCTAGGTTTTTATCATTTTTCGTTTTAGCCATTTTAAACTCACGAAAAAATATAATTTAATTTATTTTACACCACGAACATGTTATAAAATTGTTAGAGGTACATTGCTTTTCAGGGGCGCGTTACAGCAGACTATACGGTTGCATATCACGTGACCTCTATCCTAATTATTTTCGAGTACCAATGGTAGCTCGCGCAGAGTAGTATTCCATCTCGTTCCTTGTCTATATGAATAAGGAGGCTTTCTAGTCGGTGGCCGAGGACAGGATGCTTATCCATAACCATGATTTTCACCGATCGACCGAGCTGGTTTAGGCTGATTTTTAGTACTTGATTACTAGTTCTAATTTTTCTTTTACATGTCGTGACAGCCATTCGGAATATGGCTCGCCAACATAGGGAGTTTGATCCGGTTGGATGATCTAGGAGAACGACTGCGCCCGATCGGCCAGTTTTCAATATCGGGCCTTGGATGATTCTTTGACGAGAAAATCGAGTAATAACGTAGACAGAGGCGAAATCGATTGTGGAAAGATTGAGCGGGCGAGGAAGCAGGGACGAGGAATGAGAGGCTAAAAGGTGGCTCGTCGATAGCCCATGCGATGGGTGATGCCAAGGCAAGGGAAGAGGATGACCTAACTAGGGCTGGAGATGCCTTGGTAGTTGCGAAGGAAGATGGACGCATGTTAGAGGCTGAGGTTGCCCGCCTGGCGGTTGAGCGAATGTCGCTTTTACTAGAGCAGAGGCATCCAAATATGAGGTGTCTTTTCTTCATTTCTAAGCGGGCTAGGACAAGGAAGCCATGGAGGAAGACTACCAAAAAGCCTTGGAGCATATTTTTGCTTGCTAGCTCACAGGATGTTGTGCATTGAACCGGCATAAGCGGTGACGCCATGGATTCGAGATATCGTAGCCTTTTCTTGACCCACTTCCTCGGGCTTTTTGTAGATCAAAGTTTGCCCGGCCCGACGGCCGTGAAGCCAAGGCTATAGAGGAGGTACATTTAGGCGAAACGAAGGATGGTGGGAGGATGTTGTTAATAGAGGAATAGGGTTGACTTAACTGTATGTTTTTTCATTCAGGGTTTTACAAGGGGAGCCATTTTTCCACTAGTATGTGTATTAATTCTTGTAATCATTGGCGCTTTTTAGCACATCTTAATGGAATAACAAGATACCACCAGGACATGAGTCATGTTTGATAAAAATCCTAGCAAGACAACAACTATGTTTGGAATTTTTGCTTTTAAAAAGGCCAGTAGGACAACAACCATAACTGGGATTTTTTAGATGCCAACAGGACAAAAACCATATCTGGGCTTGTTTAGATGCCAGCAGGACAACAACCACATATGGGCTTTTAAAGGGAAGCAATTATAGGTTTTCAATGGAAATGTCTAAACGATAATCTTTATTGATGATAGTATCCTCAAAGAAAACATTAATGATAATACTTCTTAAGGTGCATAGCGTTCACATCACGAACCTTTGTAGTCCGTTTGATGCGGAGTGCATAAGACCCGACCGTCCTGCTCGAGACTCACGAATTAATCTGCCGACCCTTCCCAATTAGGCTAGAACTTCCTGTCTGATGGGTTGGCCATGTTTTCAAAGACCATTATTAAGACTAATTCTCCGAATAGGAATGTCTGTGACTTTACATTTTGGTTGTAGGTTGCAGTCTCTTTGTGATTATCATGCCAGCGTGAACTCAGGGTTCGATCGATTGTGTCCTAGGTCATTGTATGGCGGCACTTGCTTTCTTAGGAATTTTGTAGCATGGGGTGGAGCATCACGATTAATGCTGGGGATGATGGCTTCCATCCCATATGTGAGGTGAGCAGGGATACCCGGTGTTTTCATTTGGTTGTTCTATGGGCCATGGGCCCACCCCTTAGTAGTTCCTCCCTTTCCTTTGGCTAAATGCAAGCGTTTACCGAGGCGTGGGAGTCTTATTAGATGTTTCTGCATGGCTCTATGAGTACCATGGGGTCGAGTACAGATTTTTTATTTTCAATTTGTTGCAAAAATTTATGTATACCCAGCTTTCGAATTGCGGCCCATTGTCAGTTACAATCGATTGAGGTATTTCGAACCTGCACACAATGTCCTTCCATACGAACTAAACAATCTCTTTATCTTTGATGGATGCGAGCCGCTTGGACCTAGATCTTGTGGGCTTTGACTTTGTTATCTGGCAGTTCTCTCGAGCTCAAATAGCGGACTATTGGAGTCATCAAAGAATGACAAGCTTTGTCTATTTCGTTTACCTAGTTGGTAGTAATTGAGCTCTCATTTGGTAGTGATGACGCGAGCAAGGTTTCTTTTATTGGTAAAGACGTACCCACGGTACCATCTACCTTTTTCTTTTGAATCTCTTGGGCGTGCTCGAGTCAGCTAAGCCCACACGATTTCAGTCATGGTTAGTAGGGACTTTTATACTTGGTCATCTTATTTCAGTCTCTGGTTTCATATTATCCATTTACCTGCCATACCACCAATTGAGAGTCGCTTCTTATGATGATTTTTTGAGGATACGGAGATTGTGAGGTCAATCCCGGCTATGATTGCTTCGTATTCGGCCTCGTTTTTAAAATGGGGGAAATTTAAACGTATGACCTGCTCTATTATTTCCCTAGTTGAGGCATTAAGTTATAGTCCCAGTCCGGCTACTGTCTGTCGTGATGCGCCATCCACATTCAGAGTCCACCAGTCGGAGCTATCTAGTTTCATTTCCTGTTGAGGAACTTTTGCTAAAAAAGTCAGCAAGTACCTGCCCCTTTAACGCCAGTTGAGGTTTATATTGAATATCGAACTCACTCAGCTCATTTTCCCACCGAGTCATTTGCCACGACATATCGGGCTTATGTATAGTGCTTCTTAGAGGGAGGTTGGTGAGTACAATGATAGGATGCGCTTGGAAGTAGGGCCGAGTTTTTAGCGACAACTTAGGTGCAGTGCCGCTTTGTTCGACTCGGGAATACTCCCGAGGTTTCTACCTCGGACAGGGACTTATGAAGAACCAGGTCTACGCTGGGTTGCTGTCTTTTTGAACAATCGCACTCTTGAGACTTACGAGATAACAGTAAAGATAGAATTGTTGGCCGACGGGCTAGCAGAGTGAGGTAGTTCGATGAATATTATTTGGTGTTATGAAACCTAGTAGCACTCGTTCTGGCAGACCTGTTGGGCACCTTTTATGGTGGCAAGAAGCGACAGCGATCGGTGGGCGGATATGAATCACCGAGGGCGCAACTCTTTGTACCTCTTTTTTGGAAGTGGGAGCCTGAGAGTTCATGATGGCCTTGAGTTGGATGGGGTTAGCCTCTATCCCCCTCTATGTTACCATAAAGCCCAAGGATTTTCCCGAGTTGAAGCCGAATGTGCCCTTCAAAGGATTAAGTTTCATGTTGTGTCTTCGCAACAGCTCAAAGGTTTCTTGTAGATGCCTTGTGTGATCGGGGCTTTCTTTGTATTTGATGAGCATATCATCGATATAAACTTCCATGGATTTACCTATTAGTGGTTGGAACATCTTGGTCACCATCCTTTGATAAGTTACCCCGGCGTTTTTCAGACCAAACGACATTACGTTGTAGCAGTACAATCCGTGTGGCGTAATGAAGGCTATTTTCTCTACGTCAGGTGGATGCATAGGAATCTGATGGTACCTAGAGAAGGCGTCTAGAAATGACAAAATGCCATGCCCGGTTGTTGCATCCACAATTTGATCTATACGTGGCAGGGGAACTATGCAGGACGTAAGCGCTTCATTGAGGTGATTATAAGTACACATCTGAGCCACTTACCACCGCACTGTGCCATCACCATTGGCCAACCATTGAGTGCTCCCGCACAAAGCGGGCTACTAGAAGAATGTCTACTTTCCTCTAAATGATCTGATGTATCGATCGAGGTGGAATGGCGCCACCTTTTGCCTCCGTTGACGCGATTAGGAGGGCGTTCGATTTGAGAAACCCGGCGTCAAATTTATCCAAACGCCTCTCAGTGTCTCCGGGGAAAATACATTAATGTTGCGTAGCAACATGAGTCGTAACTACTCCCCTCTTCATTGGATAGGAGGGAGCTAACGTAGGTGAACCTCTTTGGTCCGTCCAACTTTATTTCTTCTAGTGGGTTCACAGTCGGTGGGTCTTTTACCTTGCAGATCTAAAGCGGCAAGGCTGCGATTCTTTATGGCGGGTTTGATCGTCGAGGGAGGTATTTAGAACATACTTCCATACCTGCTCCTTTATGGACAATTGATAGCATTACGAAGTGTAGCCAATTTAGTACACTTAAAAAATCCAACTTACCCAGTGATTGATAGATAACTTACCATTTGGTAAGATACACGTTGAAGGGTATAACCTTCATGGGTCGCCGAGTCCGACCATTATGGCATTGTAGACTGAAGTCCTCGTGAATGAGAAAAAAGCTCATTGGTGGTGGCGGCCTGTACTCGCTGGGTGTGACATCTCCTAGTTTCGCTATATTTGCTCCATTGAAACCAGAGAGGATTCACTTGACTAAATTTAGCATGCTGGAAGAAAGCTTCATCTGTATGAAGGTTGGAAGTTGCAGTAAGTCCGTGTCACTGCCTGGATCCACCAACATCCTATGCACATCAAAACCATTAATACAGAGGGTGAGTACTAAGGCATAATAGTGGGGGCACAATGACCTTGTTCGAATTAACCGGAGGAAAGGATATAAGGCTATCTATCGGCAAACATCATGCCCCAGGCCGGCTAAGAGGCGGATGAAGGGGGGGGTGAGAAACTATCTTGGGACTCTTTGCCTTTTGAGACATTAGTGAGGACCCAGAGTCTTATAAGCTGAATCAAAATATCATAAGCAAGATACAAATAAAACTACCATTATAGTGAAAATTGTTTCACAGTGTCAATACATACGATTACTAAGTCATTGCATATACATATACAAAAGCTATGCATTCACATTCGTAAGCGAACACAAAACTACGGGTGATGGACCTCTGAAATTAATGCTGGCCGGCCCGAGAATCACGGAAAGATCATGACGTCCTCCTTTATACCTACACGGATTAAAACTCGTGTTGAGCTTAACGCTTAGTGGGAAACATATGACTTATACGTATACACATGCATTAATACTCTTTCATAGTAAGCATATAACAGTAACAGATATACAGTAGCAGTTATCAGAATTTTTCATGAATTCATATAACAAACTTATACACATACTTGTACTTATAGAAGACTTATACTTGTTCAGATCTCCCTTAAGAGTTACAGAGCTTATACGTGTACGGAGGTACCCGTACGTACTATAGAGCTTATACTTGTATGGAGGTACCTATAGGTACTACCGAGCTTATATCGGAGGTGCGTAGATTTTCTAGAAGCTTATACTTGTATGAAATTGCAGTAGGTACGATGGGAGTAGAGCGATGTACATTACTTTACTCTTATTCATTAATCGGACTCTTATCCTTATAAATTGTTTGACTACAGACGTGTGTAAATGAGTAGGACCACAACACAATAAGTACCCAGGTATGGTATAATCTTGAGGTGTTGTAGCGCCCAGCAGTCTTAGAAGCACTAACAGTATCGTCTTGTCGAAATGCAAGAGTACTAAATGTGCGAAAACACGATCGAGAGTGTGTCAGCATTTGTCGAGAAATCTTAGAAGTACTATACGTGCCTGCCCATGTAACAAAGGTGTCGTGTCATTCAATATCCAGTCTTACGCAGTCCTACAATTATATGCGAGGAACTTACTATCTTATCTTAGGAGCATTAAGTTTGCCAACTTCGAACTTGCTTCGCCGAGGCGGCGAGTTACGGTCTAATTTTTCCTTTACCTTACAAACATGAATGGACCCTTTCATACACTTGTAGGGTCCTCATTAGTCCAATAGACAAGTCCTCAGAATAACGGAATAGCAAAACAAAACAAAACGAAAACTTTCCATGCGTGAGCGATGCTTCTGACTGCCGGCGTAGACCTTCGCCACGGAGGCGTACCTGAGCTTGTCCAGCCCCCTCGCCACCTTGCATGGCGTGGACATACCACACCTTGGTGTGGACCTACAACTTCTTGCATGGGGTCCACTACGTTCTTGGTATTAGGATTTTAGAACATTTCCAGATTTTGCTAATTTCGTCTCTTTGTCTAGAAAACCAACCAAAAAAAAAAAAAGAAAACCCATATACTCTCCAAAAAAACATCTCCCAAGTGTGTTTTAACCTAACCAAAATCAAACATAGGGATTAAATAGGGTTTTTCCAAACCCACACTCAAATACTTGTAAATTAGGTTAACTTCCTAACACCCAAACATGAATCTATACATCATAAACCAAGAATCATTACTCAAAGGGAGGATTCCATACTCATCTTATACAAACTAGGGTTTTACCAACTCAACTTTCAAGAAATCTAGGGTTAGGATGAATTCCTAACTAAACCTTAGAAAATGGAACCAACTAATATCGATACAAACCCCTAGTATCCATACACAAATAGTTTCCATACCTTTCTTGGCTTTCTTTCTCTTCTTCTTCTTCTTCTTCTTCTTCTTCTTCTTCTTCTCCCCCTCTCTACGTTTTGCTCTCCAAAAAAAGCCCAAAATGAGAGACCAAGTGGTCTTATCCACTTATTCTTCATAAGGCCTTGTTTGGCCACAAAAATGCATTCTTTTTATTTAAGTTTCTCCCAAAATACTTTATAGCCCATATACTTCCTCTATTTGCACTACAACTCTCATTAGTCACACTTAGACATTTATTCTTTATAACTTATGACCCTTATGTCCCGTTTTGACAAGTTACAAATTTACCCTTGCTTATTTCCTGGTTTATCAGATTTTACGTTTTACATTTAAATTACGAAAAAAATCAAATTATACCCATAAAATACCCTAAATATGTTGAAAATGACTAGGGTATATTTCAGGGTGTTCCTGACTCTCCCTCCGCAAAGTAAATTTAGGTCCTAGAGCATTACGAACTAAAATTTGAGGGTATTGTACACTCATTGTTGATTAAGTTCCCATGTAAGCTTCTTCCATCTTGTGATGTTGCCACTTAACACCTTTACGAGGACTTGCTTGTTTCGCGTAGCGAGTCTTATTTCCACGATCTAAAATAGCTTTTGACTCTTCCTTGAAAGTGAAATCTTCTTAACCTTGTATATCTTGAGCTGGTAACATGTGAGATGTATCGGGCGATACCTCGGCTTATAGACACATGGAATACATCATGTAATTGCTTCTTCCGGAGGAGTGCCAAAACAATACGCTCTTAGTCCAAACTCTTTCTAAATCACGTAAAAATTACATTGAATCTTCCAGACTCAGTTTTCATTTTCTTCCAAAGCATAGTATCTTTTTCCACAAAGATACTTTTAAAAACACTTTGTCTCCGACTTCATATTCTATATCCTTTCTCTTCAAATTAGCATAAGACCTTTGTCTATCATTGACAGCTTTTAACCTCTGTTGAATAATTTGAACTTTTTCTTTCGTGTCTTTTACTAAATCAGGACCAATAATCTTATGCTCGTCCAACTTTGTCCAACACGTAGGAGTTCTACATCTTCTTCCATACAAAGCTTCATACGGGGCCATACCAATATTGAATTGATAATTGTTGTTATAGGTAAATTCCATGAGTGAAATATACCTATCCCAACTTCCCGGAAAATCTAATACCACATTGAAACATATCTTTGACTTTGAATCACTCTTCCGGATTGTCCATCTGTTGTGGATGGAAGCGATGCTAAATTCAGTCGTACCAAAAATTTGTTGTAATTCCTTCCCGGAATCTTGAGCGTAAACCGTGGATCGCGGTGAGACCTGGCTGATAAGAGGAATCCCGCGCTACAATCTAACAATTTTACTCACATAAAGTTACCTTTGGCGATCCGCTGGAGTAGTTAAGAGTCGGACCTATAGGAAGTGGCGGTTGGTCAATACGTCACAATTACCCCAGTTTGCGTCATGTTTCCTTTGGGTGAGGGGAAGGCGGATCACGAAATCCATAGTAATGTTATCCCGCTTCCATTGAGGAATTGGAAGGGGATTCGATAAAGCGGATGGTACTTGGTGTTCGACCTTTGCTAACCGCGTCGGACACTTAGACCGCGTGCTCGAAATGTCCTTTTTCATCCCTCGCCACCAGTAGATTTGTTTCATATCCTGGTACATCTTATTACCTCCAGGGTGCATGGTGAAAACAATATTGTGGCTTTCATATAATATCTTCTTCTCAAATCCATATCATTCGGTACCACGTAATGCGCTCTTATGCAATGAACCTCCACTTTCATCTATGGCATATTGATGCTGTCTCGATCTTGACTAGCGCACTATCTTGCAACTTGGTATCTTTTTTCTGAGCATTTACTATCATTTGCTTCAAATCCGGTATAACTCTCAATTGAGCCAACAAGGCTCCATCAGAATCAAATCTCCCATCATAATCTTTCAAAGTCAAAGTAGAAATCATTTTCCTACTTAAGGCATCCGCCACTTTATTTGCTTTCCCAGGGTGGTAATCAATTATGCAATCATAATCCTTAAACAATTCTAACCACCGATGTTGCCTTAAGTTCAAATATTTTTGAGTTAGCAAATATTTCAGACTCTTATGATCAATGAAAATTCTACATTTTTCTCCATATAAATAGGTGCCACTTGATTTTCCAGAAACACTCGTTGCTAACTCCAATCATGGGTGGATAGTTTTGTTCATGCGGTTTCAGGCACATCTGGAAGCATAAGCCACCACTTTCCCATCTGCATCAATGCGCATCCTAAACCTATCCTCGAAGCATCCTTTATACGTAGTATAATCCCTACAGAAGTAAGTAGAATCAATACTAGTGCTTTAACCGATTATTTCTTTTAACCTTTCAAGAAATTTGAGTTGGCACTTATCATCACTCAAACTTCACCCACTTTCCCGGGTAATCTTGTAAGTGAGGATGCTATAGCGAAAATCCTTGTACAAATCTCGATAATAACACGCTAAGCTGAAACTTCGCCTCGGTTACATTTCGAGAGGTTTCCAATTCATAGCTGCTTGATTTTCAGGTCCTTTAATACCTTCGCAAATACAATATGACCTAGAGGTGTACTTCCCTTAAGCCAAAAATCACATTTACTCAACTTTTCAAATAACCGATTCTTTCTCAAAATTTGCAATACTTTCCTCAAATGGTGTTCATGTTCCTGTGCATCTTTAGAATACAACAGGATGTCATCAATAAATACCACAACAAATTGATCCAAATAGGGGTGGAAAAACCTATTCATCAAGTCCATAAATGCAGCCGGAGCATTGGTCAACCCAAATGGCATTACTTAATAGTCATAGTGGCCATAAGGGGCTCAGAAAGCTATTTTCGGGACATCAACCTCTTTTACCCGGAGTTGATAATATCCCGATAGCAAGTCTATCTTCGAAAAGACACTTGCTCATTTCAACTGATCAAATAAATCCTCTATTCTTAGCAACAGATACTTATTCTTAACTATCACTTTGTTTGTTGTGGTAGTCCAATGCTTTGTCAGAAGAGTGTCATCTTTCTTCTTAACAAATAAAACCGGTGCACTGGTAGACACTAGGTCGGATGAAACCCTTATCAATAAGCTCCTGTAGTTGAGTCTTTAACTCTTGATTCCCGGTTAGGCCATATGGTAAGGTGCCCTCGAAATAGGAGTCATTCCCTACACAACTTCAATAGAGAGATCCACTTCTCTTTTAGGTGGTACTCCCGATAATTCGTTGGGAAATACATTAGGGAACTCCCTAATCACAGGAATATTTTCAAAATTCACTTGCTCTCTTTTGGATTCAAGAATCAAAGCCAAAAAGGCTTCACAACCTTCTCTCAGAAAACGTCGAGCTTCATGCTTCTGGAAATTACTTTCGGCATTGGTTGGTCGGATACTGTGCTGTTACTTCGATGGAGTCGGGGAACATTTAAGAAGGACTATTTTCTTATCACAATCAACTATGGCCCGATGTTTGGATAACCAATCCATTCATAATATCAAATCAAACTCATGAAAAGGCAAAGCAATTAGATCAACCGAGAATTCCTTATCATGTACCAATAGGGGACAATTCTTATACACACGGTTAACTCTAACACTATGCCCTAGAGGACTTGTAACAAGTAGGTCATAAGCTAACAGCTCTACTGAAGGCAATTTATCACTCAATTGTTCCATGCATATATATGAATGCATAGAGCTCGGATCAATTAAAGCATACAAGTCAATATCAAAGAGAGTGAAAGTACCAGTAATAACCCTTGGTATATCCGGATCTTCAAGAGCTCTCATAGCATAAGCTCGGGCTTGGGTTGTAGTAAGCCGGGACCCGATTCAAGCATCTACGAGCACTACCCCTTCCTTGGCAGATTCACTTCGTCCTCTACCCACTCTGGTGCAACGGAGTACATTTTGACCTCCTCTGCCGCTTCCTTTGAAGTTTCTAGAGACTTCCCGATCCTAGGTGGACGGTTAGCTATCACATGATCGGTCTCCCAAAAAACACCACAGGATTACTCATTTACAAACTCATAATCGTTTCCATGTTTGCTCTGGCATACAGTTTCCTCTTGTTCGTTAAGGGTGCCTCGGCGGAACCTTGTCATAGTAGGTCCTTGTCTCCCACCCGTATGGTGAACCACATCTTTGAATTAGCGATGTAACTCTCTGGAGTGCTTTTTCGAAAGGCCTCTTGAGAACTTTTCTCATGTTCTTTCTTGACATAATTTCAGACTTCTCGATTTTTATAGCCGCTTATACTAGGCGATAAAATTGACAACTATATCGAATATGACCATGAGTGCCTTTTGATGGACTCATGTAAGTCCTCCTCAAACTATCTACATCTGAATTTTTCCATAAGAACGGATTCCGATGCATAGTTACTAAGACGGCTGAATTCTTTCTCATATTCAGCCACTGTCAGTTTCCCTTGTCTTAGAGTCAAGAATTGCTTCCATTTTGACTCCTTGTAATCATCAGTGACATACTTCGTATTAAAATCTATGACGAAGTAGTCCCATGTAACTGGATTTAGAAGCAGTGGACTTCTCAAAACTAGCTTCCACCAATCATAAAATTTGCACCTTGTGTGAAAGCTACACATGTGGCCTTTTGGTTCCCAAGGCATCTACCTTCATCCTAGAGCCCTTTCCTAGTTTTTCAAGCGAGAAACTCGGCTTTATCGGACTCTTCCATACTTTGTGCAGCAGATTCTCCACTCCATTAGCCACTTTACTTTGAATCAATCGGAGCTCGAGGGGCCGTGAGTCGATCTAAGACCCTTGCCATATCCTGAGAGATTTTTACTAATGCTTCAATTGAAGCATATTCATTTGTTGTTGAATCAGATGGACCAGAAGCAGATTGATCCAAAAGATTGACGCTTTCAACTGTTTCATCTACATCTTCCTGAGGTGGATCCATTCTAGACAATACACAAAACAAGGACATCTGCATTAGGCGAACACATTACTATGTAGGTACATCATTAATCTAAGACTCTTCCAGAAACGCCTAAACCTAAGCTCTGATACCAATTTGTCACGCTCCCCCGCCTAGGCAGACGAAGAGGGGGGGGGGGGGGTGAGAAACTATACTGGGACTCTTTACCTCATTTTTCAGACATTGGTAGGCCCAAGTCTTATAACCGAATCAAAATATCATATATAAAGATACAAAATAATACTACCACCATAGTGGTGTTTATAGTGTCAATACATACAGTCATGAGTCCCATTTACATATACATATACAAAAATTGTACATTTACATTTTACATAATCGAAATTTTAAATCCTCTGGTGGACCCCTCTGAGTGTCTTGGCAGGCGGAATGTATGGAAGATCGCGGACGTCACTGCCTGTCTTTCTGAGATTAAAACTCGTGCTAAGCTTAAAACTTAGTGGGAAACATATGACTTATACGCAATGATTAAAAAATCGCGAAATATCGATGATATATCGTCGATATTTCAGGTGTCGGGCTCTATCCCGACACGATTTTTGCAAAAGAAAATCGTTTCTTGGAAAAATAGGAAAAAATCGCTCAATATCGCCGATATATCGGTAAATTACCGATATATCCGACACAAATCTGACACAAAAATGTAGACTTGTGAAAAAATTAAAAAAAAAACACACAAAATGGCCGATATATCGGCATTTATCACCGATATATCTATCGGCGATATATCGGTGATAAATGCCGATAGATATATCGGCGATAAATGTCGATATATCGGCCATTTTGTGTGTCTTTTGAGAAATTTTTCAAAAAAAAAAAAATTTAAGGTGAGTGTCTCGTTATAGAGCAAATAAATAGTAAATGAAGATATGTGAGAGAGAAAATAAAAAGTGTTTTCTTAATAATTAATATCATTTATTGTATGTCTTCCTTAATAATTACTATCATTAATTATTTGTAGAAAGGGAAAGAAGATCGAGAGATGGTTGGAATTCTTATGTCTTATGTTTCATTATTTGCGAAAAGAGAGAAAAGATGAGCGATTAGATTCTTATGCCTTCTATCATTAATTGCTATCATTAATTATTATAAAAAATTGGAAAACCCGAGGCGGTGGGAGAGAAATGAGGTCTTCATTTCATATACGCCCCGAACTAATTTTGATATATAAATTGAATATATATTTAAATTTTGAATAATTTATAATCACAGATATATTTCTGATATATCAGATATATCAAGTAAAATCAATCTTGATATATTCGTAAAAACCGATATTTTTATCCTTGCTTATACGTATACACATGCATTAATACTCTTTCACAATAAGCATATAACAGTAACAAATATACAGTAGCAGTTATCATAATTTTTCATGAATTCATATAACAAACTTATACACATACTTGTACTTATAAGCGGTTATATTTGTTGAACTCCTTTATGGAGTTCTGAGGCTTATACGTGTATGAAGAGTACCGTGCGTGCTATGAGGCTTATATACTTGTACGGAGGTGCTCGTAGGTACTATAGAAGCTTATGCTTATACGGAGGTGCAGTTGGGTATTCTGAGTTTATACTTGTGCAGGAGGTGCCGTGGGGTACATTTAGAGTAGAAACAGTGTGATTAATGCCCAAAATGCAATTTGAACCCTATATTAGATAGGTTTTGAGTGCTTTTGCGCATTAATCATGTCATTTATACAGTGAAGTGTTCTAGTCTTCTTAGTAGTACTTATGCCATTTAGAGTATTTTTGGCTGTTTGCGGGCTTTTGCGCACTTGGAGTTCAATGTCGAGATGAATGATGAATCCATGAAGTTTGAACTCAAGAATCTCATCCATCCAATCTGACCCGAGAATCAATGAAAGAAACCAGGCAAAATGAAGAAAATGTGTCTGATTAGAAGACGGGGAAGCGTCACAGTGAAGGATCAACAAAATTGGAATTTTTAAGCTAAGCTTGCGAAAATTTTCGCTAGGATGCGAATTTATGACCTTAGCGAAATTCACTGGCTCTGTAAAACACCAAATTTAATAGACCCGTCCCAATTTCGCTACTTAACGTTCCTTAGAAAACATGATTCAGCTACTCACGAAATTTAAGTAAGCAAATTTATTAAGTAGCCAAAAATTTTAAAGTCATGCGAGAAATTTAGCGTTTTATTAGACACCGTGATTTCGCTAGTTAGCGAAATTCCTCAACCGCGAGTGATGCCTCGTCATGCTTTGTAATTAATGCTGGCTTAGCCTCCCGAACTTGGTGTACATTGCTTAATTGTCCGATAACTTAGCCAATTTCATAGGTTTTTGGTATTTTCATACTGTGAGGAGGCTATACAAGCCCCACTCTTGTTTTGTAAGAAGTGTGAAGAAATTGGAGGAACAATTTGGGAGAAGATATTTTTGTAAGTTTTTATTTTTGTAAATAAAATCTTTTATTTTAAGAGTTTTGCTTTTATTTCTTTTCTCTCTCTTCTCTCTTTCTTCTTTCTCTCCACTCCATTTACCCAAGCACACCTCTTAGGGATGGCCTTTCAAGAATCTTGGCTAGCCTCCTTTCTTTGAAGAGGAAGGAAGCTAGCTTGGTGGTGGGGCATATGCATGTTGTCCTCTTGTATTAAAAGCTACGGGTAGTGTATTTATGGCTCTTATTCTCAAACTTAGTTGCATAACATGGGATGTTATTGATTTGGCCAATACTCTCCATGCTTTAGGGTGGTATTCTTTAGATAGTTTTTTACGAGCCTACGGATAATATTTACATGTTAGGGTTCTTCAAATTAGGGTTAAATAACATTTCTTGTTATTATTTTGTGATACTCTCCCATGCTTTAGGATGCAGTGCTCGAATTGAGAGATGCTTGTTGTTCTTTAGATGGTCTTCTGAGCCTACGAAATGATAATTTAATGTTAGGGTTTTAAACTAAAGGGGCCATGCTTGCATGCTACTGTTTGACTCAAATAGGAATGTTTCATGGGTGGGGTGCTAGTTAAATATAGATCCCGGTTATGCCATGGACTATATGTTGCATGTCATAGCAGCGGATAAAGCAGGACACTTGTTTGCCCCCCCAACTTTCCAGGATTAATGACCCCAATTCTTCCAAAGTTAACTTTTTTCACACTTTAACTTTCAGTTTTACAATTTTCGATTTCAAACCATTCCCATTGTTTTTGAAACCCGAATCAAGAGTCGAATAGAAAGCCTTGCCTTCATGCCTTGATGCAAACCATTTTAGGATGAAAACCCATCCACAGTGTTGGAGCCACTGAACCACTATCTTTGCGTGGCTTATTTCTGGCGATGGTAGAACAGGTGTATATAAATTTTGTTGATTTTTAGCTCGACTCTTGTGAGCGCGAATCAAATGGCCGTTCTTGGGGATGGTGCCAGTGCGATGGTAAAGTTAAGATTGTGCCTTGATCGACATCTGAGTGAAGGTAACCTTTTATCTCTTTTGCAACTCGGTTCGCGGGAGCTGCCCGGTTGCTTCACTTTGCGTGCTTGCCTTGTTTAGGTTCGATTTTCATTCGGTCGGTTATTATTTTTAGTTAATTTTAATCTTTTGCGGGTTGTTTGTTGCTCTTTGTTGTCTCTTTAATTGTGTAACAAGCGTGTCTGCCAGTGGGATAGAACACCCGGGTAGATTGAATAGGATAGGTACAGCAACGACTAGTGAAGTTAGTGTACGGCGATACCATGGATCCCGTACGAGGAGCAATGAGCGACCCGGGAACCCCGTGAATCCAATGCCTATAGAACCATGAGGATACATCCACCCTCCTAGAGTTAGTGCCCGTCACCGTATCATCCCTCCTGTGAAGATGCGGTGAGCCCATATTTGGCCTCTACTCCCCACATATCATGGTATGGAAAATGAAAATCCATACACACTCATATTAGGGATTTTGAGGAGGTTTGTACTACCTTGAGGAAGGTATGATGGACATGGATTTATGAAGCTAAGGCATTTCCATTGACTCTTAAGAATGAGACGAATGTGGCTCAACTCATTGAGGCTAGAGACAAGAAATTGGGGTGAAGTACCGCAAATTGAATTCTGAAGAAGTTTTTCGGTACTCGTAAGACTAATATAATTTGAAAAGGCAGAATTATACCTTTGCATTTCGGGATGGTGAGATTTTACCGGTGTTGGGAGAGATTTATGGGGAAACCATCGGTGCATGTCCACACCATGGGTTTGACACGTGGATGTTGGTGAACCACTTCTATGGTGGTATGTCTCACCCTTATGAAGTGACTCTTAGAAACCATGTGTGGGGAGACTTTTAAGAAGCAAACATCCTGATGAAGCCATGGATTTCTTAGAATACGTGCATTTGAAACTTCTAAAGGTTGGGATGAGCTTAACCACTAGAGAGAAACGGATAGGATGAAACCACGGTCGACCAAGGGGTGGGATGTATGCCTTTGCCTGAAGACATAGAAATGAGCTAGGATTTCAGCCACAGCCGGGAAGGTAGGGAGCTTGAGGCAAGCGGCTCGAGAGGTTGCATACGTGGTGAAAATCTGCGCAGTCTAATCCTTGCACGATTTCCAATCCCTGCACCCAATGAGCAGTGTCTATGGCCACTGCGGTGAAGAGTTTGATGTCGGAATGTCGCGAGCAACGTAGGACGATACAAGCCCTGACAATCGATACTCCATGTGTTAATACCTACAATTCAGATTGGAGGAGTCACCCCGATCTTGCACTGGAACCCAACCCCACATTTATGTACCCCGGGTGCCAAACCTCGGTTGGTTTCCCTACATGATCCAACTGACCACCATCCTCTTCTCAGATGAAGCGAAGCCGTAGTGAATTTGAGTAAGGTGGTGGCGGCTTTGTTGAGGAACAAAAGGAATTAATGCGCAGCGCGCAAAAGTTGATAATGTAGAAAGTACATTGAATAAGAATAGATGGGCTTGAGCAATCTGACGAAGGTGATAACTGCGGTATTCGATCACGAGATCAAATGAGTTGCTAGAAGTCTGAAGAATGGAAGGTTTCCATCACAAAACGTTCCGAATCTAAAGGAATTCATGAGGTAGGATTATCGACAATTCGAGGAATGGATGAGGTTAAGGCCATAATCACCACGAGGGAAGTGAAGGAGTTGATCATTTATGCGAAACACGTTGAAGAACTGGGCGGGGAGGAAGAATTTACGGCGACATATTCTCTAGAGGAGGATTCAATGAAATCAGCATACCCTTATCCATTTCCACAAGCGCTAGAGGAAGAAGAAGCTGACTCATCAAGCGGGGCATTCTTGAGGTTTTAAGGCAAGTGAAGGTTAGCAACATACCTTTCTTGGACTGTCAAGCAATCCACCTTGTCACGAAATTTTGAAAGATCTTTGCCTGATCAAGAAGGGATTAGGCATTGAGAAAGCATTTCTCCTTTGAACAATATCGATTGCCATAATTCAAAGCAAATACCACATCAAATACAAAGATCTGGATCTCCCACAATTTCGATCGATATTGGTGGGAATTGCATAGAAAGTCTTGCTTGATTTAGGAGCGAGTGTGAACCTAATCGTGTGTCGGTATCTGGCAGTTAGGTTTAGGTGAACTTAGCCTCTTAACATCGCCTCTCATTGGCCGATGGTCAGGTGAAAATCACCCCAAGGGATGTTGAGGATGTCTTAGTGAAGATAGACAAATTCTACTACCCGAGTAGATTTTTGTGGTACTTGACGAACCCGGTGCTAGTGAACACGTCATGTACGATCATGTCTTGGGAAGACCATTTAAACCTTTGCCAGTAACAATAATAAAAATTCGCAGGAATGGAGGTCATGCACTTAACTTTTGGTAACATGACCGTAGGTTGAATATCTTTCATGTGAACAGCAAGCATGGTTCGCTAGAAATTGAAAATCAAATTTCGATGAGGTTGTTTCAATTGATCGGTGTGCGGGAAAACACGTACTCGGGGAAATACGAGAACCAGCCATGGAGATGAAGAAGAATTGGTCTTGCCAACAACGCAAACGGCAAGCCGTTGCTCAATTCCATGACCATCAGAGAACGATGCAAAGCGTTTGAAACCATGGAATTAGCCCGAGCCCGTATGCGTAGGTTGAGGAGATCATCCTCCTTGAGCCCTCCTTGAGTAATTTTGGTATATTAGACTGGTTGGTGTTCTCAAAAAACCAAATTGTTCAACAATTTTCTATTTTTATTTTAGTCAATTTCCATTTTAGCTATTTTTTAGTATGTTTCCTAATTTAGCGACTTTCCATTTTAGCAAGTTAGTGAAGTATTTTATGTCTGCTCTTATATTAAATTATTAGATATATTCTATTTCCTAATTTTGTTTTAATTTTACTTTTAGTAATATATTAATTTTTCATTTTAATCTGAGTCGAATTGCGGGTGGTGTCTTAGGTGTGAGCGAATTCGTTAAAATAGCGAAAATTAGCGGGAATGATATCGGTGTAGATTCTGACTTATATAAACAGGGGAGGGGTTCGTTTAGAATGCCACTTCACATTTTCCCCCTCCCAGCCGTGTCCTGAGCTCCGTGAAATACGAGTCAATCCTATAAGTGTGCATTGTCCTGCCATGCATGGAAGCCACCTTTCGACCGCTGCCGGAGTTACGTGTCTGGCTCGGCGAGCGCCAGCCCCCACGCGGGGCTTTGGCGGGTTTCTAAGCCGCGGCCATCCTCGATCACGCGTGCCGACTCCCAGCCAGGGCCTTGTTGAGCCTCATGCGCCTGGGCCCGATTCCTTGCCCGGCTGAGCCATTCTTTAGTGCCTGGTTCGGGTGATCTATTGGTATACGCCTCGGCATCGATCCATTTCCGAGCGTTTGATTAGTTGAGGGCCATTCCGGCTATTCGATCCCGGTGAGCCTGATTCCGGTTACTTGTGGTGTTCCGACGCCTCGAATGGCTGGTTGATCTTCTGATGCGCGGTTATATTTTCAGTGAGTCGAGCCCTTTTCGGGTATTTTATTTCGATATCGGATATGGTTGTCTTCGAGTGGTCAAAATCTTGACCTCGAGTGGTCGGCTGCGCTGAGAGAGTGGCCCCGGCTCGAGGTCAGCTCGCCATCACGGCCAGGAGAGGCGGAGTCTCAGGAGCCTCGGGGGTTTAGGCGTTCTCGATTTCGGATGGGACCGGGCCCCGGCTCGCACAATACCACGGAGGAGAGTTAGGAGGGCCCGGCCCTCCCGAGCTAGCCCGCACGCGGGCCAGGCGAAGTGTCATCTTGCGAGGCCCCGCCGTCTCCGGTTACTCCCATTCTGAGGCTGAGCTTCATCACACGGTGTCGCCGAGCGTCGAGGATGGGGCCACTATTTGTAGAGACCCGGTCAGGAATGCGACTCCAGCGGGGGGGTTGTCGAGTCATTTATGCATCTCGCGTGGGGCGACCGGGATGTCGGAGTCTTTGAGATTGATCGAGAGTATTCACTCCACACCGCTACATGGCTTTCATGACAGGTTTATTACCCAGAGTGGTGCAGCGGTTTACCTATGACATCGAGGAGGCCAGGCAGATGCTGAGATTCGATTCGATTATAGATGACCCGCCCCGGAGTGGCCACTCGAGGCCCGGTAGATATTTGACGTGGGATTGCGCATCTGCCCGCCCGCTGATTGGGGTTATAGAGCTTGGGCCACGCCTCCGGGGAGATGGTCAGAACGCGGCGAGATCTTCTTGGTCCCGATGTTCTACCTACGGGAGCGGCTTGCTGGAATCTGGCGATTGACCATTTACTGCGTACCGGTTTGTTCCCTCTCTGCGGCGGCCATGTGCGGAGGGCCATCTGGGGCACTTTCTGGATCTCGGGGGATTTTGGTTCGGTCCCTACGGCCCATTGATAGCCTCCCTTTTGCATTTTGAGGAGGTCCATCGAAAGAGCGGCCAGCGTAGGAGGCATCCCACTGATGCAGGGACTCTCTGCTATGTTCTCGGCGGGATGGGATTCCCGAGAGGAGCCCGGTACAGAGATGAGGCTAGATGCCTTCATGTGGTGGCCCGGTGGCGGGTTATGACTATGCAGTCTCATTCCGCATGCGACCACGGGGACCGGGAGAGTCTCAGGGTCGGGGAGGCGAGGGCCCACCCGCCCCCGGATGATATACTTTGTCCCCCAGGCACGGGTACGAGAGGACTCCATTCCGGATCGTTCACCTCCGTCTCCTCACATCTTGCATCGTATTTGCGGCCCAGTCCTCGGGGCCTTCTGACCGACGTCATTCAGGAGTACATCGTACCATTTCGAGGAGATAGGCGGTGTGATGGATGCCATCTGCTCGCTGCGGCTACAGTGCCCGGGATGGAGGTTGGCCCAGTGCCATTCTATCTTGTTTCAGTTATGACCCACGATTAGCTCTCATGTTCTTGGTCGGCCGAGAGGAGCCACCAGCGATGCGACTTCATTGCCAAGGTGTTACGGTACGCGGCTGCGGCGGTTCCGGGCCCACCACCACCACCACCATAGCAGTGAGGTGGTTAGGTTTCTTTTTGATTTTTGTTTATTTACCAGCTTTATCAGCGCGCCTCTACTAATTTCGTTTAGGATTTACATGTGCTTATAGAGGCGGTAATGGTTTTGTGTTTAACTTTGTATTTAGTATTAGCCATTTTGTATATCAAAAGCTATTCGAGATTTATATATATCTGACTTTTTGTACATATCATGTTTTGTGCCTCAGCTAGGTTTTAAATGTGTTTTTCTTTCAATTGAACAATTGAATTGCTACAATTAGACAATTGAATTGCTTAAGTATTTGGAAAATTGAATCCTTGTTTTGTCACTTATATGCTAGGGCGAAATTATCATTTCAGAACTGATTTTTTGGTGTTTGAAGTTCTGCATGCTCGACAGATTTCTCCTTGTGCTAATTCACACCTTTGCCTCAGTTGTTTCCAATAGGCTGTGAAGTGTGTGCCTTCTTTTCCTTTGCAAAGCCCCGAGCCTTAAGGTGTCTGTTGGCTACCTAGGATGGTTTGAGTTACCTGTTGAAGATAATGTTTGTCTTCCCGAAAGGAAAAGAAAAGAAAAAAGCGAGGAAAGAAAAGAAAAGAAAAGAAGAAAAAAGAAAATAAAGTCGATTGAAATCTTGCTTTGAAACTAGAGCACGGTCAGGGGTGTATGTAACGCTGCAACCGATGCCTAAGGCTATGGTGGTGAGAGTCATCGATTTAGTGTTCGTTACATGGGTGGATAGGTGAAGTTTAATGACTTGGCCGGATGTAATTTTCGGGTCGACCGGTCAGGTGACGCTTTAGAGTTGGTGAATTGATGATCCTTTTGGCTTGATGCCCTGAAGCCTTTATTGGTTGGGAGTCATCGGTGGACCCCGTTACGGACTTTGAGTGAGGGGAGTCGAGTTTTAAAAGCATTGCACCTACGATGTAGATGAATAAAGAAAGAAAAGTGTAATCGCCCATCTAGATTTGTTCGGCAACTTAAACCGTATCGATTACTAGGTTGGGGGAGGTGGCGATTTTACAGGTTTATTGACTTAATCACGGTTACCAAAAGAACCATTAGACTTAGGTGGAAATTCAAGTTGAGAATTATGGATCAATATTGACCTCGAATTTGTTCTTGTATGGTTTGATTCTTTGTGTCGGTTTACAACTTGATTTCAATTTCTCAGTTAAGGTAAATGTTTATATGTATATAAACCCTTTTAGATCATAACCTTTTTGCAAATCACCACATGCATCTGCTTTTCTTTATTTGCATTCTTGGGGATAACAGCGTTTCGGTTGGGGTGTGATTAATGCCCAAAAGTGCAATTTTGAACCACATATTAGATAGGTTTGATCTTTTTCTTGGCATTAATCGTGTCGTTTATACCAATTGAAGTGTTCTGTGAATATTCTTAGTGGTATATGCCATTTAGAGTATTTTTGGCTGTTTTAGGGCTTTTAGCACTTACGGAGTTCAATGTCGAGATGAATGATGAATCATGAAGTTTTGAACTCGAGTCTCGATACATCGATAAACCCCGAATCAATGAAAACCACTGCAAAATGAAGAAAATGTGATACGATTGAAGACGAGAGGCAATGCGGAGTGAAGGATCAGCAGAAATTGGAATTTTCGCTAAGCTTGCGAAAAATTTTCGCTAGGATTGCGAAAAGTTATAATATACTTGAAAATTTATAATATAAACGAAAACACAATTACTTCAGACATCTAAAATTTAGCTGTATTATTATGCAGCGAAACACTGATTTACTACTTTGCGAGAATTTCGCTATGCTTGGCATTTCATTAGCTAGCGGGAGATTTTCCATCCTTAAGCGAAATTTCATGTTTTAAATTTAGACACATTGATTTAATACAAGATTAGCGAAATTCACAAATCAGCGAAAATTGATGCCTAAATCATGCTTTGTAATTCAGCCCAAAAATAGCCTCGAACTTGGTGTATTTGTACGGTATCGATACTTGGCCAATTTAAAATGGTTTTTTGGTATTTTCATACGGAAGGCATATAAGCCCCTCTTGTTTTGTAAGAAAGTGTGAAGAATTGGAGGAACAATTTGGGAGAAGATATTTTTGTAAGTTTTTTATTTTTTGTAAATAAATCTTTTTATTTTAAGGTTTTGCTTTTGTTTCTTTTCTCTCTTCTCTCTCTTCTTTTCTCTCACTTTCTAGTTTTGAAACCTGCTTGGGGATGTATTCGAGATGCTTGTTAAGCACCAACTCTTTGAAGGAGAAATTTAGCTTGGTGGTGGGGCATATGCATGTTGTCCTCTTTGTATTAAAAGCTACGGGTAGTGTATTTATGGCTCTTATTCTCAAAACTTGGTTGCATAACATGGGATGTTATTGATTTGTGATACTCTCATGCTTTCAAGATTTGTTCTTTAGATGGTTTTTAGACCTGAGATAATATTTACATGTTAGGGTTCTTAGGTGAGGTTAAATGTTCTTGTTATTATTTTTGTGACTCTCTCCATGCTTTAGGATGCGGTGCTCGGGTGAGAGATCTGCTTGTTGTTCTTTAGATGAATTGTTTTCACGAGCCTACGAAATGATAATTTAATATTAGGGTTTCTGGCCAAAGGGCTACATGTACATACTACATTTGACTCAAATAGGAGATGTTTTATGGAGTGAGGTTTGCTAGTTCAATATAGATCCGATTTATGCCATGGACTGGCTATATGTTGCATGTCATAGCAGCGAGGATAAAACTAGGACACTTGTTTGCCCAACCAAGTTAGTGACTGTTCTTTCAATTAACTTTTCACACTTTAACTAGTTTTTACAATTTCGGTTCGACCATTCCCCCTTGTTTTGAAACCCAAATCCAAAGTCGAATAAGCCTTACATTCATGCGCAGTACAAACCATTTTAGGATGAAAGCCCCATCCCGAGTGTTCGACCTAGACACTATACTGCGGTAGCTTGACTACGCGTGAAGTAGGAACAGAGTGTATATAAATTTTGTTGATTTTTAGCTCGGCCCTGCGCCCAGGCGAATCACGATGTACATTACTTTACTCTTATTCATTATTCAAACTCTTATAATATAATTGTTTGACTACCTAGACCAGTAATATTAAATAAGTAGGACGCCTTACTGATAAGTACTAGAAGTGGTGATACTAAGGTCTTAGTAGCACAAATGACGATTAAGCATTGATAGAGAGTGTGGTACTTACTAATAAGAGGGAAATCTTAGAAGTACTAAATGTCTTTGAAACTTGGTCGATCTTAGTCACACTAATCGAGAGAGTAGAAGTACTTTACGTGTGCCTTGCATATGAGGTGTCGTGTCATTCAATATCAGTTCTTAGGCGATCCTACCAGTTATGCGTTCGAAACTTACTATCTTATCATTGGGGCATTAAGTTTGCCAACTTCGAGACTCGCTTAGTCGAGGCGGTGGTGCGATGCAATTTTCCTTTACCTTATAAACATGAATGGACCACTTTCATACATATAGGGTCCTCATTAGTCAAATAAAACCGAGTCCTCGGAATATGAAATAGAAACGAGCAAAAACACAAAAATTTCCATCTTGTGAAAGTAGCTACCTTGTGTGGCATCTTTCTTCTGTTGCTTGATTATTGCAGGAAGCTGTCGAGCCCCCTTCTCGACCACGCTTGGGTGTGGACCTACTGCTGTTTGCGTGGGGATCCCTACGTTGTGGCGTAGGACCCCGAAAATTTCCAGATTTTGCTGATTTCGTCTCTTTGTCTAGAAAACCAACCAAAAAAAAAAAGAAAGCCATTACTCTCAGCGTCTCGAAGTGTGTTTTAACACAACGAAATCAAACATAGGGTTAAATAGGGTTTTCCAAACCCACACTCAAATACTTGTAAGTTAGGTTAACACAACACCAAACATATATCCATACATCACTGAGCAAGAATCCATACTCGAAAGGAGGATTCCATACTCATCTTATACAAACTAGGGTTTACCAGCTCAACTTTCAAGAAATCTAGGGTTGGGATTGATTTCCTAACTAAACCTTAGAAAATGGAACCAACTGACATCGTCTGAGCCCTTTAGTATCCACTATGAATGATTTCCATACCTTTCTTGGCTTTCTTTCTCTTCTTCTTCCTCTTCTTCTTCTTCTTCTTCTTTTTCTCCTCCTCTCTACGTTTTGCTCTCCAAAAAAAGCCCAAAATGAGAGACCAAGTGGTCTTATCCACTTATTATTTATAAGGCCTTGTTTGGCCAGAAAAATGCATTCTTTTGACTTAAGTTTCTCCCAAAATACTTTATAGTCCATATACTTCCTCTATTTGCACTCTGACTCTCATTAATCACATAGACATTTATTCTTTATAACTTATGACCCTTAATGCCTGTTTTAACAAGTAAAAAATTTACCCATGCCTTGTTAGGGTTTATGTGATTTCACGTTTATTTAAAATTCTGAAAAAAAAAAATCAAATTATACCCATAAAATACCCAAAAAATCAAAGTATATTCCGGGGTGTTACACAGCTTCCCCCTCCCTGTTTTTTGTGTGGACAACATTCACCATGGCCTTAATCGTAGCCACCGTGACAAGTTTCTTCTATTGGCGCTTTGATTGATACCGGTCATCAATCGGGCCTGACATATAGTTTATGAATTCGGTCTGGGGTTTCGGCGAGGTATGCGTCGGACTGTTGTAATTCTACGTAGAGGCACGCTTGGTCCTCCCCTGATCTACCTCCACAGCAGAGGTACCTCTTGAGATAATCACCGCCTTGATAAGCTTTTCTACTAGGAACTTTAGACCCGGCCTTGGTCGGTCTTGTGTCCATTTTATGATAATCATGCCGCGAGTTTGTTTCTCCCGAGTAGGATTCGTCACGGATGGGTCAGGCTATTTGGAAATCGGTAGATCGCGGTGGGCAACAACCTTTACAAATGCGAGATGATTTAGGGGTGGTGCGGGACTCTTTTTAATTGGTCCTTGCAGGGTCACTTTCGGTCTCGGGTGACCTTTCTTTGGACGGCTTTTTCCATGAGCTTATCTTTCTTGATCGGCCTAATTTGTGATCGAAGTCGTCACTCTACTCGGATATTATCCTCCGATGTCAGTACCTGTTTGCCCTTTGTATAACTCCCATTGTTCTTTGGCGGGTCTAGGAACGATGAGTGGAAGAAAGAATTGTGGCTTTGAAGATCTTTTGGGGTATGAAGAAGCTGCGTCCATGTATAAAATTATTCTCTTTGGAAGCTTACGAACCTCCTTGTGAGGGAAGTCTTATATGGACTCTTCTTCCATGTTCAAAATAGTTTGTAAGGAACTAATATTCCTTTTGGGCGCATGCTTGAGCATAGGTCTTCTGGATAGGCAGCTCCCAAGTTCATAAAACGTATTTGTGAGTTCGGGGGCTTGTGAAACCCGGCGAGTCACAGGGAGCCTCATGAGCTAAATTGGAAAAACTTTGCATAGTGAAGGTCATTGCGGCATTCAAAGTCATCGGATTTGGGTATAATGGAGCATATGATCGTAAGAGATTGAGTGAAATTTGTGATCATAATGGAATATCTGACCTAAGCGGTTATTTTGGTTTTTTATATATGTTTTTGTGGAAATGAACTCGACCCCAGCAAGAAAGCCCAGATGTGGATACCATGGACAGGGCAGTTCACAATAGCCCAGGCCCGGCCATGAGAGCCGAATGGGATAGGCCCCGAAAATTAAATTACGACTAGGAATGCCGGATCCGTGCTCAGCGGTCGATCCTCACGCCCGGTCGATCCTCATGGGTGCCCCGAGGGGTTAGGCTGAGCAGTGACGAGAATGCAACGATCCTCGCTCGGGTGTGACGCCTCTTATCAGGATGCCTTTTGCAGTGCTTCCTTTCCGTCGCTGACTCCACGAAGCAGAGCGCGACTGACTCTTCATGATATAAGTGTAAGTTCTCCCATGAACCAATCGCCTCACCTCTAACGAAATAGGAAAGCACTCCCAACAGCGGCCCTATCGAGAAGGCAGTTACATAAAAGGAAGAACAAATCATCCTTCCAAGGGGAAATAAAGCCACCTTCCTACCTTTAGGGGAAGAAATCGTCCACTCTCCGAGAAAGTTGGATCCTCTTTCTCCCTCCACAAAAGAGAAGCAAATACGCACGAATGAAAAGTGGTTCTTGGTGAGATAGCTGGCACTTTGAGCTCCCAAGTCTTCAGGAAAGACTAGCACGGCCATCGGAGGGGTGACGGAACACCAAATCAAATCCTTACTTATTTGTTTTGCAAGTTGTAGCCAAATGGTGAATGCTTCGACGATTCACTGACTCTGAGAATTTTGGAGACTACAATTGGCGCTTTACGTATTGGGAAACACACCGGCGAGAAATCTAGAGGCGATCGTGCAGGCTTTGGGCCACACCCATCCACAGGTGACCTCCCCCCTTCCATTGAGGACCCCGGTTCCTTCGGTGGCGCCCGGGAGATAGAGCGAAGCAGGGAGAACAAAGCCCAGATGAGATGGCCGAGTTATGAGAATGGGCGGACCGTTTATAGCAGGAGAACAATAAACTACAATTAGCTTTGAGTCTAAGCGAGGCAGAATTTGAAAGGTGTCGCCCCGAGAATGGGCCACAACAGGGCGAGATAAGGAAGAGTCGATCCTGCCCAGGCCATGGTGATCATCGGGTGTGTGGCTCTCTTCGGACAGCTCTCCACTTCCCAGTCCAGCCACCACCTGAAGCGTCCCCGGAGGCCAGGAGTCCAGAAATAGACCTCCTCGTCAGTTGATTAGTACCCAAAAAGTGCTATTTTGAGTCCTATTTAAGATAGGTTTTGAGTGCTTTTTGCGTACTAATCATATTAATTAAGCCGGCCCGACGTATGCGAGTCGATTAAGTATCTTGGGATTTTGTTTCGAGGTTGTTTTAGTAGTTTGCGGTTTCATAAACTTCCACCATCATATCAAAACTGGCATCGAAATTGTCTTGATTTATCTTAGGGTTCGTATGAATTCTCATCGATTTCATCAAGCACAGGATGAAGAAATAGCAAGGCTGGAATATGAAATCTGAAATTTGGAGGATGAGGAGGCAACATAGAAGATTGGCAATTTTGCTGTAATAGCGAAATTTTACGCAATGATAAGCGAATTGCTATCATGTGAAAATTGCAACCATGCAAGTACTGATTTTCATTGTAGTGAAATTTTCGCTATGATAGCGAATTTTAAGCTATCATAGCGAAAATCGTATGCATAAGCGGGGAACTGCAGCTCCTTGTTTTAATGACTGACGACTCCGTTTGGTTGAACCTCTTTTGCCCTCAATGTAATCATATTATTTAAGTTGGTTTAGTGATTTTTCGCATGTTTGTGGGGTATATAAGCCATGTTATGGACATTTTGTAACCTAACCATTATTTTCAACACGACTTTCATACGGCCCACTGTTTGGTTCCCCATTTTTCTCTCTTCTCTCTCGTCTTTCTCTCATTTCTGGTACGCGAACACCTTTGGGGATGTGACTCAAAGGATGTTTAAATTAAATGAACCTTGAAGAGGAGGGTTGCTAGGTTGGTTGATGTGGGTTTGCGGGTGTTCCTCTGTTTTCATGAAGCAGTGCGTATTTGTGTTTCAAACTTTCCAAACTAGGTTTAAATGCTATTTAATGTATTTTCTTTGGTCAATACTTGTAATGTAATCCTCATTACAAGTATTGGTGACATTTTACCCCTTTTTGAATTTCATTGTTTAGAATTTCAAGTTTTTACTCGTGATCAACTGGCACGAAACATTTTATTTTCTTGTCTTCTTTTTATTAACATAAATCCTTTTGGCAAACCTTTACATTGTTCTTTGCTTTGCCTCTTTTTGTGTCACAGGTGTTTATGCATCAGGGATAGGAATATCAAATTAGGCTATGAGAGTTAGTGCGCAAATTGAACAAAGTTGTGAAGTCGGTGTGCACGAGTGAGCAAATGGATCCTCTACGAGCAGCAAAGTCGACAAGCGGCTCCTATGAATCCAACAACATACGGGTCAATGAGGACCACATTACACCCTACAAATTTAGTACTCCTTCACCATCATACTAACTGAGAAGATGTGCGGTAAAACCACATGCGGTACTTACTCTGACTTTTCATAGTATGGAAAATGAAAAATCCATACACCACATCAGGGATTTTGAGGAAGTTTATAACTTTTAAGGAGGGTGCAATGATATGGATTTATTGAAGTTGAAGGCATTCCCATTAACCCTCAGTGACCAAAATGTGGCTTAATTCTTTGAGACTAAGAACCATTAGAAGGTGGGCGGCTGCGAGCGAGATTTTAAAATTCTTGATCCACCAAGACCCGACAATTTGAAGAGGCAAATCTACACGTTTGCGGCCAGCAGCAATGAAAGGTTCTAGCAGTCTTTGGGAGAGGTTCATGAGACCATCGGTGCATGTGCACATCATGGTTCCCCGATACCTGGATGCTTGTGAATCACTTCTATAGTACAGTATGTCGACCATGTGAAGCAGCTTCTTTGGAAACAATGTGTGGAGGGACTTCTGACAGCACGGATGAAGCAGGACTTTTTGAATTATGTAAATGAAACTTCGAGGATGGGATGAACGAGCCGAGGGGTGGAGAAAATAAGGCCTTCAGCCCACCAAAGGGGAGAGGCATTTTTGCACTAGGATATGGAGATGAAAGCAAAGATATCAGCATATGAGGGGAAGGTGGAAGAATTTGGAAGGAAAAGGCTCCATGGGATATGGGCGGTGGCGAAATCCACTGCACGAGACTGACCCATACATCGATTGCCCGATCCATGGCCACACCCTAGAAGAACCTTTGTCATTGCTCCCCTGGTGAGAGATTTGATGGCGAGAGCATGCTAATCTTAGTGGGTAATATAAGTACAACCCGATGCCCCATATGGTAATACATATAATCCCGATTGGAGGAACCACCACAATCTCTCTTGGAAGTCATCCTTTGCATGTGCCTCGGCGCGAACAACGAGTTTGGTTCCTCATCTCGACCCGACCATCACCATCCTCATCCCACATTGAACAAGCTATTTTAAGAAACTTGAGCAAGGTGGTAGGTGATTTTGTGGAAAGAACAAAAGGAATCAATGTCTGATTGGCTCGAAGAATAAATCTTAGGGAAGCACCTGAACGAGAGAATAGATGGAGGAGCTTGAAGTAGTCTTAATCGAGAAAATTGATGATCTCACAGTATTCAATACCGGGATTACTAATTTGCTGGAGGTACAAGAGAAAGAGTCCCTTCCGGACATTGCCCGATCGAGGGGGTCCGTAAAAATAGGTTCTTCCAGTGACTAAAGGATGGATGAAGTAAAAATTTATCATCACTTTGAGAAGTGGAAAAGAAATTGGCAACGATACCCAAGATTCTTTGAAGAAACGAGGAAAAGAGTGAGCTGAGAGAGAATAATAATCGGAGAAAGATTCAATGAAGAAAAACATGGCCCCTCCATTTCCTCGAAGCACTTAGAGCGAGAAAAAAATCCTGAACCAATTTGAAATTTGGGAGGTGCTAAAGTAGTGAGGAGTAAATATCCTTTGCTTGACGTTAAAGCGAGGTCGACATATGCAAAATTTTTGAGGGGACTTGTGCACGGTCAAAGAGGGTTGGGCATTGAAAAAGAAAGCCTTCCCTAACGGAACAAGTCAATGCCATCATTCGGTAGACCGGTGAAATACAAGGATCAGGATCCCCTGATGTCGATCCCGACATTGGAGGAACTGCGTAGATAAAGCCTTTGTTGGACTTGGGGCTAGTGTAGGCTTTACTAGGTACTCAGTATATAGCGGTTGGGTTTGGGGAGCTTAAGCTACCAGCATCACTCTGTCTTTGGCGGTCGATCGAGTAAAACTACAGAGGCATAGTTGAGGATGTATTGGTAAGGTGGACAAATTCTACTATCAGTGGATTTTGTAGTGCTTTCGATCTGCGGCCGATCGCGATTGGGCTAATCATGTGCCAATCATCACAGGAAGGCCATTTTTGGCCTTCAATCGATAATCAATTCTTAGCAGAGATGGAGTCATGCGGCTCACATTTGGTAACATGACCTTTGGAATTTCAGTATTTTCATCGAGCCTTGGCGTAAAGCATTGAAGGATGAAGGTAGGAATGAATGAAGCTAGCTTGATTGGTTCGAGGTGCGAAACCAGTAACTCCTGGCGCAGGTAGAATTGGTGAAGAAAAGTGAGCAGTTGATGGAGAGATTATTTGCATGGTCATCTGCGGAAACGATGATTCCCCGACACCACCAAGTGAAAACGACACGAAAATTTGGGCATCAGAGAGCAGCTGCGGCACGCGCATCCTTACGGGCGTAAAGGAGCTCCTCTCTGATCCTTCCATGAATGAAACAGACAGACCATTTGGTTTTTGGTCTCTGACGAGCTGTGACTCAAAAATTTAAGACTAATTTGGTCAATTTTCGACATTTTATTTTAATGATTAATTTAAAAACCTTTTTGTGTTCAGTTAAAATTTTATTTTTATTTTTATGTTTATGTTTATTTTATTTTAATTAAATTTTGTTGTTATTTTGCAGGATGGAAGTTGGTGCAGGGCATAAATTTATGATAATATGAAATTTATCCTCTGTGGCCCTTCGACTACCTTGAGTCACTCATTATGACAGTTTATAAAGGCCACTTTACCCACAATTTCATTGAATTCTTTCGCGCACCTTCTCTGGCATACTGTGAGAGCCCCCTCCGTGCCTTACCTGTTATGTCTGCACGCGTGTAGCGCTCTGACGACCGTGCTGTTGCTTTATTCTTGGAAGCGTGCCGCTGATGATCCATGGCAGTGATGCCACGATTGCGCGGCGCCTCTATCTGGTCGATGCCACTGTGTTCCGTCTCCGCCGCCGCGCTGAAGTCTCGCCAACCATAAAGTATCAAAGCCTGCGTCGGTGCCGCTCGGCCGTCGCGCGAACCCTGCTGTGGTTGCGACTCCCGACCATGGACCGTACGTGGAGCCCATCGTTCTGGCCGAGATTGATCCCAATGCTGAGAGAAACGATGCGAAACCACGTCAGGGGCTGCGAGATGTTCACTCCGGACCCGAGGTTCGCGAGAGACACCGCACCGCGTGACTGTATCGGAGGCTCGAGGCAGGCCCCGTCGGTGATCTCAGGGCCAAATTGGGACCTCGGGCCCCTTCTCCCCATTGCATCGAGACCACGCGGGGGCCCAGCCTTCAATGGGCCGGACCTTGGCCCGGGTGAGTCATCGCGGTTGGGCGAATGATCGCCTCCTTCAGCGATCGAGTTCGTCGCCCCGGTTAATCCCAGGCCGGATCGGTGACCAATGTTAGACTGCGTCAGATCGGGAGCGTCGATCTTTGTGCCGGGACTTCCATATGGAGTCATATTCACGACATCTGGCATTGGCCGTGAGACTGGCCCGATTTAGAGATTGATGTTGTTGATGATATTCCCTTTCTCCATTTATGACAGAGTTTTCTATCTGGGTGGTGCTTGAGTTTGTCACACTATGGCGTCCGGGGAGTGCACAGCGGGTTAGAGATCAGTTCCAGTGTCGACGGCGCCTTGAGGGTACTCATTTGCGAATATTCGACTACTTTGGGCTGCAGTAGTTACGGCGAATTCCCTGAACTATCGGTGGCCTCGGCCATCCGCCGAGAGAGATGGTTCGCTCTCTAGCTCGAGATACCACGGTACGGGCACATGCTCTTACGTAAACCCGGCTTACATGGATGCCCTCGTGGACCACGTGCTCGGACAGAGCTTAATTCCCACTTGACGTATATGCGGTACGGGAGGCGCATACTGGGGCTTTGTCACGGGATCATCAGAGTTACGGTTCGATCCCTCAGAGGCTCATCATGGCCCAGGTGTTGCTGGCTGAGAGAAGGTCCCAGTAAGGACTGGCTCGGGCGAGGAGGCTTTTCCCACTGTTGATCTGGGGTTCTTGGAGCAGGTCTTGAGCATACAGGGTTCCTAAGGAGCCACATATAGAGCGCGGGTAGAGTTGTCCTCGAGGTTTTGTCCATCGACGGTCTTTATATATATGCCACTCTCCGTTTCTTCTACGGCGGGTAGGCGACGGATGATATTGGAACTAGGGTGAAGCGAGCTGTTCGGTGGAGGTGGAGAGGACCTCGGTTCAGTTCATCCTCGGTTCCTCTGCTGACTCCTCCACGGCTATTTGCCCATCCTCCCCCAGCATCCACAGTCAAGAGCATATCCTGTCCTAGGTTCCCCAGGAGTTATATTTGTTATGGATGTTGTCTCGCTCCGCTAACGCTGCTCGGGCATCGTTGGCCCAGAGCGGATGGCCCAATGAGGTCGCTGGAGATCACGCCACCATGCTTCTTCGGATTATAAGGCCACCTCGGTCTCATGGTCGGCGTGAGCCTACATAACCAGTACTCGTGATCGATCCATGTGTCAGTTTCCATGACATCCTTGGATATCTTGGCAGCCGCGCGACCAGTTTGAGATCTGGCGTCACACACCTGCGAGAGTGAGGTGGTCACACTCCCTTTAGCTTTAGATCCACACCGGTGGAACGCAGTTATCGCGGTTGGGAAAGTTAAGGTGATGCATCATCTATCATATTTTGTTTTGTTTTAGCTTTATTACTTGCCTACTTATTTTGTATAGGATTGTTTAGGATGTATGTATTAGCGTAGTAGGCGGTGATCTTTTGTTGTGTTTAGCTATGTTAGCTTTGTGTCCCTTTGATTATATTAGAAGCTTTATGTGATATTCCATTCTTTCTACACTTTTGCAAACCATTTTTCGCCTATATTTTTATATTTCTGCTCTTACCTTGAGTTGAAAAATTGAAGCATTGTATGTTGCCATAATCTTCAGAATAGTTCCATGCTGATTAAGTTTTTTGGTTGATTGAAATTCCAAAAGTAATTCAGCCTTGTCCAGTCGACCTTTGGCTAATCACACACAGTTGCACATCAGGTTTTCATCAATGGGGTTGAAAAATTTGCTATACCTCTTTTACTTTGCACCAGCGGCATAGGTCGTTGGCGACCCATAATAGGTTTATGTTACCCTGAAATGAAGACCCATGAGAGTCTTCGAATGAAAAGAAGAAACGAAAAGAAGAAGAGAAAAGAGAATGAAGATCGACACTTTACCTTGAAGCAGAACCTGGGGTATATGGCAGCCTTTTGGCTTAGGTGCCACTAAGCCACGACTAGTTGGGAGTCACCAGGCTTTGTGTTCGCTGCGGGTGGATGGGTAGAGTTCCCAGCGAGTTATAGGAGCTGAATTCTCAGAATCATTCGAAGTCGGGGTGAGCTGAAGAGAGTTAGTGGTCGGATCCTTTTGACTTGATGCCCTAAACCTTAATTGGTTGGGGTCATCCAGGTGGACCCATTACAGGACTTTGGTGAAGTCGAGTTTTTAGCATTGCACCTACCAATCTGTCGATGTAAGAAATAAGAGTGCTTGGCGAATCTATTTAGGTTGGTCATCAGGTTTAAGGTCACAGCGTGGTTGGAGAGAATGGCAAAACTTATTGCTTTGTTGGTTACCTTAAAACACTTAGATTTTGGTGGGGAAGTTCGGGTTGACTTCAGCAGAATTGATCTTGCCACGAAACTTGTTCACATATGGCTATTATTCTCATGATGGTTTGTGCGAGTCCCCAAATTTTCATGCGAAGGTAAAGCCTCACTTGTACACACACTTTTGAATAGAATTGTCACGCCGGATCTCATTGACCAGATAAGCGAGATCACGAGCCGAAGTCAGGCGCGTCTTATCCCATACTATATATTAGGACTCTGGTGTTTATTCTTTGTCGGGTATCATACTGTTGGTGTCCTGAGCAATTTCTGTGTAACAAATCATTAGACATCTCTGAAAGTATTACCGTGGAGTGGTGTCCATCACCGATCTATACACATATACGGAGTCCCATTACTTATACAATTACTTATACATGTACATATTTAATAATGTTGATATTTACATTGTTTGCAAAAACAAAAAAGACTTATACATTATACAAAAATCTTCCGATGGACCCTTTATTGATGTGTTGACCTCGGTGCGATGATGTGGATCGACTCGTACTGCGGTTTCCTCTTCTCCTGGCCACCTACACGGATTGAACACCAGGTGCTAAGCTGCGCTTAGTGGGAACATAAGCATGGACAACCATGATAGCGTATCCTGACTTATATACATATGCATTATATAAATCTAAACATATTTCTATAACTTTAATTCCTTATCATCTTATTTTTCCTATTGCATGTCAATCTTTTACATTACATGTTCTATGTCTTTGGCATCTCCTTTATTTATACTTTTACGTATTATTCAGTACTTTACATATTCTATACTTGTCATGTGTTCATCTTTCAGCTATTTATATGTCTTTTCAATGTTCTATTCTTTGTCGGTTACATAGCATGTCACAGTCTATATCTTTTTCATCTTCGGTTACATGATTTATTGCATTCTTCACTTTCATACTTGTACTATTGTATGTATACTGTTATCTGTACTATTCTAGCATATACATTTTGTACGCTCTTATTCTATCTATCCTATACTTTTGTGCTTTTGTATACTTCCATTACTTTTCTTGTGTTTATATACTTATTTTTCATATCAAGTTATATTGTACTTCTCTTATTCTTGTAATGGATTTATACTTTCGCCATAAGCGAGGCTACCTTCATATATCATATCATATTATATACTTTTCATATACATTTCCTTTTGGTTTCATGTGCGAAATACCTTAGAAGCAGTTCGAGGAAATATTGGGTGTACGTAGTCTTATCACTATGCGAAGACAGTGATCTCTGATAATACCAGAAAGTATCATCAACTGTCTGAAGGCAGTGACACATGTCATATGCTATCTGTGCAGAAGGTACTATCAACATCGGCGGTGATTTCTATCTATTAATGGTGACCGCACGCCGGGGGCCACTTTGATCCAACAAGGATCTATGTCATCGACACAAACGAGGAGACCTCGATATGCAATACATGAATATCTGCGGCAAGCTGCATCTTCCACATAGGCATGCCTACTCATCCCTCTGGATTCAGCGAACTGTCCCGACTTTGGCCATTTTAAGTACATATCTCATAAGCATGAATAACTATTGTGTCATGGTATATCGCATATATCATCGTGCTACTACGTATTAGTTCTCATATACGTAATTTCATATTCTGGTTCTCATATATCTACATAATACATATATTCTCATATCTTTTTCTTTCATTTAGTTTTGTCTATCATATACAGTGAATGCATCTATGCACTCTTGTATTCATATATTCATATATGCCTATCATTCTTATACATGTACTCATTCCTATGCTTTGTCATCTTTTGCTTATATCTATTGTTCTTATCATTTATGCCTTTCTACCATGTGTTCCTAGCATGTTCCATCTTATTCCTTTCGGTATGTCTATCATATATATTCCTATCATTTACGTATTCCTATCATGTCTTTATCTATTCATATACTTTCTATATTTCTATCATGTTCTATCTATTCGTTTATGTATGACAATCATATGTTTACATCATATAAACTATATTCATATGTGACTATCATTAGGTGTACTTTAACTATCATATCTATAGGCATGTTATCTATCTTATCATATGCCCTTGACTTATGCCTATCATATTCATGTTTTCTTGGACACATCTATACATATTGCATTTTCATTATTTTCCTTGTTTCATGGCTATTACATATAGCACTTCATATACTTATAAAGTATGATGTCTATGAGATGCTCATTCGTATATTCTTATTAAATATTATGAATCTATTTGTAGGAATTTGAAACAATCCTTTCGGATCAAATCAGAAACTAAAGTTATGGCGTTTTAAGTACTTGACTAGTCATTCTGGGTTACACACTCGGGGGCTATTACTCATTTTTTAAGGTGTGGCAATTTTTTGACACTAAGTCCTTATACTCATTTAAATCTAAGGTGCTAAGGGGGTTCTATTCGACTGGAATCACTTGCGATTCGAACACGGAACTCGAGGAGATACGTCAGGAAACAACTCAGTACTCTATGATCAACCCGTGCGAGATTAGCTTGCACATGGCCCCACTTTGAGTGAATTTTTGGGCCACTTAGAGTCATAATTTGATGATGTCTATTTCTTTAGGTTTGGTTCTCCTTGAAGTCTATTTTAATTGGCCACTTGAATCACTTAAATCGGATAAGAAATGAAGCAGTTATAGCTGAGAAATATGAAAACTGGTCGAAAGCTAGGAACAGGCCGACGGGTGTCTTAGAGTACACCCCCAAAGTGTCTCGAGTGCCTTTGGCGAAAATGACAGAACACAATGTGTGGGAATTTACAAGCTGAGGTGTACCGATACACTTCACCCGAAAATGCCCAAAATGTATATTTTCTCCCTTTTTTTTACATATTTTGATACCCACATCAACCTTATACTCCATAAACACCTCAAAGCCATTCCAAATTCATCTTATAACATCAATTTTACTTAATTCTTCTTTCAATACTTCTCTTATTTCAAAAATCCTTCATGAATTACTCTCAAACCCACTCTAATATGGGTTATGATCCATACATAACCCTAACTTCACTTAAAGTTTAGTTAGGGTTTGTTTCTAAACCTAATTCATTTACTTGCCCTTTAAATTTTATGAATCCATCCACCAGTTTTATTGTGCTTCTTGTCCTATTCAAGGTTTTGCAGAACACTTTTAAGAATTCGGGTTAGGAAGAAATCACTATGAAAACCACTAATTTTGGGGTTTAAACTAATAACCATCAAAGCATGGAAATTCATACAAAACTTTAGAATTCCTTATAGTTCCATACCTTAGCTTGATCTTGGCTTCTCTCCTTCTCTTCTTCTTCTCTTCCTCTTCCTCTTCTTCTTCTTCTCTCTTTCTCTCTATGGTTTGGTCTCTCAAAAATGAGAGACCAATTTGCTCTTATCTCATATTTTTGTTAAGGCCATGTTGGCCATTTGTATTTCACCCTTTTCTCGTTTTGCTACTTGGTCCCCATTTTATCTTACATTTCTATTCCATCTTTTCTACTCATTGCCTTTAATCCCATAACTTATTAAATTTCCTATTTGGCATCCATCTTTTAATCTTATGACACTTAAGTCCTCAAGTGGTAAATTACATATTTACCCTTGGCTTTATTATTAATTAGGATCTCCTAATTTTATTTAGAAAATTTCCATTTAGCTTTTAATATACTAAACAAGTCAGAAAGCTTCTTTAGGGTATATTTCGAATTCTGAGAATACTCTTTTTGTAAAACATAGCACATACCCTTTATTATTTTAAGCATTGCTGAGGACTATGATGTGGCCGGTTCTGGGGATGTGATTGGTACCCGAAGTTATATTTGAGGTCCTGTTAAGATGGGTTTTAAGTGTAGCTTTGCGTCTTAATCTTAATTAAGCAGGCCGACGTAATGCGAATCAGATTAGTAATCTTTGATTTTGTTTCGAGGTTGTTTTGGTAGTTTGCGGGTTTCGTAAACTTCCGCCATCATATCAAGCGGCATCGAATTGTCTTGATTTATCTTAGAGTTCGTATGAATTCTCATCGATTTCATCAAACTGGGATGAAGAAATAATAATTTGGAAGATGAAATCTGCAGTTTGGAGGATGCGGGAGGCAACATAGAAGATTAACTTGAATTTAAGCTGTGGCATAGCGAAATTTTTGCTATCATAGCGATTTTAGCTATCATAAGCGAAAAATCAGCGTGGCAAAAGCGAGGAATTTACGCTCCCTTTGTTTTGTAACTTGACGACTCAGTTTTGTTTAATTCCTCTTTTGCCCTCGATGTAATCATATTATTTAGGTTAGTTTGGTATTTCGCATGTTTGTGGGGCTATATAGAAGCCATGTTATGGACATTTGTAACCTAACCATTATTTTCACGCGACTTTCATGCATTTTATTTTGGTTCCATTTCTCTCTTCTCTCTGCATGCTGCCGTTTTCTGGTACGTGAGCACCTTTGGGGATGGCTTGACTCAAGGATGTTTGGGTAAACCTAAAACCTTGAAGATGAGGGTTCTTCAGAATACAGTTGATGTGGGTTTGCGGGTGTTCCTCTGTTTTCATGAAGCGAATGCTAACGTATTTCATTTCAAACTTTCAAACTAGGTTTTAAATGCTATTTAATATATTTTCTTTAGTAAATACTTGGCATGCTTTAGGGTTCGAGTGTATTCTTAATGGTAGATACAACGACATCCATTAGATGTCATTCTGACCCTTTGAAAGTAGGTTAAATGCTTTGTTTTCAACTGCTGAAACATTAAATGCTCAGTAAATGCTATGGTTCAAATAGGAATGTTACTAAGGGTTGGTTTTTAAAGTTAAACAAAGATAGGTTTTGGAAATGACTATGTGCCATTTGCCCACTAATGCGAGGAAATAACAGGGGACACCTGCAAACCTATCATATCAAACTAGTGACGAAAACTTGAGGTGTTCTTTTTACATCTTAATTTTAAGCGCTTTCGAGTTAGCTTAGTAGCCAAACAACCACACTTTTGTCTGAATCAGAAAATCCAAATAGAAAGCCTCACCATTTTGAATCATGATACAAGTCATTTGTAAAGATAGCCAGATCCTTGAGTTCGACCACTGAAGCGCTATCACTGCGATGGCTTGGTATGGCGTTAGGAGTAGGATACGAATTTTGTTGATTAGGCACCCTGCGTGGCATGAATCACCCGGTCGGCCGGGCTATGAGCGGAATGCAATCACCCAGAATACGAAAGAGGGCCAGTAGACCACATTCGTAGTGACCCTTAAGCAAAATGGCCACCGGTTCGAGGAAAGCGCCTTCATTTCTACATGCACGGTATCCCTTGAAGGCGCTCCGATCCGCATGCAGCCCTCATCCCGTCGGGGACACGACATCTTTGTCTTCCCGTTTGGGCCATCATATTTGGAAGTATGAACCTCCTACGCCCGATTCGTTTATTCCATGTTGCTGTATGCGATGGCTCCTCCGTCCATCCGTCCACATGTTGCTGACCGGGCGATGATCCTCAGCGTGAGGGGGACGATGAACCTACGTGTAAAGTGTTTCCCGGCGACCTCGAGGCCCGACTTTGGCTTGGTTCCTAAGCTTCCTAGAGTCGATAAACTCATTAAACTGATTATGAAGTAGTGTTAAGTATCCAGTATCTTGTGCTTTCGGTCAGCGAAGAAAGGGAATATCGGCTCCTCAGGGCTATCCTCAAGCGAGAAGATGAATCCGTATGGGGACTTCACACGCGAGGTTTGGACCGAGTCGTCCGGCGATTGATGTTTCTGATATGGATGGTCCTGAAAACTTCAGGAGGATTTTGGATTGACCACTAGTTCTTCCGGTCTTTATCCACGGATATGCCGTAGCCATGGAGGAGCCATATCGACGGGCAAATAAGTTCTCCACCTTTGGAAGACAACATTCGGGCCACCTACATGGCCTTGTAATGATAACCACCCGGTAGCAGTCGGCTTGACAAGGCCAATGAGCCAAGAAAAGCGATCGAGCAAAGGTCGGAAGCACCCTACGAACTTAATGAAAAATGGAAGAGCCCCCTCCCCAGTTCCTCCTCTCAGCATCGCACCAGTGTTGGCTCCTACCCCTCATCCGGGACCTCCCCGATTTCAAGTGGCCCCCACCTATGAGGGCGGGTCCGGACCAGTATGACAGAATCCACAGGTGGAGATTATCACAAGGACCGTAGCCGCGAAACCAACCTTTGTCAAAGCAGGTTCCTAGTAGAAAAGCGATTGAGGTGGGCACTGGGAGATATATACGGCTGGGTCGGCGGGTGGCAATGACCCCACGGCGACACGGTCATTGTTGATGCCGAGGCATGCCTCGGGGCCTTGACAAACCATCAACTTTGCCTCTTGTGGGGATGCGTAGATAATCAATATCGATCAAGCGAGAGGAAAAATGCCGTGCATTTCGATCGAGCGAGGGTAAACATCGTCGGTAGCGAGAACATCGCGGTAGAAATACGGCCGGTTGGCGGTACATATCCCTTCCACCGCCGGCCAAACCTTTGCGGTCGTTGCACCCCTCATTCACGATGCACTTGTACTTCGCATCGGTATTAACGGTTTGATGTACATAGGGTCGTCGATCAGTAGTGCGTAGGTTACTACACCTCCCGACCTTGAGACGAATGAGAGTCCGCTCAATCATCTCGGTCTGTTTGGCGGGGTTTTGTCAGGGTTTAATGGAACACCACTAGCGATAGTTGGGGATAACCGCACATTTCCGAATCGGCGAATCAGTAATTCAACAAGTACTATTCTCGATGGTAGAGGATTTGGGGCCGCTCCTGATGCCATCCTAAGTAGGAGCACGGCTGCGCCGTGACGATACCATCCACGTGCCACCCAGCGTCGGCTACTGGCCCGTGTCAGGAGCCAGTCGACGCCCCGAGGAGGTAGAGTTAGTCGCGCGGCAATCTTATCAACTCTCGATGCAAAGACGCGAGCAAGGGAATGCTCAGTAGACCATCCGCGAAGACGACCTCAAGTAATAGCAATCACGGTCATGCGATCACGCGCTAGGAATCAGAGCCAGCGGCGGTTGATCCGCTGGCGACCATTACCTTGACCGGGCCGGACGGTCTGCATACGTGTTAGTACCCTCCTATTCGAGGGGAGGAGAAGGCTGATATGCCAGGTGTGATCTGGGTTCATGGCCCGATGTATTTTCTTGGACTCATGCGGATATAGCCGGAATAAGCCTACACACGCCCCACGGACTAGCGTCGCCCCCGTCGCGGCGGTTAAACAAAAGTGGGCCTTTCACGGATCGCCGCTTGGTCATCCGGGCCAGAAATTCGATAATCTTACAGTGAAGCAGTTTATGTCGGAAGCGATTAATACCCCGAATGGGCAGCCCAGTGGTAGTTATCGAAACAAATCGGTAATGGCGTGCTTGGATTACGGACCTCAGCGGCCTTTGTCAAGCGGCTTCCCCACACCTCGCATGGAATCGGATTATGGGCCAGCCCCGACGGGGCCGATATGCTATCTTTTCTGGACGCCTTCTCAGGATACCACCCGGATCCCATTGCACCCGGATCACGCGGAGAGCGTCGTTCATCACTCCTAGTGGACTGCTGCTATTACAATGTGATGCCTTCGGCAGAATGCGGGGCCACCTACTCGGAGGTTGGTGGCCGAGAGATGTTTGGCCGGATTGCTCGGAGTCTGATGGAAGTTTACATTGATGATATCTGTAAATCCAAGCAACGCTCGGATCACGCTGCACATCTCCAATAGAAATTCGACCTTCTCAGAGAGTATGGTATGAAACTAAACCCCTTAAAGTGTGCTCTGTGGTCGATTGGTCCGGCCGATTCCTTGGCTTTATGGTAACCCAAAGGAATAGAGGCTAATCTCAAGACAAACCTTAAGGCTATCTTATAAATCACCGGCCCCCAGTTCCAAGAAGGGAATTCAGCAACTGACTGGCCTTTTGGCCGCTCTTGGGCGCTTTATTTCCTGGTTCACGGACCGTTTGAAACCCTTCTTCACTACCCTGAGGGGAGCCAATCGGGCCGAATGGAACGAGGAACGATCGGCATCTGTGAGCAATCGCAAGACCCGATGTGAGCCCCCCGATTCTGTGGAGTCTGAAGCCAAGTGACACGCCCATCTCTACATAGTAGCCTCGATATAGCAAGAAGTGCCAAATTTGCTCAAAGAATGTGGGACGCAGTTGAGGCCCGTGTTCTTGTTATGCCCTGAACGAGCCGCCTGTCCTCCTGGACAACTCGCTGAAAAACCCGCCCATACTTCTGTGCTCATCCCGCCAGGGTACTAACCGATCTTCCACTACGGGGTACAATTCACAAACCTGATATGTCCGAGAGAATGGCCCGCTGGGCAATGGAGTTAAGTGAGTATGGCATCCAGTACAAGCCGAGACTTTCGGGTTAGCGGCAAGTCTCAAGCACCCCATCTCGTAAATTCCGCACCAGACACCGCAGAACTGTGAAATGGGCCGGTGGACACTGGGCGGTATCGGGGCTTCCGCGATAAACCGGCGAGCATCGGGCCACAATTAACCTCCTCTATCTGGGGAGAGTGAGAATGTAAAGACGATTAAGCTTCGCCACACACAACGAGTCAACACGGCAATGGTAGTCTGACAGTTCAGACTCGCCATAGCGCCGACAATCTTCAATCCGTGAGCAACTCATAGCCGGGTCGGGTTTGACAGTTAATGCGACAATTTGAGTCCAAAGACCCCGAATGACAAAGTACGCTTCCTTAGTCAAGCACAAATTGAACACCCTCTCGGCCTGGAAAATCGAACATGTCACCCGAGACTGTAATGAGAGGGTTGATGCCTTAGTCGTCGTTGCCGCTTCATTGTTGATAAGGGAAACCGTATTCCTCCCCATCTACTATCAATCGGAATCCTCAATACTGCATGCCCAAATAAACCAGATAGAGGAAGTTCCCCCGTCCTGAATGGACCCCATACGACTATACTTAATAACGGAACCACTGATGACGTAGACAAGTGCCCACAAGGTTCGGATTTAGTCTTAATTACATTCTCCATGATAAACTGGGCAGCTATAGCAGCGACTTTAGCGGGTTGGGGACGATGTGTCTAACCCTAACAAGGCCGTGATGTGTTGGGGCCGACCGCATGAAGGCATATGGAATCACCCGTGGGGAAGAACCTAGCCCACCGCCCACACTCAGGCATTATCGCCAACTATGAAGTCCGCGCCGCTAATACGCCAAGAAATGCACCCTTGCCAACGAATGTCCCTTATCTTGAAATCGCCGATGCAAGACTTAATCTCCATCACTATTCGTACATTCACTAACGGGAATCGATTGGTTTCACAATTTTCCTACCGCTTCCCACTCGAAAAACTATTATCGTCGCCACCGATTATTCAATAAATGGATAGAGGCCGACACTTTCTCGTCAATCAAAGATAGAGATGTTACTCGGTTTATCTCGAAAACATTGTCTCACGGCTCTAAGATCCCGAGATCAATCGGGACCGATAACTGCCACACACAGCCAAGTCTAATGACTTTGCCGAATTGAAAATAAAAAAAAATTATACTTACCCTCGGTATCCACAAAGCAATGGCCAAGGTGAAGCCTCCAACAAAACCCCGTAATCAGCCTTGAAAAACTAAGTAGACTCGCTTAAAGGAAGCGGGCGAAGAACTTCCCGGAAAGGTTCGGGCCTACGCAACTATCGCCGAAGCCAACCGCATTTCTCTTTGCGCCGCTATGTGATGGAAGTCGTTATCCCTACCGAGGTTGGTCTGCCCACCATCCGTATTAAATACACCATTCAGAAAATGCGACCGACAGTCGTGGAGTGCTGGACAGAGCGATATCAGGAAGTCACGATAATCCGCATAACGTTCTACCAACGCTGCCGCGAACTCTTATACCGCATTTCAGAAGCTCAGAGTTTCACCAGCGATCCGTCTCGAGGAAAGTTTTCGAGAATACCGCAGACCACCGCCTGGAAATTCCAACCCACTAGAAGGATCTTAAGGTCGATGACGCGGCCGGTCCTACGCTATAGATAAAACAGATGGAACCCTGTACTCAAGAATGTGGAATGTCACGCACTGAAAAGGTATTATCAATAAAAGAATATATTTATTTTTTGCCTACTAGCATATCCTCGCATATCTCTTCATTATAATGTGGTCAATTCAAAGACCGGATGGCTGCAAAGAACCTATCTATCCTAATCACTTAGATAACCCTAGCCGGTCAACCAAAAGCCCTGATGGCGTAGGGGTGAACCCAATCTATCCTACCCATTGGGGATAACCCTAAATTCGGGTCAACTAAAAGCCTGATGATAGCAGAATCGACCATCCGGCTTCGGCTTAGATAACCTCTAGTCGGTCAGTTCAAAAGCCCTGGATGGCACAAGAACTGACTCATCCTACTCCTACTTAGATAATCTCTAATGGGTCAAATTCAAAAGCCCTGAGATGGCACAAGAACTGACCTATCCGCCCGCTTAGATAACTACCACCGGTCAAATTCAAAAGTCTCGATGGCGCAGAAACCCGACCTTATCCTACCGGCTAGATAACCTCTAGTCGGTCAATTAAAAGCCCGGATGGCTGAAGAACCGACCTATCCGGCCCACGATAACCTCTAGCCGGTCAATTAAAAGTCCGATGGCGCAGTGAACCGACCGATCCTACCGCATGGGAGAATCCCTACCGTCAAATTAAGTCCGATGGCGCAAGAACCGACCTATCCGCCCGGCATAGATAACCTCTAGGTGATCAAATTCAAAAGTCCGGATGGCGCAGTCAACTGACCTATCTATCAAAGATAAATCACCTCCACCGATAAATGCAAAAGTTTCTGATGACCTAGTGAACGAATTTATCCGCAACACAACAAAGGTACATCCTACTAATACCTATGATTTCTAACAGAAGCGTTCGAATGGTGCACTTAATAAAAATCAATGCAAACTCGGATGGCGCAATATCAAAACATTCAGCAGGGTATTGAAATTAACGAAAAAGAAGAAGGGATGTCACCGAATGAAGATGTGTCTGCCTCATAAAGCATTAGTTCTAATGACCATGGTTCCACCCCGCCGCCGACGAGTCGGGGACCATGATCGGAAGAGTCGCCTCCCTTCCGGCAGCTGCCTAGCGGCTGACACCTCCCGCTAACCGCAAATGGATCCGGTCGAGCTACCGACGAGATGCTTGGGGGACAGCGGGGGTTAGCAAAGAACTCAGGAGTTAATGGGACTGAAGGATCCGACATTCCATCTGGGATCTGAGGCTTGCTCCCGGATATATTGTGCGTAAAAACGCAACAACCATAGCCATAGTTGAACAACGTGTCGTCACTTGCATCGGAACCCGGGCTCCATCGCCTCTATCTAAGAACGACCTTCCTGGCGCGACGTCATCCTTTATAGCCGCGAGTCGGCGACCAGCGCAGTCTCTCGTCCGTCAAACGGCTGTTTTCTTCTTCCGCCTTCCTACAAGCTTCCCGCTAACTACTAATGCCTCCTTAGCACCACGGACTACTTCAGCGGCATTTACAACCGCTTAAGGCATCGCTGAATCCGGGCAAGCCTAAACTCCACCTGCGTTTCGCATTAATCTGGCCTTCGACCAAGAATCTCATTATCGCATTTCATGACGCTGGCCGCGATCCCTTCACCGCCCGGGCGATCTTTCGAAGAAATTCCTAGCCTGGCCAAGGTAACGGTGACGCCAACTCGCCTCGAACGCGACGCTGGGCTTCAAGGCTCCGCCGCACATCCCCGACCGACATATAGTCGCAGCTGCTCACGTCCCTTAGCCGGAGCTCGACCGTGGATAAGCGCCATGTTCTGAATAGTAGCGACGGCCTGCAAAGAAACCCATTAGGCATACAGAAATCAAGCATGGGCGTTAATATCACAACGAAACTCGCTATCTTACCAGTTCAGTCGACTAAACATAGTTACAGTTGCAGACTTGTATCCCGTCATCGATGATCCGCTCAATGTCTTCCTTCTTGGTCCCCCGTGGAACGCCACCGAAAGTAAAGTCCTCAAGACCTATGCCCCGGCAATACCGTGATCCGCTTACAAGGAGGATATAAATTGTTCATCCGGCCGGGCCGCAGCCTCTCCGCGGTGAAAGGCTCCTGGGCCGACGCATGATAAATCCCACCTGTCACCGTGCCGATACTTCCACTGGGAGGCTCAGTTCAAGGGTGGAGCATAAGAGTTGGTTATGATCCGCCGCAATGGGGCCTAGGCACTGACCGCATGAACTTCGACCCGCCAAGTCTAATCTCACCTGGAAGGGTGAATTACCAAGAGCACCTGAACCCGGCCTACCCTTTAACTCGCTCGGCCACCCCGCCGACCCGCTTGATCTCGTATTCTGGCCGAGAACCAGGATGACAATGGTCAGACCGATCCTCCTCAACGACAGGTCGATCAGATCCCACAACCGGGCAGGATCGGGACTCACCGCGAACTCAACTGCCGCCTTGCGGGCGCAGAATCGGCCCAACGTACTCACATCCTTTCCTCCCGCTCCTCCTCCAACTCGAAATCCTCGTTCACCGCTAACCTGTGGAATGAAATCTTCCATCTCGACCCGAAGCGCTGCCTGGCCGCCCACGCCTTTCCTTTAATCGCATCACCGGGGCAGATCCACCACTACCAAGCAAAGGCAATTATCTCGTGCATTCCGCTACTTCGGTTCTTCGACCGGGAACGAGTCAAGGTAGAACTAGAATCCCCACCGGGGAGGTCGACAACCCGACGCCCAAGCACCCCCGGCACCCGACTTTAGCGCCTCAACTATTGTGCCACTGAGGGACGGCGCCGTCGAAACCAAACGCCGAGGTCGGCCAATAACAAAGTGCCCTCCCACGACGTCCGGCACCCGTAGGGAAACGAACACCGAGGTGTAAGAGCCGGGCTGCGCTCACTGTGATATTGTCCGGAGTCAAGAACCTTTGTAATGCTACCCCGCCTGATATCTCCGAAGAACCGACGATTTTCTCGGCTTGACTTCTCCACCCAGTTCACTAGCCTACCTCGCCAAACCTTACTCACACAAACAATCCAAGTTTAAAGATCATCATATACTAAACATCGAAAGCACACAAATGTGTTTAACCCGACCACACACCTGGAAAGATTAAGACCGGTTGATATTAAATGGAAGACCAGGGGAGTCCGGGGACTCGTCCTAGGGTCCCCTTACTAGCAACACTTCTTCTTCACCTGGTCTTAGGTGAATCTAGAGCTCAGTAACAAACTGCCGAGATGTCTAACTCGACATGTACATCGGTCGCCCCGCTTTACTCTCAAAAATAAATTATACACGCCACCAATGAGAGCCGGTTGATATAGGTGGTTCAACACGCGAAGACCCGATCAAAATATGAACGACGCTCGGGTGGATAAGAGCTCTGGGGCGCCCGGTGAAATGCAAACCGCTGACTGTGGTCGGCATAGGGAAGCCGTGAGCCCGCCGCAAGGTGCTCTCTGCAAAAACACACCATTATGTTCTCCACCCAAGGTGGATCTGTTCACTCTTTCCATCAACCTGAGGTCGGCGTTATCTGGGCACCCGCAATAAGCCATTAACCCCTCCATCATCGTACGAGATGATGTCGCTTTTTGCGTAAGACGCCGCCAAAGGCGCCTCCGGCGACCACTCGTGGAAGTTTCTTCCTGACCCCTCGTCATTCTACAAGCAGATCAAAAGGAGAAGAAAAAAATGAATATTAGGCTCTAGCTATATACCCAATTGGTACAAAGGCATACCCCAAGCCCATGCAAGGACCGCCCCAGCCGAATGGCAGCAAACCACATCCTCCTTCCAGCCTTACACCGGAACCAGTCACTCACCAAGGACCAACATTACTAAGGGGCGATGATGGTTACCTGCGGAATAAACGTGCGCAAGTGCCTGCAACAATGTCCCGCGAATGAATGCAAGTGGCACTCTGTACCTCATTCAGAGCGCTAGTCGCCGAGAGGAAAGCAGATAAACCAAAATGACACGAAAAGCAAAAGAGTACGACTTAATGATGTCTATCTATATATATTGCCGCTTAAGGCCTGTAGCCGCATTTAATGCAACGATGACTGATCGTCTGCCCGAGATCTCAACCGTCACGATGGTTCGTGCTCTAAGGCACTGTAGACTAAGGTGGGCCAAGCCCAGGGGCCTTTCTCTCAAGCGATTAAACTGGTCCATTAACAAGTTTTCGGCAATGTCCAACCAAATTTCAACAGACAGAATGTCCGACATGTCGCATAAAATTGCAATAAGGCACTAAGCCGATAAAAACTCGCAATTTTATTACCATACGTGTTGTGTCTTATGATTACATAACAATGCTTGTTTCAAGCAATCTATTACAACACGACAAACTAATATTCATAACACTCAAATACGTAAGAAAAAAACAAGGCAGCATCCGCCGGAATCCAAGAAAAAGAAGCCACCGTGAAAGAAAAAAGGGAAAGATGGAGATGGGGCTAAAAGAAGAAGCCAAGAAGAAGGAAAGACTGAGATGCAATAGAAAGAGGCGGTCATGAACTAAGAAGAAGGGCAAGATGGGAGACTGTATTTGGCATAGAGGGTTATGAAGGAGGGAGAGGGGTTGGCGAGGGCTCAAGCGAATTTTTAAGAAGATTCAACAAGAGGTCTCTGCTCCATTCAAGTTTTAGAACCACCTAAATACTTCGAACATTTCCGACCGCTAAAACCATGCAATCTTCGTCGATCCATGCTTGAAGCAACGCCAACACTCGTCACCACCATCCTTCATCCCGCAGTCCCCTCAATTCAGGGTCTCACCCAACATTCAATTATCCTTCTCTGCCAAATAAACATAGATAACCAGTACGACGATGAACCTCGTCACCCTCTAACCTTTTATAGCAACCCCCCAATCTCAGGATCAACCCAAGCGACCGTATAGCGTCTAATGCAGTTTCAAAAAAGTTACAAAATTCACATTGAACAACATTGATTATCTACTGTTCCCCATGAAATGATCTGGCTGCTTCTTGCCCTTTTTCCAACCTGAGGACGATTGCCCCCAAAGAAGAAAAGGGGGCATCAGGTACCCATGGACCCGGCCCGGGTCCTCCAGCCAAATTGGCCCAAAGACAAGAGCCCCACGGAACTAGGCCCAAAAGCCGTGCACCGAGGAATGCCCTGGCCGATCCTCCGTCCCAAGCTCCTGAAGGAGACTAGGCTCGTGCCACCGGCCTGAACGCCCTGACACCCTCCGCCCCGGTGCCCGGCTCTTATCTCTGATGCCTTTTTACCTAGGTGTTTCCTTTCCTGATCGGCAACTCCACCAAACGAAACTGCCAACCAGCTCTTCATGATATAAGTGTTAAGTTCTCCCATGAACCAATCGTCTCGCCTCCAACGGAATAGAAAAGCACTCCTAGCAACGGCCCTATCGGGAAGGCAGTTACATAAAAGGAAGAACAAGTCATCCTTCTCGAAATAAAAGCCACCTTCCCCTATCTTTATGGGAAGAAATCGTTCACTCTCTAAGAAAGATGGATCATCTTTCCCCCTTCATAAAAGAGAAGCAAATCACACCAAATGAGGGACGAGATTCTTGATTGAGATAACTACTGCTCTAAGCTTTAAGTCTTCCAGAAAAAGACTAACTTTGCTACCTGAGGGGCAAACTGAACACTCACCGCTGGGCCTCTTCTTTGCCTTGCAGGTCAAGTAGCCTAACTCGGTAAATGTGCTTCTCGACTCCATCTACCCGATTCCGAGAATCCGAGACCACAACCAAACCCTGCCTGATCCCCAATCTGCCTGGCCAGAATGGGGTGCCAAGAAGACATGATATTCATATTGAAACTCAAATCCTAAAACTTTAAACTTTAGGAGAGTTTACTGTTTAACACAAGAGAATGAACCGTAGACCTACAAAAAGGCATGTCGCGGATGAAATACAAACATTGATTTTATAAACCCCGTGTATTTCCACAAGATCTGACCGAGAGCCATCACTTGCACGCTACTCCTAGGAGCCATCATAACCCTATAAAGCACTCATCATCCCCTAAAAACAAACACTCCGAGTCAGGCTATGCTCTCATCACTGCCACACCAAGAAGTGATAGAATCAATTCCTTGAAAAAATAGCTTAGCTATCGATTGGGTAGCCTAAAGACCATCATCGAGACTCCTACACAACCGCCTCCTGCTGATGGTAATTGTACTGGGCCCATGAGTGGGAAGAAGGATGAATAAGGATGACCAACTCCGTCTTTGATAAGAAAGCAACACGTATCACCCGAAAGCCTATAAAAGAGTCAAGAAGATATTAAAGCAAAGGAGAAACACAAAAAAATGATATCTCTAAGTTTGAACACCTAGTGACTGTGGATCTTTCGTGAACCAATAAAGATAATGATATAAAGTTGTGACATGGTAGACTGAGCCATAGGACATGGCAAACTAGGTTCTACGACATGGATAAATGGGTTTAACCAAAGAGCTCATGTGAGACCATAGCAACTGACAGCTAATTATATGAATGAGTAAGTCTGCGGATATTGAGCTCGAGCCTAAATGGTACTAGGGCTCGTCATTGGGAGGGTTTGTAAATTTTTCATTGTGGGCTTTATTAATTGAACTTAATTGATTAATTCCGTCTAATTCATGAGATTATAAGAATCTCCTTAATACAACCATACTGTGGCCTGCAAGTGTGTGGGTCGAGTACCTAGCCTCGTCTGTAATGAGGGCTCAGGTCGAACTCAATAAATAGAAGGCCCAAGTCCCTCCCAAACCCTAAGGATACGTATAATTCATTCTCACATACAGATTCTGAGAAATATTTTTCTCTAACCAGTGAGAGAGGCATTCCTATTAAGCCGCTAGTCAAGGTCATTCTAGAGAAGATTCGAGGATCGTTTTCAGGTCTTCATCTATTCAAGATCAAGCCTTTCATGGATTCCAAATCGTATTTAATTTTCATTTCTCTCCATTATTATTATGCTTGTGGTTCTAACATGGTAATATGTTGATTGAACGACTTCTGGCGCTTGGTATCGTGAGCCACCATGGATTAGAATTCAAAACATAAGGAATCGAGAATTTTATTTTTGTGGTTTTCTTCAACTGCTTCGTCCAGCCAGAGATTTTCATCAAATCCAAACATGAATATTTTTACATATTTGGAATCTACACGATGAGACGATCAGATCGGTAGGTGGCACGTCGCCGATGAGGCCGGACGCGCTCACGCGCTCCACGTCGCCACGCGCACGAACGCATTTGCCACAGCGACACGCCACGGGGGACCAACCCAACGGTTACTGATGTCATGCCGACGCCACCACCTGGGCCACTGACCGACCAGAAACCTGCTCGCCCCGATCGCTGACCCTAATAAACCGGATGCCGACGCTCATGATGACGTGGTTGCCGACGGATGACGACGCCATCATGATCCGTCAATACCCGACCCGCTTTCGACCGACCGTCTTACCGACTTACTTGGTGGATCTCGACAAGGTCAAGACACGACCCGCTTCGTGATCCGACCGGTCAGCCCGACCCGCTGACCCTACTCTGGCCAACGATCGACCCTAGTTGAACGATCCAAAGAAATTCTCGTTATACGCTGGCCAAGACGGAAGGCTTCCACATCACACGAACCTCCTCAGCGGCGAGCGAAGGCGCCGTGGTGAGGTCCTTTTTTGGGCAATCTTGATATCCAGAACCTCGTGATCGAAATCTCCTCTCTGCTAATGTGGTATATTTATTTTGCATGTTCGCTTTAAAGATATGAAAATGCGTATAGAACCCTATGTACGCCAGAAATTAGGTGGTTTTTACGTATTTTTCGTGATTTCTCATGGTTTCTAAATACATATGGTAGCTAACATGTATATATCACCGCATAAGGATTAAGTAGAGTCTTAAATTCATTGTCTATGAATGAATTGAATAAGATAATTGGATATTATATATATATTGAATGTGATACACAAAGCTTCATATCCCCGGCATGAGTGATTTCAAGGATTCAATCGGGTCGTGACCGCTAAAGTGGCCAATTTGATCGGGCTCGAGAAATACGCCCCATAATCGTAGTGGGATGTCTCCCGTTTTATTACGTGATCATACTCCCAAAGGAGGTGATCCCGTGTTAGTTCGTGATGGAGGGATACATGTATGGCATGTGCTTCGAGAAATGACCGGATCTTAGTGGTTCATACACCCAAAGGTGGTGATTTCACGAAGATTAGAATATGTCTCAAGGCCGCCATTACGTGAGAGGTACAACTCCGCATGTCATATTTCATCAAAGGTGACATGGGATGATGTATGGTTCTCTGTATGAGTATTCACATGATGATATCAGATTGTTTTGTTTTATTTTTTCACCAATTTTTCAGAACGGCAATTCCATTTCACCGAGGTCCTTACTGGATTGAATTTTAAGAAATGGAAAGAGGACTTTCTATTTGGAATGGAGCTGGTGGATGTTCACATTGCGCTTACAAAGGATAAACCGGCAGATATCACAACCACTAGTATTGAAGCTGAGAAAACGGACTATGCTACCTGGGAAAGGAGCAATAGGATTTGCTTATTGACAATGAAGAAATCCATACAAGAAAACTTAAAAGGTGGTTTACCAGTTGACTGTACTGCTAAGGAAATGATGGCAGCCATAGAGGCTAGAAATCGAGTTTCATCTAATGCTGAGGTTGGAACACTTCTTCAAAAGCTCTTCAACATGAAGTATGATGGTACAGCTGGGGTTAGAGATTATGTCCTGAGGATGGTAGACCTAAAGACGAAGCTTCAAGCTCTTAATGTTACTTTACATTCCCGATGCTTGCATTGTGCAACAGTCTCTAAACACCCTTCCACCCGATTGGGATTAGTAAAGACAAACTACAATCTCTATGATGAGACTTACGGCTAATGACTTAATAGCAAGGGTGGTGGCAAGAAGAGAAACTTAAGAAGGAGAAAGAGCATATGGCCTTATATGTCGCCAGTCTCATAAGAGGAAAATAAGAAGTTCCAGCAGCCCACTCACAAAGGTGCCTCGCAAACTACCCGTCAATCGACAACATGGGTCCAAAGAAACATTACCCTGGAAAAAGCGATGGATCGCCGCTTTTGGTAAGAAGAAAGGTCACATGAAGAAAGAGGCAGAAAATTTAAAGCTGACGTTCAAACGCGGCATGTGTAATGATTCTTTAACACTTTGCTTGTGAATCCAACCCATCTCGCACCATCCAGCTCGTGGCTCGGAGAGCCAGCAACTAATCATGCCGCGCTACCATACAGTGGATTCATAACCGGCGAAGCCAAACAAGGATGAATCAAAGCTCACCGTGGGTCAACGAGGAAGGCTAATGTCATGTCTCGTGGGAGATGTAATCTTAATTTTAGATTCCGTTTTAAATTGATGTTGAAAGACACTTTTATGTACCTTCCTTTAGATGGAATTTAGCTCGTATCGTGCTCGATTCATATGATTACTCTTTGAAATTAAAAGCAATGTTATTTCAATATTTCTTAATTCAAATAAGGCCTGGTGCTACATATATCCAATGGATTATACGTATTAAGCTAGTCTCCCAATGACATATACGCCATTATACTACCGAAAAGGTTGTTTAAGAGACATTACCTAAGGAAAGAGTCTACAGGATATGGCATAATCTTACTTGGCTGATATTCTAAGGATGTGAGTGTAGTACTGAGCAAAGACTAACATCCTCGCCTCGCTTCTTAAAATGACTTAGAGATATGCGTAGGATCAAGTTGTAGAGGTAAAATGACCAAGATAAGAAAGAAAAACTGCAAATTCGTGAGTTCTCGACTTGTTGAAGTTTATTCACACTGAGCAGGACCTTGATACTGCAAACCTTGTGTAGAAATTTTATTTCATCACATTTATTGATGACTATTCCTATATGGTTATTTGTACTACTAAAGAAAAGTCCTAGTCTCTGACAAGTTCAAGATTTTTCTGACCCAAGCCTAGAAACAAAGCTTGGGAAAAGTCATAAAGGTTGTTAGATCCGACCGAGGTAGAGTATTATGGCAAGCACAATGGTATGCCGATACCTTAAGGGCCATTCAGCCAAATACTTAGAGGATTCTCGGGATATGGCACAGCTTTACTATGCCTCGGGAGTCCCGAGCAAAATGGTATAAATTCGGAAGGCTAATCGTACTCTTATGGAAATGGTAAGGAGTATGATTAGTAGGACAAATCCCAATCTTGGTTACGGGTGAAGCTTTGAAAACAAATTTTGTACATTTTGAATCGTGTACCCACAAAAGTCAGTTCCATCGACCAGCCATTGACCAAGCGTAGTTTCAGCTTAAACCATCTTGTCGACGTCTCAGGTCAGTTTCAGATAATCCAACATTAAGCAAGTCGACTCAGAACCACTGATGTTACTTTGCATCTTACCCTGAATATCTGAAGGATACTCCGCTCTATAATCCCAATGGAGGCACAAGAACTGCGGAATCACAAACAACTAAGTTTTTTGAGCTGACGGTGAAGAAAGTAGTCAGCCACAGACTATTGAGGATGACAGCACGCAAGAATGCGACTTTTATCTCCTCCTATACGTGATAATTCGCGAAACTCCCACACATCATATTGAACCCGCTGGTGACTAGGGATCCCGTTGTCGAGACAAACCCACGAAGTTCATCAAGGCTATCAAAGTGCGGATGTGGCTATTACTACCCAAAGAAGGGAGATCCACTTCAGGAGCAGACGATCACCATACCACCTACCATTTAGCTTCATATAGAGAAAGCAAGACCATTTATTATCGTGTCTCCGCGGACTGATCCAATAACTTATGAGGAAGTCGTTGCCCTCATCGTAATCGTACTGGATTTTAATGAGAGATGAAATTCAATCTACGAGGCATAAATGGAGCTGGGAACTTATCAATTACCCGAAGCGCCATGTGCACCATTGGTCGCAAATGGGTGAGTAGATTGTGGTGGATTCGAAGGGAGATTGAGAAGCGAAGCCAGACTAGTAGCCGCGTCACCGCAGTGGTTACGGTAACACAAACAACCCTTTCCTATCCTCTCTCAAAGATAACTTTCAGAGTGATTCATGTATTAGTTGTCATTTCATATGGAGTTTACACCGCCCGATTTTTTCAAACCTTTCCAAATATAGATCCAATCGTTCCGTTATATCCCGTTCGCGCAAACGATGTCCGTAAAACCCGCCAGATTCAACATTTGGCTGTCACGTTTCCGCACAATATCTCAAAGTTTCATGAATACGCTGTCATGGCGTCTTCGTTGAACAATCATCAAAATTCGAATGAGAAAATCATCTTCCCAATATCTATTATTGATCCGTCGCCGTCTATCTGTCATCAAGAGGTTAAATGATAAACGTTTCCAAAGAATCCGATACAACCCGTTATGTTCTTCATAATGCACCAGATCCATGCAACTTTACTTCATTGATCGAGTTTGATTCTTGTGAAAGAGTGTTGATCTGGACAGAAAGACTCCATTATTTACATGCGTCGCACTGCTCCTACTCCGAAAGATAACAGTCCACACGTCCTCATCTGATGAACATAGTTCCGCCGAAGAATCGCAGAACTAGTTGCACAATCGATGACGAAACATACAAACGCTCAAATAATGCTTTAAACAGATCCCGAAGTATGATCATCAACCTGCACACTGATCATTTGAATACAAGAAGGTTATTATATATTTGAATAGTTAGACAAAGTTAATATCGTTCGACAAATACACCTTAAAGATCCATGTTATTATAGTTTAGATTCATTTGTTTCATCATTGATGAAAGTCAACATTCAAAGAGAATCTTGTTTGAAGATAAAGATTCATGGAAATAGAACAACCATCAGATCCTCATCACAATGGAGTCAGATGCTTTCGCAACTACTGAGCGGTCTGGTCTGTGGTCTCCCATTATGAGTTTCAACCACTGATTCCGACGCACGTCATCGGCGACAACAATCCACAAATATCAACAACAGAACGTTTCTAATATCGAGTATTCGCGCTACGACCAAAGGCGTTCAACCACGTCGGCAATATTTAACGCACCGTATTGATACGATCGCAGATCCGCCAACCAGTACGCCTTCGTCATAAAGATTGATTCGGCTACGTCGCCAAGATGGCCCAGTAACGTCCGCGCGACACCAACGAAGTGGAGTTTGATTGGCTCGATGTCGCCTGATGTCGTCGAATCCCATTCTACATTTTTGTAATAATTCTGAACCCAGATTCGTCCTTTCTATTCCACGTTGATTTAACGTGTGTTCATTCAAAGTCGTTATATAATCGTTTAAAACTGTTGATCTTAACTCCGAGCAATAGTTGAAAGTCTTGGCATCGCTCCACGTTGATGCCTGTTATCGTTTCATCTGCATTTTAACACATGTTGTTCGTTTATCCACTACTGATATCTCACACATATCAAAAAGCCGCATATTCGTTTCATAAATCTTATCAATAAAACTTCTGATAACATACTAACGATCTCTGTTTATTAAGATTTCCATTTAATATTATCGCCCATATCAACTGTTCAACGAGTAATCTACATTATTCAATAAGGTTCCTATTATTATTGCTGCAATTATTCTAATGATCCAATATTCATATTCCCCACGGATCTATTTGATCGTATTGTTAACATCCTGAACAATATAATATTATTATACTTTATTCAATTATTATCCCAAAAAGAGAATGTGGTATCTTTCCATTATATTTATTAATTGAACTTTAATTGATTAATTTGGTCTAATTATGAGATTATACGATTCTAATAAATCATAATGTACTCAAGAAGTCACATGTACCGAAGACTCGCCCGAATCTGTGAATTTATGAATCGTGGTCCAACTCAATAAATGTGGCACACAAGTCCTCCCAAACCCTGCCGACACGTGATAATCCATTCCTCATTACGATCCGCAGAACATTTTCTAACTGCATTGAAGATATTCCATAAGCCTAATAAGTTACTGCGGCTATTCGGTAAGATCTGGCATCGCTTGCGCCTTTCATCGACCTCCAGATTGCCATTCGCGAATTTCCAAATCGTATTTAATTTTCAATTTCTCTCCATTACCAATTATTATTATCTTTGTGTTAATATGTTAGTAAGTTGATTAAACATATCTAGAGGTTTCTTTAAGAAAAATATGCCATACACACCTGATCTCATCCACACTTGTTTAGATTATATAGTAGGAGAATATATGTGGTCATGGGAAAATCTAACGCTCAATATATTAGCAGACTCATTCAGAATAAAAAATGAAAATGGATAGAAAATCTTATCCACCAAATCTGTCTTTCCCTCTTCATTCACTTCCAGTCTCGGCTCCACTCCAAAACCAAAATTCCACACACGCACTAGCTCCACCTCCACCCCATGGACGCTCTCTTCATCAACACTTCTATCTCTCGCATCAAATTCTCCCCCAAACCTACTTCTCTCTCCTCCCTCCCTTCCTTCCCTCTCCACTCTCACTCTCTCCACTCAGGCCTCGTCGACCAATCTCGCCGTCTCTCAGAAACAGTTTGAGGAAACGGTCTTCAAAGACAAGTCTTCGACAGCTACAATGAGGACAGATCTGGCGAGGTCAACCAGGTCATCGGCAGCAGGGCCCATGAGGGCGGGGAAGGAGTATGGGTATTTAATCGGACGGTCACGATCCGACCTGGGTCCCCGCCCGGTCGGTCGCCGGGGACTTGGTGGCGGAGTACGACGGCCCCTGGTGGACCGCCGCCAAGAAGGCCGACGACGCTGAGCTGAAGGCGTTGCTGGAATCGGCGACGCCCGACGTCGACGCCGTCGTGACTATATGGCCGGACCGCCTCTTCGCCGCCGGCCTGGGGTCAGAAGCACTCGCCGACGCAGGCGCCGACTTGAATTACCGGGACACCGGCAGCTTGACGTCCACGTAACCGCCGGATACGTAAAACCGGGCGTCACGCTCGGCTCCTCATCAGCTCAGCGCCGATCCAGAAGCCGAAGACGACAAAGGACGTACGCCATTGGATCTCGCGAGAGAGTCCTCGAAGTAGCACCAAGAAGCAATGCAGTTTGCGAGACGGCTGGGGCTGGAGAACGTGGTGAAGGTTCTAGAAGACGCGGTATTCGAGTACGCGGAGGTGCAGGAGATTATGGAGAGGAGAGGGAAAGGTCAAAATCTGGAGTACTTGGTCAAATGGAGGGACGGTGGAGATAACGAGTGGGTCAAAGCTGGGTTGATCGCAGAGGATCTGGTGAGGGACTACGAAGCTGGACTGGAGTACGCTGTAGCGGAGGGAGTGATAGGTAAAAGGAACGGTGATGATGGAAAGATGGAGTACTTAGTGAAATGGACGGATATAGAGGATGCCACGTGGGAGCCGGAGGAGAATGTTGACCCTGATTTGATCAAGGCCTTTGAGGAAAACGAGGCCCAGGTTGGAGGTGGGTCGTGATTTCAGTTGGGTTGGGCTTCTATTGTTTCTTAAGTATCAATCCATGTAAAGCCCAAATTGAGGTTACATGTCTTCAAGATTTTGGAACTGGGAAGTTGATTTACAATAAGTTTCATGTCTTGAAAAACAAAACCCTTTTTTAATTGACACACATTGATTTATTCTTTAAGATCATTGTATTTGTGGTGTCTTTAGTTTTTTAATGGACCCAAATGATTGTCTATTAATCGATATGGATTGATTTTTAAAAGTTTTGGAAGTGATCTTAAATAATTTACCCATGCCTAGCTTTTATAGAAACCCTTTCATAAAGTTTAGGGAGAATTATGTAAACATGTCATGAAGGATCTCAAAGAAGACCCAAAATGGAGAAGAGAAGGCAACTTTATGAAACCATAACATGTGAGGACTCGACCAAATTAAATAAAACATGCAGTGAAATAGTCACTTTTCTTATTTAGACAAAAATGTCTTTTATGTGTTGAACTTATATACTTGTAATAACAGTGTAATGTGTTCATTATGTTAATGTGACAAATTTTTGCTTAATATAAGACTTGTTTACCTAATGTAACAGTCTATCGCCTAATGTAAAAGTCTTTACCTAAATTTTTATGTAATGTAATAGACTTTTGCCTAATGTAAAAGTCTTGTTACATAAGGCAAAAATGATTTTTCTTATATTAATTGTTTAATAAAATGCTTCAATGTGATTTCGATGTTAAATTTAATTATATTTTAATTTGTATTTTTTCTCTTTTAAAGTCTGTTACATTAGGCAAAACTGATTTTCTTATATTAATTGTTCAAAAAAAATTTCCAATGTGATTTTCATGATAGATTTAATTTAATTTTAATTTTCTTTTAATTTGTATATTTTCTCTTTTGTATGTTTTTTTTAATCAAAATTTTAACTAGGGTGGAGCTAGGATTTTGTCTCGATGGGGACCCTTTAAGTTTGCTGAATTGACAACACTTTTGTACCTTGGGCCATAGCAATGGATTTGACAACATTTTCTACCATGGGCCATAGCCCAACGAGGGCAATTTTTTTTAATTATTTTTAGGCTTCTTTTATTAAAAAAAAAAAAAAAACTAAGCACAGACCTCGAACCTCAAACTCCTCGTCTTTATGAATATTCTGTCTTTTTAAATTTTAAATGTTTTACAAACTGAGCTAGACACGTAGATTTTAGGCTTATCTTAAAAGGCCTTATAGAATCTAATCTTCCTTATTTCAAAACTGAGTGCACATCAAACAAACACAAAAGCTTTGTTTTCCAGTGGGAGCAGGTTCCATCCTAAGCCAAAGTCGGGTCGGACCATGGTTCTAACCCTTGAAGTTAGGGAGTCGTCGTCCACTATAAAGGTTCAATACACAGAATCATAGAAGTGCCATTGTGGTCTGCGTACCCACCCGCTCACAATTAATGCGCAATCAGTGGTAATGACTATGGGTTTCCGTCACTAAACATTAGCTTAAACGATAATGATGGCATAATAAACTTCAAATCATTCCTTTTTCATCCCATATGTGTTATGTCAAATGTTGAATGGATTCATTTTGATAATATGGGATTATATATGTTTAATAATTTTCGCCTCCATTCATTTATGGGAAATCATCAACTGATTTGGTATAATTATAATCCCATTTTATGTTTGAAAACTTAAAATAAATTAAAAGTCACGGGTATGTCTAAAACTTTTCAAATTGATACCCTTAATTGCCTTTATCTTTTAAAAAAAAATTACCTAAAGAGGGAAATTTGAAGAAATTCATGAACACATTTCCTAAGTCTAAACTCTAAAAGCATGGTGACAGGGGTTGTGGAACATTATGACGACGCCTTACCCAGAGCGTGTAGACCACGCGCCAGCTCATTGGCTTTTATCGCGAGTGGAATAAGACGCTCGGGGACAGCAAGAGAGAGGGCTTGAAAAGCGTGGACAAGACGCACAACGGCGCATCCTAGTCCGGCACAAATGTCCGTTGGATTAGCGAACAATGCCGTACCACCTGTCTCGCTGTTTTTCTAAAACGTTTTCAGAAAGGACTCTTTAGTCTAGACTCTGTTGTACTCTCTCTATCACCTCTCTCCCTTCTTCTTCATTCTTCGTTTTTGTTTTTCATTTTCTTCCCGGCCTTTACCAGAAAAACAAAACCACGCCAGAATAAAGAAGAAAAATAAATCTTATCGTTTTTAAAAAACATTTTCTGAAAGCAGTTTCTTCCGATCCTTCTCTAGGTTTCTGTTTTTCTTTCTTCCATTTTTGTTTCTTTTTACTTTCGCAGCATTTATTAAGAAAACAGAAAGTGCTAGGACATAAAGTTTCGAAACCCTAACCTTTCCAATGGCGGTGACTATGCACGCCAAGTCAGACTCCGAGGTGACGAGCCTGGACCCGTCGTCCCCGCCGCGGTCTCCCCGGCGGCCGCTGTACTACGTGCAGAGTCCGTCGCAGCACGATGCCGAGAAAATGTCTTACGGCTCCAGCCCGCTCGGCTCGCCGAACCACTACCACTGCTCTCCGATCTCACCACTCCCCGAGTCCTCCACGTCCCGACTCAGCCCTCGATCAAGAACCCGAAGCACGCCACCGCCTGGAAGAAGATTCACCGGGACCTCGAGCTTCGCGCCGCGGCCGACGCTGAAGACGATGACGAAGACGACGGCTTCTATTCCGCCGGGAACAGACGCGTCAGGCTTTACCTCTGTTTGGCCCTCGCGTTCGTCCTCCTCTTTACGGTGTTCTCGCGATCCTCTGGGGCGCCGGATACAAAACCTGGGATCACTGTCGCTGGGTACGTCGTTTCCGTTTCAGAACTCTTTCCACCGTTGCGTCTGCCGGTTGACTCAGAGACCCAGCGACTCAGCCTGTGCGTTTTACGGTTTGGTGATGGTATTCCGGAGCTTCAACATACAAGCTGGCATGGATCAAACAGGAGTGCCCACAGATATGCTGTCGCTTAATTCAACGATCAAGATTTCGTATCGGAACCCAGCGACGTTCTTTGGCGTACACGTGTCCTCGACTCCAGTAGAACTCTACTATTACCAGCTCAAGGTGGCTTCTGGGCAGGCAAGTGTGTGGTTTCACAAAGTCCGTTTTACCCATTTCTTTATGTATTGGGTTGCCGTCCGTCCTAGGGCGAGACGGTCATTTCCAAGGTGGTCCAATGAATCCTCCACAGACTACGGAGAGGGCTACGACGTTGAAGTGTGGATGCAGTGGTCAAAACCGCTACCACCAATTATGTGTAGTAATTAGCTAGTATCCCCCTTGAATGGCATAAGGCTGCAACGCTGAAAACCAGGCTCTCATACCTATCATTCTGCTCAATGAACAGCCTTACCTGATCTTATTCTTTCTTCATAAGTCACTCTAATGGGTTTATATCGAATTTATAATTGGTAATTTGAGTATCAAATTCTTTTCTTCATAAGTCACTTAATGAATAATTCTACAGATGAAGGAATTTTATCAATCAAGGAAGAGTCAAAGGACAATAGTAATGGTGGTGCTAGGGCATCAAGTGCCACTCTATGGAGGCGTTTCAGTTGTTGGAGGCGCTAAAGACCACCTTGAGAAGGTAGCAGTACTACGAACTGACATTTGTGATGAGGTCTAGGGATACATTTTGGGAAAGCTGGTGAAGGTCACCTCTAAGAGCATCAGATGCCCTGTCATTTTAAGAGGTGACAGCACCTCATCTCAAGCCTCCCCACAAATTGGTTGATTCTTTGTATTTACAAGTGAATTATCTAGTCCTTTTGTTAAGAGTTACAGGGTTTTGAGCTGACCCAAATGAGCTGCTTAGGTCTTATCTTTTTGCCCATTGAATTTGTTCTGGGTTATTTCCTGTACTTTGTAATTATGTAAGATCCAGCATTTGATGCTTTTATCAGCATGTGAATGTTAGATTTAGTTATATTTTGCCTATTCCCTGTGTAAATTTCGTTATATTTGTTGCAAAAGATTTCTCTAAGATATAATGAGGCATCTGCCTTTCAACTAATCTTTATGGAGGGTAATCATATCAAATGTTACAACAGTTGATGGTGGACAAATCTGATGACGAATCTTAGAATGCTCTGAAAATATTGATTTCTGTTTATGCTAAAACTTTGTACCTTAAATTAATTCATGGAAACCTATTCTGCCGGTTTCACTGGTCTTTTTGACATTTGTTGCAGGCCTTTCTCTAGATCTTGAAAGTACTTTAAGGCGAAATGTAATGAAAGTTGTACTGGGGGATAGTGGTTTCCTGTAGGCTGTTGTTTACATGAACATGAAATGAATGCTCGATCATATATGCTTGGTGAAGTGATTAAAGTTTGAAATTGTGATTTCTAGTTATTTTTTGCATTAAGCTGTCCTATAAATCAGCATCTGAAAATCATCAATAATAAGAACAAGGGAGCCACTTTATTTGGGAGAATAATGAAACTTCTGGCCTCCATGATTCTGTTTTCTTCATACAGTCGTGCTACAAACATGTGGAGAATAACATGCATGGGATTATAGTTCAGACAAACCTCAACGGTATCCAAGCGATAACTCTTCTTGTGGAATGATGGTTAAGAAGATCTCCCGCCACTTAACCTCAATTTCGCTTCTCTAGCTTCATGGGCTTAGTTATTTTGGCCACCATTGTTGCAATGTGCTTTCTCTCTCTAGCTGACAAATTCAACTAGTCATTTTCTCTCCTTTTGGTTGTAAATGTCAACTATGGAACTAGAAGGTGAACACTTACACACCCCATGAAAAAAAATAAATGATGCTATTCTAGACCTCCAAATTTCCCATTCAAGTTGGTTAAAGATTCAAACTCCCTGGCCTAGATGCAATAACACTGTAGAAGAACGGTAAAGAAACCAAATCAAATGCATACAAGCACTTTCAGAAAAACACAGCCTAACCAGAACAACAGAGCCAAATATCCTTAAGAGAAGTCCTTAGTGAGTTTCCATCTTATTTCTCCTTGTCCTTCTCTTCTCCATTCTTATGGGACCCGGGCAGCTTCTCTTTGATCTTCTCCAGAATTCCTTTCTTTTCTGGTGAATGCTTGTTTGGGGCACATTCAGTTGGAGTTGCATGATCAGCCTCTTCATCCTTCTTGTGATGGCCAGGAAGCTTTTCCTTGAGTTTCTCTAGAAACCCTTTCTTCTCCTCAGGGTTTGTTGATTCGTCCTTTGTCATTTCATCGCATTTCTCTACTGGAACTGATGCATCCTTGTGCCCACTGGGATCTTCCTTTTCATGTGATATCTTCTCCTTCAATTCTTTTTTCTTCTTTTTCTTCTCCCCTGCTTCTTCCTCATCATCAGACTAAAGTTTTGAAGCAACAAAAAAAGAGTGTTAGTGTGGCTAAACAGAAAACTTGGCCATTTAGTTGATGTATGTCCTGTGATAGATCTTATGATTCATTCTAATAATAGTTTACCGAACTAGAGCTGCTATGATGCTGGTGGTGCTCTTCTGTGAGAGTGTTCTTCTCTTCCTTCTGAGGTTCCAACTCTTGAACCTCACATGACTCTGTCATAGGTGTATCCTGTTGTGGGTGCTGATCTGCCATTCTCTCAGGAGCTAGTGAACTCGTGTAGTAAGCTGGCGTTACTGCTCTAAACTGCAGATGATAGTGAAGACTTTGCTTTTGGTTTCACATTAAATAGAGTTGGGTTTTATAGGCCAAGCCAATGCTGATCCAACTCAATAAGAAGTTATTAAATTGTAAAATATAGGTAGGGAAGCAATTTCAGTGCCATGATTCCTTAGTATCACTGACCAATGAATATAAAGGGAAAAAAAAATTGCAGAGGTACAATGTCACACACCCTTTACATTGTGCTGTACATTGGTCCTTGGGAGGAGAAAACAAAGGATGGACGGTGTGGACGGTGCTGTACTGATCGAGGGGTACTCAGGTCTCGTTGATACAAGGTTCAAGATCAGGACACAAGCGTCCAATGAGTTAGGCCCTGTGAACAAGGTGTGTACATTAACAACAGAACATGTACAGATGCAAGATAATACTGCTATCTTTGTATTTTTCTTAGTACTATCATGCTGATAGTAGGGTACTGTCACTTTGTTTACAACTCTGCACTTTGATCAAATGAAGCAGAATTGTTTTCTGTATCACCTTCAGGATTATAGTTTCTTCTACATTGAAATAAATGCAAAGATTGTTCTTGATGCAAACTCTTTGACAGTGAGGCTGGCCAAAATCATACATGATCTCACCCAACCCCATTTTTATGCATCATCAACAGAACAGGGTGGAACAATGAATCAAGTCACCAACAAATCCATTGGTTTTAGGCAGCCTTTTGGTATATTGTGTCTAGGGTCACAACTCAAAAGCCAAATTTTATAGGTCATGAAGTTGGAGAACGTGATGAAGGTAGGCAATTTTGAAGAATATCTAGGTGCATGCCACAGAGTTCAGAGATCTCAGGTGCCTAGGCCACCAAGTTTAGTATTAATAGGAATCGGATTCCAGGGAGATCAAGTTCCAAGGCATCTTGATTTTTGCAGTCATTGTCTCTCAAGTTGTATGTGCTAATGAAAATTGAAAGATTTGGGAATACTTTGTATTGTTTTTGCAATTGTAAGGAATAGAACAATTACACTACGGGAAAACTAAAATCTAAAAGCCTATACATTAAAGTACCAGACTATTTTGCTTGAATATGTTTGTAAGAAAACCATTTGTGACACAAATAACACATCTGATTTGAGTTAATGTGATGAAGCCTTTGAAATTCTCTCTGTGTTAGACTGCTCTTATGATATATCTCTTGTTTAAGACTATCATTGTCTCCCTTGGTATACTCTTTTTCTATTATTGTGCACTTACTTTCCTCTTGCATGGAGATCTTCTTGGTTGTTTCCTCAGCTTTCATGTTCATCCTTGTACGAGCCAGGACTATACTCGAAATATGCACTTTCCATGGTGTTATGACTTTGGCTTCAATATAGGTTGTAATTGAGTGTGGAAGAACCTGGCATCTATGCATTTGTCCACTATTTTCCACAGTGCTGCATCGACTAACAGGACACTGAGTATAATACCTGAACAACCAAGTCCCAAACTGAGAAACCACACAGCACCATACTGTCGAGGTTTCTTGATCAAGATCCACATGAAACAAGGATAAGCAAGTGTCACTGGCAATGCAATCCCTCCGATCAGAGGACCTAGGCTTCCCAAGAATGAAACAGCCGATGCTATGAAAGTGGTCAGTACACCAAAGAAAACCCTGGTTGCTGCTCGGACCCATCTTGGGCATGGTTTCTTCTTCTTGCTGATGTACCTGAACTCCAAGTTGTCGAAAGTCGGCATGGCGTTGATTTGGTATGAACACGTTGTTTACCAGTATCGGCAGGTATATTAATACCATCACTGCCTTTTTGGTGTTTTGTTTATGGAACTCTGAAAATGCACTCAACAACCCTCCATTTGCAGGTATCTGGCAACAATTGAAGCACAAACTGTCAAATATCACTCCAAAACAAGCTTATGGTGGGACTTTAGTTGGGCAAGATGGAAAGTTCAACTGAAATCTGTGAGTATCATGGCCTTTAGGCCCAAACTCCACTAATTAACCTGCCTGAAGACTCGTGCAAACTCACCTCACCCGACCGCTTCATGAAGTCAGTTTTCAACATGTAGTATCGCTATCTTAAACCACGCTAGACCGACCAAACGGTATCAATAGAACCCGGCTTCCAGGATCACTTAGTCCCCTAGCCGACCGTCCTACCGCATATAGAAAGGGTATTATGGATAACTATATTAGGGAGGAAATCGCTCGCAAGATATTTTTCCACTGATCTCCTAGTTTCCAAATCCCTTACGTCTCAAAAACATAAATCCTTAATAAGGGAGAATTAGTCTTTGATAAGGAAAGAGATTTTATCACAAAAATCACTAGATTATCTTCCCTATAATCAAGGGAAAATGAGTATAAAACAAAAGGACTTCCCACGAGGGAAAGGTATACAACTCCAACTGTGCTAATTCCCTTTCTCCTTTTCTCCATCCCTTTTGTTGACTTAATCATCGTAGAAGCGGGCCGCACACCGCCACTCCGACCCTTTGTGTTCACAGGTTTACATCATACGCTGATGTTTCCAGTGTCGATTTATCCGTAACAACAAAATCTTTCAAATTTCTTTGAAAAATATAAATGTAAGCAAATGCTACTTACCATGGTTCCATAAGGGTTTCTTAAGCCCAAGATCCCGATTAAGTTATAGGAAAGGAACAAAGTACACCATGTGGGACATAAAATGATCATTCCTTCCACATCAAGCTCCCGTGATGGTCGATTTCAGACCAAGGCATCATTCCCGTGATCATCAATATGCACTCTACCTTACAAAGCTGAATGGTATATAGGTTAAGTGTTAAAGCTTGAGGAGTTAGACAACTGTTGAAGGATATGAACATTTACCTGTATCTCAAGGATAAGATTATGACCTCTAAATGCAAGAGCAATCATCCCAATTGCTTTCAAGGCATTCCCTACTTCGCCATCCCCGACTGCCTCCGGCGGGTCAGACGACACGCCATCCGCCGCTCTTGCGATGGACGTAACCCAAAGGAGAGTACAATAAGTGATGGCAGTGATTGTGCCGAGAAGTGACACACCAGCTGTCAGCCCCTCGACTAGATAACTCGAGTCCCGTGCGGCATGAGGGCGCTGCCTTGGCCCCATTTCCCGCCTAATGGAAAACGAGCAAGGCAAGGTTGGGAAAACACGTGTCCGGAGGCACAAAGCATGAGCCAAGCACGCACATGAGCGGAAGGAAAGCAAGTAATCCGTCGGGACGCAAGCATTGGTCGCCACGCACTCACGCTGTAGGGGCCCGAGGCGGGCACTCAGGCAAATGTAATCGTTGTGGAGAATGTCGCCATTGAGTATAGGCAAGAGAGCTGGGCGGCAAGCTTCTTAATCCGAGCAACAAAGTGATTCCTACACCTCGCGAGCTCCCACGCAGAAGAGATTCCCATGCGTGTGACTCCCTCAAAGTGAAGGACTCCTACTCCTAGGCGGGAAAGACTCCCAAGCGGACTGGACTCCTAGGCGAGAAGGTCTCTCAGGCGGGAAGACTCCTAGGCGGGACAGACTCCTAGGCGAGGAGGACTCCTACTCTTGGTGGGAATTGCGTGGTTATGTATAGGAGTTTCATCTCAACAGACTCCTAAAGCTAGAAGGATCATCATAATGGCCATTTCTGGACAAGATTGTAGCTGTAGCAGAGACTCTGGGGTCATTATCGTAACAGGATTGCCCTTGAGCATCCTATATAAAGGGTCTGCGTGCCCACTTGGTTAATTCATATATTCTGGAGTTGGATCTAAAGAAAAGCATAGAGCCCCTAGATGTGGGAGCCTTTGCGAAATTGTTTTGTATTTTAGTAGCTAATAAAATACGAGTTGGGGAGAGTGCCCCGTAAGCCTTGTGTTCGAGAGAATCGCGGAGGCATCGAAAAGGTCGCCTACGGTTCTCAGGCGCCGCACACAAGCCAAAAAAAGGTGTGTGACAACATCGTAGCTACGATGGCTAACGCGAGGACGACGGCCAAGCCGCTAAGTGAGCAAGGGCAGCAAGGATGTGAGGTTTCCAGGTAAAGTACCCAGCGGCCGTGCTCGACGTGAGATAGGCACAAGAACCGAGGCGAACTCCACTTTTCGACTCAGATCACTGATGTCGCCCCCGCTGACTTGACTCCACAAATATGGAATCGACGAGACCCGAGAGAAAGCCGTAGAGGACCGGACGGGGTCATTCCACGATCGAATGCAAATCATGACCGAGGAGCTCGAGGAGCTGATCGCATCTCTGCAGGAGATCGTGTCAGCCGGCGAGACCGCAGGGCAGGCACCGCCGCAACCGCCTCCCGCGAAGGTGCGGCACCCGAAATGCCCAAGATCTGGGTGGCGCGCGTAACGCAAAGACTTGGAGAACTTCCTCTGGACATGGAGCAATACTTCATCAGCTGCTCGACATCGGTGGGTGATCGCAACGATAACCACTATGTATTTGACAGTGATGCAAAGCTTGAGGCGGACTGCACCCAGCGACGACGCCGTTGCTAGCCGACCAAAGATCGAGAGCTGGGAGATCTTGAAAAAGGAGTCGTAAGGATCGGGCCTACCACGAACACGCTGCGGATGGCGAGGAATCTCTCAAGAAACCGGCGTATTTGCTCGGCCGTGAGACTACAGAAAGAGTTTAGCTCGCGATCCTGACATCATGACATGTCCGGGCGACAAGCCGCCGGTGAACTTCGCGTCCGGATTCGTGTGGATGGCTCAACCGAGCCGAGGAGGCAAGGTGTCCAAGACTCGCTCAGCCACGGCAAGAATGGGATCGTCTATCCGACACAGAGTGACCTCTTCCTCTACTCCCACCTGGGTGGGAAAGGCCACAAAGAAAGAGTCGAACCGGAAGTCAGATGGAAAGACCTCCAAGAGTGGAGGCAAGGGTTGGAAGAAGCCGCAGATACGCAGTTAAAGGGGGAGAGGGCGACTTCCCCCACAAACTACCGTGCCGTCTGGGATGCTTTATCTGCAATGGGCCCACATCGAGCGAGGGATTGCCCAAAGAAGGAGAAGCTCACGCACTCGAGAGCCGAAGACGGGAAGATAATGAGCGAGGCCCTACAAGAGCCAACCCTCTCTCGCCTGTCAATGCACAAAGGGGGCCGAGGCGACTCACGTAGGACCGATGTATGTGGAGTCACGACCGGAGGGGCGTAAAATCGTGGCATCGTAGACAAATGGCAACCCAAAATTTTGTATCAACAAGGGAAGCAGCCAGACTCGGATTGAAGCTCGCTAAAGATGACAGCAAGCTCAAAGCTGTAAATAGCCAAGCACAAGAGACGCATGGTATGGCGAAGAACATGACAATTCAAATTGGATCGAAAGGTACGATGTATTTCCTTAGTGTTCCTTCGATGATTTTGATTTTATATTAGGCAATCCATTTCTTCCAAAGAGCCAAGGCAGCCTTGTTGGCCATTAATTTGAACGCCATGATCATGGACGAAGCGCCATGCCAGGCCGACACGGCCAGGCTTCACCCAAGAGACCTCAGGTGGTAAGACCTTGTCCGCTCCCGCAACCGAGAAAGTACCTTAGGGAAGCGGCGAGCACACATATGTCGCGGCAACGATTGAGATCAAGCCTGACAAGCAAGTCGGCGCCGTATGCCATAGCCCCATACCGAGGAGATTTGCTCGATGTTATGCCTCCCGAAGTTGGCCAAAGAAGCCGCACCGAGAAGGGCGACGGATCACGTCGTGATAGAGCTCGCAAGCCGTGTCGAGACCTCCGCCCAAGCTCCCATCTACGACTCCACCGTGAGTCGAGAGAGTCACGCGGAAGCAGCCTGACCCGAAAGCCGTTGACGCGTCCGGTCCGCCTCCAAAGGCCGTATTTGTTAATCGGCACAAGCTCGTATGAAGCAAGACGGACGCCTGGATGTGTGTGGATTATCGGCACCGAATAAAGTCACGATCAAGAACAAGCATCCGACACCTTTGGTCATTTAACAACTGATCGACGAGCAGGCTCGAGCACTTCACCAAGCCAGACTCGCTGACCGATATCGCAAGCGCCGTGGGTCAAGGGGGATTTAGGCAAAGACTACATCAGAACACCTAGCATAAGTTAAGGAATTTTAATTATGCCTTTCGTTCGAATTAATGCCCCGCTACATTTTGTAACCTCATGAATGATGTCCGACACTTCCTCGGATTCATTCGCAGCAGATACTGGGATCTAATACGCTGATCTACACCCGGACTTCAAGATCACGTGGTACACCTTGAGATGGTGTCGATGTGATCGAGGCGTAACTCGCTATATGTCAAGAAAGATAAGTGTGAGTTGTTTAGAATTTGATCAAGTTCGGGGTCATCCGATTTCAAAGTCCGAGATAAGGATGGGGATAAGGCGAAGGTGGCAAAGACTGAGATCGCGCCGACCAAGGTGATAACTTCTCGATCGCTCCTCGCCTTAGCAAACTACTACAAGAGATTTATATCGGGCTATTCCAAGATAAACAAGGTTTCACGGACCTTGAGAAAAGAGAGGAAGTGGGAATGGGATGCGCAGTGCCAAGTCGCTTTCCGCAAGCTCAAAGATGCGATCACCTCGCAGCCGGTCCAGACTCCGCCCGACATGGAGTTGCTGCTTGAAGTGCACACGATGCGCTGACAGGCCCTAGGTGGAGTGTTGGTGCAAGAGGGGCACCAGCCTGAGAGCCTGCCAAACGCTAAATGAAGAAAGGTACGCCATGAGAAAGAGATGATCATGGCCATCCATTGCCTGAGACTCGAAGCACTAATGTGATGGAATCCCTGCCTCAGTAGTGATCGATTACCTGCCAACACCTTCTTCTCACAACTCGTGAAGAAGTTTATCACAGCAAGCTCGATGCAAGGGAGAGTTCTCGGCCGACTTTGATTTCGCGTGGGTGCACAAGCCGGTCGACACAACTACAAGTGATAAGCTGAGTAGGAAGGAAGTGGTAAGTAGGATCATTGAGCCTTTACCAGGATGCATTTCAAACAATGAGTTAGATCGAAGCTGAGCAAGACTAACGTATCAAAGCCAGGTAGAAAGGTGAGAGATGGCACCACGAGGCGACATCGGCTCGAATGAGTTGCTTTACTGTAGAGGAGGGAAGGAGACGTGCTCGAGCGTTGAGATGAGTCAAGGAGCACACGATGATACGAGATGGGCCAGGTCACCCAGGAGAGAGAGAACTAGCGCCATTTGGCACTCCGGCCTTTCATCGCCTAAGACGGCGAAGACGTAAGCATATGCGTCAAGACATACAGCGTTCGGCTGGGTTGGATAAAGACAGAGCTAAGCATGAAGCGGATTGTTGCTGTACCCCGTCCTCAGCGGGAGAAGCCATGGCGTTGTGTATCGATGGACTTCACGTTGGCTCAAAGTGAGGGCTTCGTGATCGCTTTTGGTGGTGGTAGATGTGTTCTCCAAGACGCCGTCTTCATCCCAAATTTCAAAGAGGTTCAAACGAAGAGGCACACAGATCTTCTTCAAGAATGTTGCGGAAACATCTTTTTTGGGATGCCTGAAGACATAAAAAGCATCGAGACACGCGGCTTATGCGTGCCTGGGTCGAGCTGCTCACAGTGGGGTACGTAATGCGTTCTCGATCGCGAATCACCCTCGTGATCGATGGATCGTAAAGAGAGTGAATCGTGCGCCGAAGAGTATTACGCCACTCGCGACAAATTCCGTAAAAATTGGTTGGAACTTCTAGAGCCAACTCGCTTGTCCTGGCCAACCGCCAGCCGGTTCGCACCACGTGTACGGTCGCCCTTTCGAGGTAGCACCCGGTCTCCAAACACGAGCGCCCCGGACGCACCGCTACGTAACAACCTGGACGTAGCGCGAGCCTAAACAAGGCACAAGTTTGCAAAGTCTCTAGAAGATTTGCCAGGAAGCCAGAGACAAATAGAGAAGGCAAGTAGACGCATGAAGAGTGCATGACAGAGGCAGGAGACCTCCTGAATTCCGAGCAAGGAGATGGTTCTGCTGAAGTTAACTCGTATCCGAAAAAGATCAGAATAAGTGAAGCTTCGTGGAGGTTTGATTCAAATACGATGGACCTTTAGTTGTGAAGGATAGTGAACGCGGGCCTACAAACTGCTACCAGAGGTTGAAGCTTCACCCGACATTCCATGTAAGCTCTTGTAAAGCCTTATCACAAGCATCCTACTCCCGATGTAGTGTATGCAAAGCTTTAACCCACGGTTAGAGTCAGAAGTTCAAGAAAGAGATTGCAAGCATCCCGCAGGATAGAAGATGGGGAACCGGAAGAACAAGTGGATCAATACTTAATTCATCGAAGGGACGCCCGCAAGAGGCAAGTCGCAAAAGGCGTTACATTACGGCAGCTTGAAGATCGATCTCGAGTATGCTCTGCATTGGGTCAACGAGACGTTGAACAATTTCTGCAGCGGGGGAGGGCCTGTCGCCCTCGACTAGATAACACGAAACCAGGCGTGATGAGAGCGCCGTCTTGGCCTCATGGCCCACAAGGGAAAACGCAGCAAGGCAAGGTCGGGAAACACGTGTCCGAGGCACAGCCGGGAAGCCGGCACGCACATGAGCGGAAGCAGAAAGCGCAATTGGTTGGGACGCCGCGAGCGGGGCATGGTTGCCAGCCGCACTCACGCTTAGAGGGGGCTCGGGCGCGGCAATTTCGAGGCAAAACGGAATCGCGCGAAAGAATGTCGCCAATATATGCGCAGAGCTCATGCAAGTTTCCTAACCGAGCGTGGCTGGGGCGATTACCTACAGCCTCAAGGAGTCCTACAGAAGGACTCTGTAAGTAGTAGGACTCTGTGCGAAGGACTCCTACTCCTAAAGTGAAAGACTCCTGCCGATCGGATCCAAAGTGGAAGGTCTCAAAGTGAAGACTCTAAAGTGACAGACTTTAGCAGAGACCTACTCCCGGTGGGAATCAAGGCGGCTCGTATACAGAGTTTCATTCAGTCGACCCTAAAGTGAAGACTGGCACTGGGCCATTTCGATTGAAGACTAGAGCCAGTAGGACTCTAAGTCATTATCGCATCAGATCGCTTCTCGAAAGATCAGCAAAGGGCCTCAAGGCGGCCTACTGTTAATTCATATATTCGAGTCGATCCAAAGAAAAGCATAGAGCCCCGAGATGTGGGAGCCTTTGTGAAATTGTCTTGTATTTTAGTAGCTAATAAAATGACGGCAGCCAGAGTGCCCCGTAAGCCTCGCGGTTCGAGAGAATCAGAGGCATTGAAAAGGCCGGTTTCCAATGGGTTCCTAGGCGCCACACGAGCCAAAAGGTGTGTGACACCACCATCGAGTTCAAGTCGAGAGCCGGCCATGACGACGCTGCTAAGCGAACACGATGAAACACTTGGCCCCAATGAATCTATTGGCAATCGATGAAGACTGCCCATACAGAGTTCTGAACAAAAGCTCCATGCTACCACCCCCATAGTTGATCAGCATCACACAAGTAGCCCAAGAGAGAAACAGAATTGGGAACAAAGTAACTTCCCTAGTTTTGGATCTAAAAAACACAAGATCTTCACATTTACACTTCTCCCATCTGTACATGAATCAAGCAGAATGCGAAGAAAAATCTATCCTCCTACTCACCAGCGCCAAGCAATTCGTGTCAAGGTATCCGGCCACTGCTTCGGACTGCTCATGAAGCCGAACAAGAAGACACTCTGTAGATCTACCGGCGGCATCGCCAAACACCAAACATGGTTTATTCCTGCACTCGCATCCATCGGGTGAAATTGCATGCCTAACCTTTCTTTCTTTCCCATGATTAAATCCAAGTTCGAAGAAATAAACAGATTATAAAGTTAAGATTATTCATGCATGTACGCTTTTTTACTTACCATCCCAAATTAGCCAAAGCTACCGTAGAAGTAAAAAGAGCTAATCCCTATCCCAAGAGGATAGCAAATGGAAATGTTGAAGAATGGCGCCCGCCTCTTTCCTGATTCGCTGATGGGGAGCCACCCTTCAGGGGCTTACCACCTCCTTCCGGTCGGGAGACCTGGCAAATCCTCCGGGTGAGTACTCATGACTTTCGGGGTCCAAATCATACTATCCAATAGGCCCAACGTCCACACAGGCCCATTACATGATTCAAACCCAATAGGGCCCAAAACAACTTGTTGCACAAGAATGCGCAACAAGTTGAACAAGAATGCTACCTGGTTGATCCTGCCAGTAGTCATATGCTTGTCTCAAAGATTAAGCCATGCATGTGTAAGTATGAACTAATTCGCACCGCGGAAATCGCGAATGGCTCATTAAATCGCTATAGTTTGTTTGATGGTACTTGCGCACGAGATAACCGTTGTAATTTATTTACCACGCAACAAACCCCGACTTCCGAAGGGATGCATTTATTAGATAAAGGTCGACGCTGCCATGCCCGTTCTCGATATGATTCATGATAACTTCACAACGCGACGCACGCCATCGTGCTGCTGACGACTATCCAAATATCCGCCTCTATCAACTGGCGGTAGGATAGTGGCCTACCATGGTATCGGGACAGATTTGAGAATTAGGTTCGATTCTATAGGAGCCCGAGAAACCGGGCCATTTCACATCCAAGGGGAAGGCAAAGAGTCCAACACTAATCTCGAGCACTGGAGGTAGGACAATAAATAACAATACCGGGCTCTTCGAGTCCGCACTGGAATGAGTACAATCTAAATCCCTTAACGAGGATCCATCAAGGCAAGTCCGGTGCCGCAGCCGCAGAATCGCAGCCTCTAATAGCGTATATTTAAGTTGTTGCGCGAAACTCAGAGTTACGCTGGCGAAGTAAATCCTCCGCGGTGAGTACCATGACTTTTGGGCCCAAATCATACTATCCAATAGGCCCAGCGTCCACACAGGCCCATTACATGATTCAAACTCAATAGGGCCCAAAACAACTTGTTTCCTCAAAGTTATGTGGGGGTTGCTTAGATGGGAAAAATCCTTGCCTCGTCTGAAGCCCCAAGTTCCCCAGCCGCCGCATCGCCGAGATATGAAAGTCAAATTTCCATTATATTATCCTCCAAAAATAACGGAGAATCGCCTCGATACAAAGGAGAGAAATTCAAGATAAACGAAAAACCCCCACAAAGAAAAGGTATGCAGCTCTTCGAGCACCAATTGGCTTCGATCTTTTCCATCATTTTCGCTGTCTCTAAGATCATAGAGCAGCCGCACACCGTTGTATCCCTTCTTTTTCGGCAGTTCACGCTTGTCCAACTGATGCCCCATAGGCCAGACAAATCAGGTACCGACAATCAGGTGTGATGGGCACATTGTTAATCACTTGTACAAGTGAATACTCATTGATCAGCACCTTCTCTCCTTATGCCCTTCTTCCTCCTCCTGTAACCTCTTCCATTGGTATACTAGGATTTGAGTCTGGCGAAGAAAAAGGGAAAATTTGATTTTTAGAGTTGGGGAGATCAAGAAATGACGTCAAAGTTTTGACCGAGGCGCAGAGCGATTGCTTACACAGGTTCTCTGCATGTTTGAATCGTCAATGTCAAATGACTCAAATTATTCGTATTAAATATTAATTAACGTGGTTAGTTTAATTGATTAGTCAATCCTGTGTGATTATTTTAATCAAGACGTCGATTTAGTTTTCTGAGTTTTCTTGAAAAGGAAAAAAAAAACTAAAAAGAAATGCATGTGATTTGTTTCTAAATAAAAAAAAAAAAATGTGTTGTGTATTATTGTTTTTCTTTTTCCTGTTTTTACTTGTTATAACTTTTTAAGTCAGTAAACATTTTGTAGCTTTAGGAAAGATAAGGCTCTTTCTATTTCAAAACTATCACACTGGTTTTGTTTATAACAGCTCTGCACTTCGATCAAAATGAAACACAGTTGCGCTTCTATATAACTTTTAGGATTATACTTTCTTCTAAATTGGCATAAATGCTTAGACTGTTCCTGACGCAAACTCTTTGACAACAAGGCTGGCCAAACTCAAACATTATCTCACCCTACCCCCATTTTCATATATAATCAGCAGAACATAGTGGAGTCATGAACCAACAAATGCATCGGTTTTAGGCAGCTTTTTGGTACTGTCTAGGATCACAAGGCAAATTTTACAGGTCATGAAGTTGGAGCACAGGATGAAGATAGACAATTTTGAAGAATATCTAGGTGTATATCAAGTTTAGTATTGATAGGAATCGGATTCCAGGGACATCGAGTTCCAAGGCACTGATTTCTGCAGTCATTGCCCCTCAAGTTGTATGAAGTAATGAAAATTGAAAGATTTGGGCATACTTTGCATTATTCTATGAAACAATATAAAGCACTACGGGAAACTACAATCTAAAAGCCTATAGATCAAAGTACCAGACTATTTGTTTTGAATATGTTTGTAAGAAAACCATTTATGTTTCACAAAGCACACATTTGATTTGAGTTATCCATGCTAATGAAAATTGAAAGATTTGGGCATACTTTGTATTGTCTTTGCAATTGTGAGGAATACAAGAGTATACACTATGGGAAAACTACAATCTAAAAGCCTATAGATCAAAGTACCAGAATATTTTGCTTGAATATGTTTGTAAGAAAACCATTTATGTTTCACAGAGCACACATTTGATTTGAGTAATATATGCTAATGAAAATTGAAAGATTTGGGCATACTTTGTATTGTCTTTGCAATTGTGAGGAATACAAGAGCATACACTATGGGAAAACTACAATCTAAAAGCCTATAGATCAAAGTACCAGACTATTTTTCTTGAATATGTTTGTTAGAAAACCATTTATGTGACACAAAGCATACATTTGATTTGAGTTAATGTGATGAAGCCTTCGAAATTCTCTCTATAGAACTGGTCTTAAATCTTTTTGTGATTTGATCCTTGTTTGAAACTATTATTGTCTCCTTGGTACTCTTTTCTCTTATAGTGCACTTCTTGTTCTTCCATAAAGAGATTTGGCTTCAATATAGGTTGTAATTGAGTAAAGAACCTGCATCTATGCCTTGTCCACTATCTTCCACACTGCTGCAGCAAACTAATAGACACTGAGTATAATGCCTGGAACAACCAAGTCCCAAATTGATAAACCACACGGCACGATACCGACGAGGTTTCGATCAAGATCCACATGAAACAAGCGATAGTAAGGCGTCACTGGCAATGCAATCCCTCCGGATCAGAGGACCTAGGCTTCCCAGAATGAAACAGCCGATGCTATGAAAGGGTCAGTAATACTGGTGCGAAAACCCTGATTGCTGCTCGGACCCATCTTGGGCATGGTTTCTTCTTCTTGATGATGTACTTGAACTCCAAGTTGTCGAAAACTGGCATGGCGTATATTTGGTATGAACACAAGCTGTTTACCAGTATCAGCAGGTATATTGTTACCATCACTGCCTTTTTGGTTTTTTGTTTATGGAACTCTGAAAATGCACTCAATAACCCTACATTTGCAGGCATTCGCCAACAATTGAAGCACAAATCATCAAAATTATTCCCAAAAACAAGCTTATTGGGACTATATTTGGGCAAGAAGGAAAGTTGAATAAATTTTTCAGCCCTTGAGAAAATATAACTGAAGGAAACTCTGCTTACATTGGTTCCATAAGGGTTTCTATAAGCCCAGTATCCGGCTATTGCTATGGGAAAGAAACAAGCAGCAATGATGAGATGATGAACAATCATCCTCTCCACATTGGCTTCTGTGGATAGATGATTTATTGAAGAGCTGGTCCCTCACTTATCATAGTGCACTTTAACTTAGAAAGCTGAATGGTATAAAGCTTGATGAGTTAGAGAACAAAACTGTTGAAGGCTGTATAAACACTCACCTGTATCTCTACACAAGATTATGTCCTCTTAAATGCAAGTACAATCATCCCAATTGCATTCGGTATCTCACTCTTGCCATCTCCGACTCCGTCTCCGGTGGGCTGTACGACACGCCATCCGGCCTGCCCTTGGTGATGGACAGAACCCAAAGGAGAGTACAGTAAGTGATGGCAGTGATTGTGCCGAGAATTGAGAAGAATAAACAGTTGAATTCTGGGAAGCTGAGCAACGATGATGGCCACAAGTGAACACAATGAAACACTTAGCCTCAGTAAATTTATTGGACTTTCACAGAGAGTTTTGAAGAGAAGCTCCATAAAGTACACCCCCAAAGTTGATCTAGCATCACACAGGTACCACCTTCAGAGAGATAGACATAACTGGGAACAGAGTAACTTCCCTAGCTTGGACCTGAAAACACAAGATCTTTACATTTTACACATCTCCTGAATCTGTTCTTGAATCAAGAATGTGAAGAACAATCTATTATCCAACTCTACCAAAGGCCACAATTGCAAGCTGAAGGTATCTGCTGTACCGGGGTTTCGACCTGGCTCATGAAGCTGAACAAGAAGGCACTTGGTGTAGAGCTGCTACAAATGCCAACACCAAACATACTATTCTGACCCTGCATCCATTGGTAATCTGGTGTTTCCAATCCCTTCCTTTTCTGAAAAGTGATAATAAAATTGATAGATGAGATTGTTTTTACTTACCATCCCAAATTAGCCAAGGCTACGGGAAGTAAAAGAGCTTGAATCCCTATCCCAGAGGATAGCAAATGGAAAGCGGCGGTAATGGAGCTGCCCTTTCTGGATTCAGTAATGGGGAGCCACCCTTCTTGTGGGCTTATCCCCTCCTTGCCGGAGTTGGTGACCGGAAGTAAATCCTCCGGTGGGTTTGGCAACACCTGCCGAATGGGAATGGGGTGGGCAGAGGTAATACGCTAAAGGGCGGGATATTCATTCACCATCTTTCTTTTTCTTTCTTCTCTTCTTCTTCCTCCTTCCTACAGAAAATCTGAGTCTAAGCTTTTCCCATGTATATAGGCGGATGAAAAAGAAAAGAAAGATGAAAAAAGAAGAAGAAATGACGTCAGGTGCGTGACGCATGCACAGATTTATTGCTCACGCAGGTTTCTTCGTAGTCAATCTTTCGGTTGAGCCGCGGGCTGCATGTTTTGTATGGTATATAAGAAAACTACTAATAAGGAAGCTTTTATAATTTAGATATAATTAAAATAAAAAAGCTTATAATTCAAAGCAAATTTTTCTAACATCCGAACATTAAATATTAGAATGATATTAGTAAATACATTTTATTCATACACCTGCTGTTATATGACAACCATTTAATTAAACGTTTAGACTCCGAGAAAGTCAATAGATATCCTCATCCGCTGTGGCTGCCTGCATGTTTGAATCTGGGTCAAATGACTCAAATTCGTATTAAAAATTAATTTAATTATCATGATTAACACAATAATTGTAAACATTTAGATTATGAGAAATTCTCACGATCTCCTATATTATAGCCGCGGCTGGATAAAGTTGAATCTGGGCATGTGTGAATCTGCCTGTACCAAATGACTCAAATCTGGTTCATAGCTAAGTATTAATTAAAATGGTTAGTTTAATTTTTGATTAGTCATGATCATTTGTGATTCTTTTAATCGCTTCACGTCAGATTTGATTTTCGGAGCTTTCTTGAAAAAGGAAAAAAAAAAACTAAAATGAAATCATACTTGTTTCTAAATAAAAAAACGTGACTTATATATACTATTATTTTTTCTTTTTTGTTTTTACTTGTTTTAGCTTTTAAGTCAATGAAAATGTCGATAAAATTTACAAAATAGAAAAGTAAAAGTAGAGTAGGGGAAAGGCGGGAGAAAATAGGGTCCAGAGTGGCATCATCAACCCTTTGGAAATCTCTTAGCCATGAGGAAACGTTTTCCTTCCCGCGACAAGTTGGATACACGATACGTATAGGCACATGTGATGAACGTGAATTCACAATGTTTTTTTTTTTTTGAAAAAATAAAAAATTTATTGATTCAATAATACTATCCGTGAAATCACATAATCAAATTAATAAAAAACTATATAAGATGATGACATTTCTGCAAGCACTCGGTGATAATTAATCGCATTTAAAGCTTACACATTTCATTATATACATTCATATGTATTTTACTGTATTTAATATCTTTAAATAAATTTATTTTCGTTTATCTCACGCATTAAGTGAAGTCATCAGATTGACGATCCATTTCATCAGATACGAATTACTAGATTACAGAGGTCTTAAAAGTAAGATTTATATATGCAAAGACATGTTCAAGATGACATCTCATGGTTTGTACAAAAATAAATAAATTTATTTTCACTAAAAATTGAAATTAATATGTGTATTAGTTACTATTTTAACAAATTATCTAAATATATTTCTTTTTTTATATTTTATTTTAATGTTTCATTCACATTACAAAAATTTTTACTCTTTTCATTTTTATGATAAAAAAACTAGGAGTGAAGAAGATTCGGATGTAGTGGAAGAAGATACCATATGCATGTATTATATAGTATTTGCTGTTGTTTTTTAGGGTAAGTGGCAGCAACAATAATGTCCTACAAAGAAGAAATCCTTTGGAAATTGGATTAGACAACTAGTAATTATGGTAATTGGTTTAAAACGTCTAAGTCCCCCACCTCTGATTTTGCTCAAATGCAACAAATGTTATGACCAAACAGCTGCACCACTAATTTGGAGAAGTGGGCTTATTCTCCCCCACCCAAGCTGTTTTCAATCTTTACACTTAATGGATATTCATGATTGAGTCTATGTGCGTGAAAAATCTAGGTCGTGCAAGTACTCACAGATTCAAAATTATTATTACAATCAGCTTTTAAAAACTTACTTAACATGTTCATTTTATGTTTTTGCAGTTATTGTGTTTTGAATTTAGTATTTTTTTTCGTAGAGACAGATTCAACAAGTGCCCCCACTCAACCTTAAACAATTTATGTATTGTATTAGAATTGTAACTCAAATAGCAGTATTCGTTACCAAATCTATATTGATTTAACATAAGACATTGATTAAAACCTAAGTTTATAAAATTTGCAAAATTTATTTTACTTAATTTTATCCCTACTAAACTCGAATCCTAGTCTTGTTACTGGTTTTTTATGTTCTTTATGTTTTTTATAACAAAAAAAATTAGGAATCACATATTTTTTGTGTTCTTTTTTTTTTTAAAACAAACAATTTTCAAATAAGATAAACAAATACGCTTAGATAAAAACGAGAAGGATTAATGTGAATAAGCTTAATGGGTTAATAACACAAAACTAAAAAGAAAGCGAATAAAATAAAACTGAATGTAAATTATCAAGTTTTTCTAATATTAATCAAGATGCTTAAAAACAATAACATAAAGCCATATTTTATAAGACAAACAAAACTTAAATTCGATAATCCCAAAATTATAATGGATAAATCCAAAATCCTACGTATAAATCCAAAATACTAGTAGATAACCATAAAAATACTATCGGATAACCAAAAATAAAATTAAATAAATAATAACAGAATAAAATTCTTCATCGGACGCTCCTATCTCGCTAGCTGTATACGCCTACTCCACGCCCCATCACTTATCTCTCAAATTTAATACTATCGCGATGCTAGAGAAAATTATTATAAAATGAAATTCATCATCAAATGTAAATTTGTTTGTATGATTGAACTTTATTAGGGAATATTGTTCAAAACTTTGACTTGGTATCAAAATCGATAATCATGAGCTCGGGGTCATGATTATAATAGAAAAAAGATTGTTAGAAATAAGTTCGTTTGTTCAAAAATTCTATCATAATATTAAGAATTTGTATTTTATATTTAATTGTCCCCTTCAACTTTTTAGGTGAAAATCATGTGGACAAAAGTAAACGAAAGTCGCTTCCTCTTCCTTAACATGCAAGTAATACCAAATAAAAAATAATCTGTTGAGATCATGAGTCTCTCTTTTTCCTTTTTTCTTTTTTTTTCCTAATTAGTATGTCTTATTTTAGGGGAAGGGAGGAATTTTTTAATGCTTTTTATAGGGTAAGTATTTTTTTAATTAGATAAATGTTTAATAATGTTATTTAGTTTGGTGGAATATTTTGCAGAAACAAGACTTTATAAGAAGGAAGGTAGTGGTAAAAATAATAATAAATCAATTTTCAAATCAAATATGAATAAGACTTAACCAAATATATATAAAAAGTATTTTGCATGTTAAATCTGAATCCAATTTTATATGTTTGTTTTTTGACTTTGTTGCTAATAGAAAAGTCATTTTTCAAAATTGCAAACAACACTCTTGTCCAATAAAAAGAAGAGCTAGTAGCATTCATTATCCAATATTAAAAATAAACAACTTAATATTATTAAGTATTATCTAACATTAAGTAAAAAAATAAACATCACCTTAAAGTTAAAAAGAGTTATCATAAAATGGTATTAGGGACTCCATTTCAATATTTTTATCTCAATCCTATGGTAATGATGTAAGATATGGTACCATAAATGAGAACATGATACCTATGGTACTGCAAAGTAAAAGGGTGGAATGAGTAACGAGGAAAACCAAGATGGAATCTTTAAAACTATGAGCAACATAATATACAAAAGTAGAATAAAAAAATATGTTTAATTATATTTGATTTTAATATAAGGACCAAAACATGACAAGAATTTTTTTCTTTTTTCTTCATTTCCTCTTTTCTTTTCCGGACCACACACAACCTAAAGAAAAAGGTATGAAAAGTGATGAAATCATAAAACCACTTCCATTAATACATAAATTATACCACGTTGCTTAATACAAAATTATCAATACTTCTTTTCTTTGTAAAAATACTCATCTCCCATCTGCCATGTCTTAATAAAGTGGTATAGGACAAGAATGAAATTAACTAAACAAGACTATATATATATATAGAATAGATAGGCTGGTTGTACAAAATCAGACTGATCTTAATTGACTATGACCACTTCTCTTTCACACCTTCTACTTAACTATTTTTTAAGGGTGGAAGAAGAAGTTTTGTTTTACAACTTTATTTTTTTTTGTTCCGCATTTGTTGGGAGTCGTCATCTTCAAATAAATTTCTCACGTATGACGTTAGACATTATATTTGTAGGATATTAATTAATAATGAACCAAGAATACATGAGGAAATATTTTATTCTTTCTTTGTTTTAAATCTGAATTTCTTAATAGGGTACCGTTCTTTTTTGAGATTTGTGCATTTGGCGATAAAGTAAGGTGATAAACAATTATTGGGGAGGTTCGGATTTGAATTCTTGTAAGAATAATAGGTTACAATAATGTAATATATAAAGTGAATATATATAAAAATAAAACAAATTTAAAAGTCATATTCCCTATGATATTAGTAATTTATTAATATTTGTAAACGTAAATAAGCATTTTAGTTGTCAAATACTCAAATGACACTTTAGTTCCTAAAAATATGATAAGAAATATAAGAAAAAAAATGAAAAATATAATAAGAAATATAAGAAAATTGTAATGTAAATAAGATTTTAGCTGTCAAAGACTCAAATGGCACTATATATAGTTCCTGAAAAATATAATAAGAAATATAATAAAAAAATAAAAATGAAAAGTAGAAGAAAAGAATTCAACTTAATAAATAATTTCAGAAATATTTTGTTAAAAGATATCAAATAATCCTAATTTGTCAATATAACATATTTCATATTATTTGAAAAAATAACATTTTTTGGATTCTTTATTTACATATTTTACGTTTAATTAAAAGAAGAAGTTATCTTTGTAAAAACAAGAAGAACGTTTTTATCAAAATTAAGCCAAAAGTTAATAAAATATCAGATTTCTTAAATTGGTTTTTCAAAAGGTAATTTAATCATCCATAATTTAATAAATAGAAGTTGTGCCATTTTATAGAAAGGAGAGGTGAAACTCTTATACATATAATATTGATTTCTTTTTGGTTTAGGATTGTGTTTGGACGATGAGAATGTTGACCAATGTGAAGACAAAGCCTACCAATTTGGTAGACACGCGGGATGAAGACTTGCATTTAAAAACGTGTCTAATGGTGAAAAAAATATTGAGTTCTTCTACCAACAAAGGTATTAATTTTTTAATTGATGAATTTAAAAATGTTACCCCTTCCCAAATTTGTAATCATCTTCCATTTTATTATTGTTGTTGTAATCATCTTCCAAATTTGAAATCGAATTTGTAATTATCTTTTTTTTTTTTTTTTTTTTTCAACCAAGAATCATCTTTCTATCTAGCTTGGGTAAGTATAAGAGCATAAGATTTTTATTCTTATAACTCAAGCTCAATAACACGATATAATAGAAAAAGCAGATCTTTTACTGCTCATTTCAAAATATTTCATTATATTGATTGAAATCGAAACTAAGATGATCTTTAGGGCTTATTTGGTTTTTATTTTTTAAAATTGTTTTAGAGAATAGTTTTTGAAAGCACATAAAACATAATTATGATGTTATCTCAAAATTATATCCCAAATCATGATTTCTGTCAGATTTAAAAGCTAAAAAATAATTTATTTTTTATTTTTTAAAATGAGCTTTCAATAAAAGAAAAGGAACTCATAGTGACTGAAAATTCCCATTTTAAAAATAATTAAAATGATTACACAGGATTTTTCTATCCCTTTTAACCAATTAATTCTCGTAACTTTTACTAGAAATTTTTAGTTTTGAAAAGTTTGAGAATGAGTTGAGGTAATGAAAACAAAATTTAAAATTATATGAACTTTTATATATTCATAATTACGCACTTGCACAATAAATTTATATTATTTTCATTTTTGGAGAGAGAAAAAAGAAAAAGAAAATTCTAGATTAAAAAAACTAAGAATTATTTTAAAATAAACAGTTTCTGACACAAAAGAAGTTTCTTAAGAAATTGAAATATTTTAAACCTATTTTAAGATCTGAAAAGTAATGTTTGTCTAATACTTTATGTTTAATTATTCTATATATTCGAATTATTATTATTTTTAAACTATTATAGATAAAAATAATAATAAAAATTATTTAAACACCTTTGTTATTTTTTTTCTAAAAGTATTTTTAAATTATCGATCATACTTTATGTTTTACAGTGACCACCTATCATAATAGTAACTAAAAGAAAAATGGATGAAAGAGGCACGGAAAGATTCAGCATATGATATTTTGTTCTCCTTTTTCCCCACCAACCCTTTTGAGGGGGATTACCCTCTCCAATCCATTCCATCCTAATGTCCCTCAAAGGGGAGAAAAATCAAAATAGATACAAGTTGTTTTGCTAAATGGTTTAGTAGCTCAATCCATTCAAGAAGTTGTCTCAAATTTTAATTGATATGTGAATCTGTATTTGGATTATAAAGTCTATGTGCCAATATATTACAAATCCTATCTTCATTGAAAATTTCAATAATTTTGTTCATTTACATAGTTCTAGTGGAGTGATTTAGTTCAAAACCTTATGTAAATCTAATCTCGTTTTTGCTCATTTGAATCAGACTTCAAGGATATTTATTAATATTAGAATTAAATAATTTAAAAGTATAAATGTTTGTAAATAATTTCAATTATATTTGATTTTCTTTAAAAAAAAATTATGACAAAATCAAATATAAAACTATCATTTTCTTATATATATATATATATATGGGTCAAAGTTGGATTCAAGATGGTCCTTTATATTAGAGAAAAGAGTTTCAAATTTTGAAAAGATCCAATTTTATGACATATTATGTGGCACAAAATGAGGCCAAAATTGGGATCCAAAGTGAGATTTGGTAATGAAGATGTCTTAATATCAACTGTACTGATTTTTGATCAAATAGGGAAAGAGTCTAATTTTGTAGTTTTCTTTTTTCTTTTTTTTTTTTTTAAATAATTTTTAATAATATTTACATGAACTTTTTAAGAATGAGAAGGTAGATGAAAAATACATAGAAGTGGGATGTTAGAGGAGGTGTCCCATATTGGAACCTTGTGGAGACAGAAATAATTGAAGTCCATCAATTTCAATTTACATTTAAGGACACCATATTTTGGCTATTGGGCATTTCCCACTAAAAAGGTGGGACTCGTATTTGTATTTTTTAAAATGGTTTGGAGTCTTCATTTATTTTATTTTTATTTTTAAAAGGGAAAATAAATAAAAAAAAAAAAAACCCTACATGTGAATCATAATAGGAAAATTCATATATGTGAAAACTGCTTCAGATAGCATGCTTTACTCATTGAAATGTATTACTTAAAAGTCAGAATATTTCTAAATTTTTAATATCTAATAATTAAATTACATATGATATAATTAATAATCAAACAACGGTAAAACCAATAAATAAACAACAACGATAGTACAAGATTACATCAAATATATAATAAATAATAAAACAAAAGAGAGAGATATATACCTCGATTTAATCAAAAGATTGTCAATAAAAACATGGTTAGTTAGTTACAAATATAGAACATTCACATGGATAAATATTAAAATCGAATTATAAAACAAACATCAAATTATTTGTTGGAATGATGCATGGAGGTTTGGCTCTTCACCAAGACTATTTATTTAGCATGTAAGTTAACGTCATGTGGTCCCATTTTATTGAAATTATGGAATTTGTCATGTGCTTATGGAATATTTTAAAATTAAGTTAGAAAGAGAATTTTTGAAAATAGAAATTTTATTTGGAAAATTTAAAGAAAGTGAAGTTTGAATTTAAAGATTTTTTTTTTAAATATAAAGAAAATAAATTTTACATTTTTTTTACATTAAAGAAAGTGATTTGGAATTGGTTAAAATTAAAGAAAAATTATTTTTATTTATTATTATAATTAAAGAGAATATTTTAAAAATTTGACATTAATGAAATGATTTTTTTAAAAGAAAACAAAATTTGATTTTTATAAAAAATTAAAGAAGAGATTTAAAAAATTTTGAAGTTAAAGAAAAGGATTTTGATTTTTTTTGTGAAGTAAGAAATTATTTTTGAATTTTTTTGAAATTAAAGAAATTAAATTAAAATTTTATTTTTGGAAATTTAGTAAGAACAAAATTTAATTTAGAAACTTAAAAGAAAAATCCACCCTTAGTATTATAAAATTCTAAGGAATACTAACTTTGAATACATAACATTTAAAAAAATGTGAACTTTGGAATTTATAATATTTAAAAAAATAAACTTGAATTTTAAAATTTAAATAAAATCAGTATTTTTTGAAATTAGGCAAGATTAATGGTTAGGTTAATCTTAAACGAATTCATTGAAATAAAAACTTACATTAAAGAGTAGGACCAAATGACACAGATGATAAATATTGGAAGTAAATTAAGTTATAAAAAAATAAAATAAATTAAAAACTAAGAATTAAATCATTAAGAAATAAAATATTAGTAATTCAAAGAAAAGAAATGGGGGAGTATGTCTCGGTGGGTTATCATGAATGGCTTTTTTCGGGAAAGAAATTAAATGGAAATTATTACCAGGATCCCAATTCAATCCACTATTAGTGGAAATTAAAATGTTTGATTTTTCGTACACTCTTAACGTCTTCTCAACCTTTGATTTTCTATGCATGTATAATACTTGGTAGACACCAATTCAAGCCTATAGACATAAATTCCACTACTTTGGTCTTTTTATGTCGTTTCTTTTTTCAAACAATCTTATTATGTTGTTTTTGACAATCAAATATAATTTGATTACATCACGAGGCCTACGTTATATTTGGTTCTTTTAATATATATTTTTTTCCATTTCAATGAGAAAAATTAGAAGTTAAATAGATAATTAAAATTATTTTAAAAAGTAAAATTTATTTATTCATTTTATATATGGTAAGTTTTAAATAAATGTAAAGTGTTTTTAGAAATATATAAAAGTAATTATTAATTTTCTTTAGTTATTTTATATCTTCTTTTCTTTACACCTCCTTTGGGGATTATATAGAACTATAGAATTCTTTTTTCTCTCTTGTGTTAGCATCTTCCAACCCTATGCATGGGATAAATAATATATAATAAAATATGAGTTAATAAATAGTATGAGAATCAATCCTTGATTTGGTATAACGTAAACTTTTAATCAAATAAATACATTTTAAAATTATATAACTACGTGCCCTTTAAATCTTGCTCATCAAGTGGGTAAAGAGTGGAAAGGAATTACGAGATATTCAAATTCAAATCCTTGTAAGAACGGGTATTATACTGATGGATCTACCTATTTGCCGCCTCACCCTTTCTTAAATTTTGGAAAATTTTTTTCTTTTATCCCTCAGATTTTGGAAAAACTGATATGCTCAAATTCAAAGTAAAAATTAATTACCATTTAACCATATAAGTTATTCATGCTTTATTTTTGATCCCTCTAATATTAATTTAGGCTATGTTTGGTTCTCAAAAAAACTTTTATTAAAATACGAGGAAAAATTAGAAAGAAAGAAAATGAAAGGGAAATAAAAATAAAAATAACCTAATGCATTATTTTTATTTAATACTTTAATCTTGTTATTATTTTTTGTTACATGAGGTGATCAAATAATTTTAAAATACTTAAGTTTATAATATTTTTATGTATATTTGATTTTCTTTGACATCCAAACATGAGAAAATCATTTTTTTTTTAATATGTTTCATTTCTTGGTACTTTTGACAACCAAACACAACTTTAGAACACATAACCCCAAAGTACTGTGAGTTAAAAATAATAATTAAAATGATTTTCTCAAGGCCGGGTTTTTTACCATAAAAATATAAGATAAATAAAATTCTTTCAAAATTTTACATACTTTTCTAGTGCTCCATATCAGCATCTACAGGAGCGTCAAATAAATTAAATGTAAATCCTTCCATTTAGATATTATTTAATCCTCAATCTAATGAATTATGAGAAACATGTTACATTTGTATGAACTACAGGATATTCCTACTTTTTAAGAGAAGAAAATTTTGATGTTATAGATACGACAAACTCTTTTTTAATCATGCAAATGTATTTTAAAGTCATGAAAAGTGATTAAATGTATAGTATTTACATAAAAACATGTTACCATAAAGTAATATAATAAAGACATATTTAGAAAGTGATTATGATTATGTGATATTAGTGGTATTTTTTAAGTTAGTTTAACTTTTAGTTTTTCCCTTTTAGTTAAATTTAAATTGAGTGCATTCAACATCTTACTATTTGATGTTATCCTTTGTCACTAAGGCCATTTATATGTTCCTAACCTCTAATCTAAATACAACTACGTGAAACTTAAAAGAAAGATAAAGATATTGCGAGGCACGACCGCACATCGATTCGCATACGCCGGTAACCTCTCAAACTTAAGCATCACTTCGCATCATCTTATATAGAAGTCAACGCTGGATTCAGATCATTCCATATCCCTTACGAAACTCGTACATCCGCATCGGATCGCCATTATAAGCAGCCATACTCCTGCTAATATTCACTTCCATTCACTTTTGGTGCATCGGATAGCCTTCTCTTTAAGATACCATTTTCTGCGTATGCCTTTTTTGCAGCTCCCTCCGCTATGCATCGACTTCAGTTAAAACACCCAGACAGGGTCTCAAGTCTAATCGAAGAGCTTAACCCAAAAAATCGACCTTATTTAAAAACATCTAAAGTTTTAAGATCATTTCACAAACTACATACGAATCACTTAATCGTGATTACGTCTCAAAGCCGATACATTCTACTTCCATTGCTACATAAATTGTACCACTTTAGTGCTACAACACTATCATACATTGAAAATAAATTTGATTTTTCTTTTAATTGTAAATCGGCTGGAAGCTTTCTTTATGTAATAATATCTACTACCATGCATTAATAAAGTTGAGAAGGAGACAAAAGATAAGCAAAAAAGACTACTTGATAGGGTGATATAGCAACAATGGAGTGATGACTAGGACCCCATCTCCTTCACACTTTTATTTTAAAAAAAATAAAAATCTTTTAGAGTGGAAGATGAGAGTGAGTGGGTTTAGTTATGTTGAGTCTTAATGGAAAGTTGATTGATTTGAGGGAAAGATGCCAACTCTTCAAACATGAAGTGGGAAAAGTGGCCTTGTGGTCCACTCCTTTTTCTATCAATTGAGATAATGGGCAAAATTGCATGCTATTAAAATTAATTATTTTTATATATTTTATAAAAAATTATAAGAGATATATGAATATAAAATTGTAAAATCATCAAAAATTTAAACTTTAATTGTAAAATACTTATTCTTACAAAAATAAAAGATAAAATTAAATATGAAACCTACTATCCCTCGCTTTCTCTCCTTATCGCTTTCTTTTAGCTCATTTTTCGTTAATAAGGAAGGGTAATTTTTTATTATTATTGGTTTGAAATCACCCTCTCTCTATTTCTTTATATTATTTATTTCATCAAATCGATTTTTCCAATACAGATATTGTTTAATTTACTTTAGTGATTTTATCACAGATTATAACGCCATGGCCGCATGCGTATGACACGGCTTTTTCTCTTGCTATTATTACTAATGTGCTAGATTCAATCGACAAAACATATTTGATAAGACAAAAACAACAAATCAAATCACACAATACGTCGGCAGAACCTGCTCATACGTGATCCTGGGGCTTTTATAAGATTTACAAACGATAAAGGTGAGCCAACTTATTATATTATTAATTCGGACGCTATTTCATCTTCTAAAGCTTTTAATAATTCTAATTTTGTTTTTCTTGAACGTATTCCTGGCCAATTAATAAAATTATCTCTTAAAAGATAAAATTTAAATCAACATTTTTTCCTTCTATTCACTTTTACATATTGTTATAGTACTATGTTCTTACAAGGTTTCAATCCTGGTTCTGCCCATTCCACCATTTTACCATTTGAGACAATCATCAAGGACAATTTAAATAAGTTTGTTTGACATATTCAATATCCCACTCATGGTAAGCTTTAGTTTCCTATTTTTATGCATAACAAGATCTTTCCGTTATTTAGTTTCCTATTCTTTTGTTTATTAGTTTCCTGTTTTTATGCATAATTTGATTCATATTCGTTGTAACTCAACCAATACATATGGCATATTAATCAATATAGAAAACAATTCACTCTTTCATTTATTGCACTTTTCACATGATATCATAGCCTTGATCCCCATCTCCACTGTGCTTTTCTCAAACCTTCAACATGGCCACTGATAGGGTTGAAAAATAAGGATTCAAAGGCTCACTCGCCGTTCTGAAAGAAGCAAGCAAGATCCACGTAATACTACTTTCTGCACTGTACCTTCAAGTCAAGCTACCGCCCAGCAGTCTGGTACCACGATCTCGACAAATTGGGGCCGCCCATACCAAGCAAGTCAAATCGAAGTTTTGCTAATGTGGAAAATGTATCAACCTTCTATCAAAGACGTCATCCTACCGATCTAATCAAATCTTATCAATAAAGTGAAAGGAAAATAATAAAATATCATCGCCAGTTGGATCTGCCCAATAAGGAAGGAAGATTATCCCAGCATAAATCAAGCTCTTCTAAATCCATTACCAAATCAGATATGGATGAAGAAAAATCCCAACCAACGGAGGAGTCCTAATCACAATCCAACTAATGAAGATCTACTATAAATACACGACCACCCCATCTAAGTGAAAGGTACGCGACTCTGGGGACGCTAATACTAAACAATCTAAGCAAATTTCTCTTATCTCTCAGAAGAAACCGACTCAGACGGAGCGGCCACGGCACACCGAATTTCCTTCTTCCTTGTTTTCGCGCAGAGGAGTGCTACGACTAAGGTTTGCAAGATCGGCACACAAAGAGTCACTTCAGCCCAGACGATCCAGACGCCGGATCCTAGCTCATAAACAATCCGGTCCAAATTTCAATCCACTCCCCCACACGCCCACCCCGGGGCCCGATTGAAAAAGCAGATCACGCTTGGCGCCGCCTCTCGTGGGGAACGACAGCTTCCGGTGACAAATATAATCGATTTCGCTGATCGGCGGTATCAACTCTGAATATGTGGGCAGGAGCAACGGCCAATCCACCAAGGATGCAGTGATCCACCAGGCGACGCGACTGCAGCCCTCGGGGACAAAGAGAAGCAATGCAGGCCAATACAAACAAAGTGGAAGCACTCCGCCTTCAAATCAACGCCAACAGAGCCAATAGCTTTACGTGACAATGCAAGATCCACGGAAACACGATGCACTCCAGTAGCGTCATAACATTCCCTCACGAAGGACTATTACTGGGCCACGACATTCCCCCAGGTGACAGCATGAGTCCAATCCGCTGCAGGGCATGACCACACCAGCCCTCACGAGGAAGAAAACGCAGCAATGCCCGGAGGACATGTCGGGAACGAAGAACTACATCATCTCACCTGGACGGAAGAGCAATCATGGGAGCAAAGGTTCAGAGCCAACAGAGCCTCCTGGGCCGTGTGAAGGAGTGGTGGGTTAAGTGACGCGCCTCGACACTAGATACCTTGGTACAACAAACTGAATCACCCTTCACAGCCGAGGTGTTACGCTATCCGCTTCCAGCAAAATTCAAAATGCCACAAGTGGAAACTTTCGATGGAGCCAAAGATCCCGTCGACCATCTCAATACTTACAAGAATCAAATGGAGTTGCATGGGTATCAAGACTCGATTCGCGAGGCGCTGCACTACACGGTGCGCGCCCGCTTTTAGCCTCGGTTTAATAGAATCTCCCTTCATCAATCTCTTCATTCAGAACTATCCACGCGTCGTTTCCACTCATCCGAGCCAGGACGCATTGCAGCTTCGTAGTTACCATCTATCGACCACAAGGTGGCTCTCGCAGAAAGCCCAAGTCATACGTGTAAGATTCAACGCCAGTCCCTCAAGATAGACGACCGATGAAAAATTCGCCATCACAGCATTCATTGCAGGTTAGAGTGCAAGAAAAGGACTGGAGGTTTTCCATCTCGGCGAACCTCATAAGCATGGCCGAGGTAATTTCGCCAGCAGAAAATATATAAACGGGCGAGGAAGCCCTCATATCCAAGAGGGAGAGCTCTTCCACCTTTTAAAGAGAGAAGTACGACAGATAAACGTGGGCGGTGACGGCTTCTCCTAAAAGACAAGACGACCAGGAGAAATCCCCAAGTGAAGATCGAGAACGATCCCTAAAAAGGCGGGGGAATCTTAGAGACCGTCTGGGGCCCACCATAACTGGAAGATTTGATAACGCTATTTCGCTTCTCAAATAGCTTCATTCCCTAACAACCTTAGTGTCGCAGGTCCCGCATGAAGTGATTAAAACGAGTAGTTCTTCGATGGCCAACTCGTATGAATCGATCCCGCCAGGCGACAACACCAAATATCGCGAGTTCCATGCGACTACGCATCGCGACTCCATTAATCAGATACAACTCGAAGAGAGAAATAGAATACTTAATACAACGCAGATACCGGCCAAGCTTCATATCTCCGGAAACTAAGCCCAAAATCAAGCCCAGAATCGTAACTTAATTCCGACCAACAATGTACCATTTCTATAAACAATCCACTCAAAGACTTAAACCCTCGAGAAATCCACGTGATCTCGGAGATCAGGAGGAGAACCGTCTCTGGGCCAAGGCTCACCTACTTAGCATCGATCAGCAAAAACGGGAAATATTAGCGCGCATCTAAACCGCCGTGACTCTATTACCATCATCAATGCCTTCCAATACGCACTGAGGAGCGCATCTCCTGCATGACGACCATTGGTAGTCGCGCGAGTCAGGCCAACACAAATACCATCTGGTTTTAATTGGATAATCTGGAGTTCACTCGACATCATTTTTCGCTGGCCATGCTTTCGAACAAATGGCATTACAGAGAAAAGCTAGAACCCGCCAACACACATCTCGTGCAGTTTTTGGAGAAAAGGTATTACTATCGGGTTTATCTAATCCAAAGCCTACTGGCGAGCTCCCTTGCCAGCATTTACACAAAGAAGGTTCCTTGTCTAGACGCCCGTCACTATAACATGTTGCGCCAGTAGACTCTCTCAATGCAATAAAAGCCATCCTCAACAGACATGATAATCAAATTCTAACCATACATGGAGTAGTGGATGGTCCAGAGGAGATCGGCCATACTGTGAATGCTACACAAATTCCTCCATGAACAAAGAGCAAATGACAACGTGAATGTGTGACGAAGCCGACGCGGCGCGACGAGGTGCTCACCCTAATCTTGAGCCCTCGTGAGGAACCAGGAACCAGACGGGTGACGACCCGGGAACATCTCGCCTACACTCCGGCCCAAACTAGCGAAGACCTCAAACTCTCACTCGGGCCAGGAAGACAAACAGAGACGCTGCATGGAAGCAGCAGACATGGGAGGAATCGACCTACGTGAATCACTCATAGATCAACACAACCCATCCTTCAAACCATTGTTAAAAGCTGGTAGGAGCTTCAGCACTGCAAAGTGCAAAAAGACATCAACAGTGATCGAAGCTCCTCTGCCAGAGCGATCAGAGAGGCAGAATATTCGAGTGGTCGGGCTAATGTCAGACTACAAAAAGAATGGCAAGTGCACTCAGACGACTTCATCGACATAAACAAAGCACGCCTGGCGATGCTCTTCGCCAAGAATCGACCATCGCGGACGCCACCGTGCCGCCGCTAACTTCTCGCCATGGATGCATTCGGCTACAACCGATCAACCTCGGACCCCGATGACTGGGCTACAGGTGACCTCGCTCGTCACAAAGACGTATAGAACCTATTGCTATCTGGGAACACGTCAGACTCAAGACCAGGAGCGACCCACCGTGAGGTTAGTAAACCCATGTTCCACAGATAGGCGCAGAATTATGGAGGTATTACGTAGACAACATGTCAGTAAATCCACCACAAACGATCTCCACATCGCCACTTTCGAGGCATTCCGCATCCTAAGAACGGCAATATGAAATCGAATCCCACAAACGTGCCTTCTGTCGCTTTCGAAAATTTCGTTTCAGTCAAACACTGAGGACTGGAGGTAAAACCCGTATTAAAATAAAGGCAAAGGCTCGACATGCCATCACCATCGTGAATAAAGGAGGTCCAATGATCAACAGAAGGATCGCAGCCTTGCTTCTGCCTCAGATTCAAGGCAAGTGATAAATGCCAAATTCTTCTTCCAAGCTCAAGAGTTCTCTCAATGGACCTGTGCCGCTGCAAGATTCGCTATCAACATGATACTCAGTTCCTCCCCATTCTAGTAAGCCCTGGAGTTCTCGCCAGATTGGTCAGATTTTACTTTTCAACCGCTGTCTCGCCGGGAGATAAAGAGCGAAGGATATCGGGCTGACATTACACCCGAGCCTCTGAAGAGGAGTGTAGAAGAGGGAGAGGCACCCAAGAATGGAAAACACTGTCAGACCGCAGCCTAAGCTCGCCTCAGATTTCCAAGTCACAGGTCCCAACGAGAAATCTAATGAAGCAGATTACATAATCCTAGAGACCCTACATCAATATAGCCATAGAGTCGAAAGGAAGTTTAGATATCGGGACACAGCCGCAAAACCGCAATAAAAGGGCGTGTCTTGGTCGACTGGCCATGGAGTTTACATCAGCTTTTTAACCCGCCAGTGGATGCCCAAACGGCACCGACCTCTCACTTGAAACTCTCAGAGAGGGAGCCTCGAACGCAAGTGAGTGGAGCAGGTGTCTTATCCTAACCTCCCTGCATGAATGTATATTGAGTATGCACTCAGATTTGATCATACATCTAATAACGGAAGTCGAGTATGAGGTCACATAGCAGCTCAACCTCGTCGATTCATTAGAGGTTTGAATGCTAGAGGTTCATCAGACTCCCACCAGTGGTCGTGACAACAGAAGACACCTACAGGCCAAAAGTGAAAGATATGATCTATATCGTAAGGTCCACGATTTATTAAAGAAATTTGTGTTGGTTCAGTCAAACATGTCCCCGAGCGTAGACACCCCCTCTTGAGCAAAGACGCTTGTAAAGAAGCCACACCTCACAGAAGACCTCAAGAGGTCGGCTTTTCTGATACACTCGCTAACCCCGTCGATCCTTATAGTGATGGTGGTCGCCCAAGAGAGCCTGTGCCGAAATGGATGGACCTCATTTGGAATTATATAATAGACTAAGCCTACTCGCATTTAATCAAAGAAGCATCCAGCAAAATAAGGGCTGGTGGTCGTACCGTGTTCACTAATCATAAAGGAAGCCTCATAAGCGAGGATTTTTCACACCCTTCCTTAAATGCATCGCGAGAGGATACCAAGTACGTATGAGAGAGGTGCACTAGGTAAGGTGCGGAATTGATACGAGCGGCATTAGCAAGAAAAGCTCTATGCAGATATTACCGCCAACCATAATGTTAAGATGAATCACCTAGTCAAGAAATGCGCGATTCGGGCCAGAGCACACCAAGATCTCACGCCCCGCCGTGGTCTTTAGCATCGATCACAAGTCCCCGCCTTTCCAACAATGGGGTTCGACATAGCTGGGACCCCCGCCATTGGTAAAGGTCGCAAATTCATAATCGCCGCAGCGGGATTACTTCACCAAGTACGTAATGAGCCTACTCGCACTACAGAAAAAGATACACAATTTCGTGTGGCGAGCCATCATATGCAGGTTTGGCATCCCAAGAGCCCCGTATCGCATACAACCCGAAACGCTTCGACAACGCGCAATTCGTAGATTTTTGTGCCGCCTTTAATTAAAAATTATTACTCGTCCCCAAAGACACCAAGAATCAAATGGACAGCTGGGTCACTATCGTAACCCTTAAAGCCGCCTCAGTCCAAGTCGAATACCTTAAGGAATTGGCAGAATACCTCCCCGAGGTACTATGGGCCTACAGGACAACATTGCAGGTCTTAACCTGTGAAACCCCGTTTCGCTCTCTAAAGCCTAGCCTTTGGCACTGAGGCAAGAGAACCCCCGTGAGGCTCAATAAAGTCTTCCAGATCGAGTTGTAAGATCAGAGGAGCATAATGACGAGGCCTTTCGTCAAACTTAGAACTCCTAGATGAAAAGCGAAAGTGTGTTCAAAGGCGAATGGAGGAGTATCAAAGGAAAACAGCAAGGTACTATAATAAAAAAGTCAAGCCCAGGAGCTACATGCCGAGCGACTTAGTCTTAAAGAAGCTCCTGCCAGCAAGGAAGAATCCAACGCATGGAAAACTAGGCCCCAACTGGGAAGGTCCTTACATCATATCCCGAGTCGTCAGACCAGGCAATTATGAACAAATGTAAGAGGGAAAAAAATTTGCAGAAGATGGCATAGAATGGAACACCCAAGCGCTTTTACTAATAAGTGTCGCTTGTAATATAGCCCTCGTTAATTATTAGACGGGCGAGTTGAGTATTTGTTGATTACGTTGTCGACATCTTGTTATTAAGTCAGTCAAATATAATAAAATCAGAAAGGCACAATGAGAAGTTCAGGACATAAAGGAAAAGTTTCTCTTTATCATGTAGAGCATAGGTGAAAGCTCTTTATTTCAATTGAATCACATCATAGCAGACCAGGCAAATATCGATTACATCTCAAAGCATTCGCATAAGCAAAGCCTCTAAAAAAGGAGCAAAGGAGAAAGAGATAATGAATAGACAAAGGAGAAAGACAGAATGAAAAGAAGGAGAAGGAAAGGAAAAGAAGTGGAAAAGAGGAGTAGCTAAAGGGATGCAAGGAGTTTATAAGAAACAAAAAATGTGGGGAGAATGAGAAGGGAAGAAAAGATGAAAAAGCAAGGAGAAGGAGAAGGAGAAAGAGAAGAGGAGAGGGAGAAAAGAAAGGAGGAGAGGAAGAAAAGAGGAGGAAGAAGAAGAATAAAAATAGAGAGAGCAAATACAAGATGCACCACCCTTCTCCGACGCATTCCCTGGAAGACGAAGGAACATGACCCCATAAAGGGGAGACTAGGGAAAAACACAACTCCCACAAGAAGAAAGCCGACAGGACCGCTCCAGAATCTCCATGTGGATGCCTGAAGGAAGACGACTAGACTTCAGACCCATCTCACAAGATCAAATATTACCACAAAATAAAGGTATCGCAAAACGTGAAACTCATTAGCAACAAGCTACCATTTATAAGAAGGCCAGCACTCGCGTCACCCGAACGCTCCGAATTCTCCTTCAATCAGCATTAAAGACGCCGATTCTTTCCGCGAAATCGGTCGAATGGCCGAGCGCAGCACCAACCCAAATGTGACGGCAATCAAGGAGCCGCTAAGCAAATACCATCGACGAGCTCATCTACTCTTCACAGGCCACGCTGCCTTAGGAGTCAGACCAGCTCAGGCTACATTGCCACCCGCCATATCGCCACTTACCGATCAACGCCACCATTGATGAGCTCATCTACTCCGCACGTGCCACGCTACTCCTCGTGGAGTCGCACCAGCCTCGTTACATTGCCACCAAGGCCATAAATACCGAGCCACGTTAAAATTCAACTTGACGTGAGGTGATCCACTGCATAAAGCCACGCCGCTTAAACAATGACTGTCTCCAGTCATCGCCACTAAGGTCACGCGCCCGGAGCCTGCGCAGCCTCAATTTGACGAGGTGATCCACTCAAAGACAGCCACACCGCCTAAACGAGCTGGACAACTCAGTTACATTGCTATTTCATATACACAGCCGCCTGAGCCACGCCGCTCACTTGACAGGTGATCCACTCATCACGTGCCATGCCGCCAAACGAAAGTCAGATCAATCCTGGTTGAGATGTTACTGGGCGCCACAGCGTTCCCGAAGGCACGCTTCGCTTGACTTGACGAGGTGATCCACTCTACACGTGCCACGCTGCCTAAACGAAGTCGATCAACTCAGCATTGCCACCAAGGCCATACGTCGAGCCACGCGCTCAATTTGATGAGGTGATCTACTCGACAGCCGTCGCCAAACGAGTCGATCAACTTATACATTGCCACTGGCGGCCACGGGGTCACAAAGATTTGGCAGCGCTCGCGACGAGGTGATCCATCAAGACAGCCACGCCGCTAAACGAGCCATCAACCTGTGTTACATCGCCACTGGCAGCCACAACTACCGAGCCACGCCGTCAATTTGACGAGGTGATCCACTCAAGAGCAGCCACGCCGCTCTAAATGAGCCGGGATTGACCCAGCGAGATGAGCCATTAAGGCCACATGTCGAGCCACAAATAGCTTCAATTTGGACGAGGTGATCCACTGGAAGACAAAACAGCCGCTAAACTAGTAAGGATCACCCAGTTAAGACGCCACTGCGCCAGCCAGCGGGAAATACGAGCCACGTAGAGCTCAATTTCCACGCAGGTGATCACCAAAGACATGTGCCACGCTGCCTAAACGAGTCAGATCAACTCAGGCTACATTGCCACCAAGGCCACAGCGCCAGGAGCCAAGTAGCTCGCTTTGACGAGGTGATCCACTCAGCGCAGGCCACGCTGCCTAACGAGTCAGATCGCCTGGGCCGCACCGACGCAGCTCTTCCTAGCAATTACACGGACGAGTCAAATTTCAGTCAGCCTCATATCAGACGAGCTCTTCCCAAAGAAGCCACATGGACGAGCCCGCCTAAACAGCCAGACTGACGAGCTCTTCCCATCAGTTTACTTGGACGGGCTCTACTCAACTATTCACTCCGACGAGCTCTTCCCATCAGTTTACTCGGACGAGCTCTACTCAACTATTCACTCCGACGAGCTCTTCCCATCAGTTTACTTGGACGAGCTCTACTCAACTGTTCACTGACGAGCTCTTCCTCTCAGTCCACATGGACGAGCTCTCGCCAAAGAATTCACATGGACGAAGCTCTTCCCATCGCTTACTTGACGCTCTACTCAACTATTCACCCGACGAGCTCTTCCCATCGCTACTGGACGAGCTCTACTCAACTGCTCACTCGACGAGCCTTCTTCCTTCCGCTCACATGGACGAAGCCTCAAGAATTCACATTGACGAGCTTCCCATCGGGCCTTACTTGACGCTCTACTCAACTATTCACTCCGACAAGCTCTTCCCATCAGCCATTTGACGGAAGTTTACTCACTGCTCACTTCCTTACCCCCAGATCTTCTCCCTCGCTCCATGGACGAGCTCCCGCCAAGAATCCATATCGACAGCTCTTCCCATCGCCACGACGAGCTCTACTCAACTGTCACACTGCATCGAGCTTCTTCCCCTACCACATGTACGAGATCCCGCTGCCCATTCGCATTAACTAGCCTCTACCCCACCTATCGCATTGACGACCAACAAAAGGTGTCAGCAGAACCTTGAAATTAGTTCGACTACCAGTTAGCCGATGGAAGTCAAAGAACTCCGCATTGATCGACCTCAAATGCACAAATGATCGGCAAACTAAGGAACCAGTCAACTCATGCGTGACAGCCGACGGGCGCTGGGAGGCTCAATTGACAGCTCCATCTACAATCGACCGTACAACCTAGAACCGGGCCAAATGAGCAAAATAGCAACGGCCCTTAATGACTGGGGCTTGACGAGCCCGATTGCTCGCACCTACAATTCGAAGAGAGAATTCAAGGAGAAAAGTAAAATATCCTAAAATGAACGTAGAATCTTAAAAAATGAGTATTTATTAAAAGGGTGGGTTGTTATAAGTCTGTGCCCCAGTCCACAAAAGAAAATGTGTGGATAAAATATATATATATATATATATATATATATATATATATATATATATATATATATATATATATATATATATATATATATATATATATATATATATATAAGTCGATATCAAGCAAACAGAGATATGAAAGCACAGAGTTCAGCGCGCAGAGGATGGATTTACTTGGTTAAGATGGGAATAGGCCTCGGCTGTGAGGTCAGATCTTGAGAATAGTTCGTAGAAAGAGATCTCTCCGCCTCTTCGTCGCCGAGGTCGGGGCTGAAGTCCAGATCCGAGCATCACTACGGAATGTACCATGAAAAGCGAGCCACCCAGAGCCCATCGAGCACCGGTCAGTCCCCGCTCATCTAACAACCTCATCTTCCAGTGGGTCTAAACTAACCCGCCGATGAAGATCTCAGACACGACACTCCTCATTCAAATTGCTCCGCCAGTTTGCGCTTCTCGAGGACTCACGACGAGCGCCTTCTAAGAAGATATTCACTCTGGGGTTTTGTACGACGGCCGCTTCGGAAGTCAGGTTTCCTTATCGCTCAGATCACCATCGCCGCGCGTAGCTCCACTGAAGATCCCGCATCTCACCCCGGACGATGAGCTCCTCAACCATTTTAAGCTCACACCGGTGATTACTCGGTCTCAATCAAATCATTCGCGCGGCCTCGAGCGCCGATCCGAACCCTCCCGGCTCGCCTTCGCCGCCGACCGGCTACACCGCACTTCCTACTTTCGCCGAGCGCGAGCGACGGTATGTTTTGATCGTGATTTAAGTCGCTCCACTTCTTCATTCGCGCGTCCTACGCCGGGCCCCAGCCAGCTGACAACGTGAGAGCTACCACTTCCTCGCCTTATAACCGCAATTCCACGTGCTTTCATTTAGTTCGCCTTTCTACAAAGCCCTTCAAATGAGTGGCTACCCGCATATCAAACATGAAGTTAATGCTCAACCCTGAATCAGCATGGGAGGCACGATTGAAATCCACTGATGCAACCCCTCATGATAGCGTGAGCCTCACACCGTAACGCTACCCCAAGGTCAACTTTCGAGGATGAGCGAGACGCACCTACCGCCAGCTCCACATTAGAGAGCAAAGAGTCCAGGTTTTTGTCAACTTTTGGTTTCGGTTTCTTTCTCTTCAAATTCTTCCGCCGAGGAGTGTGTGACTGGGCATTCTCAAGGCTGATTCCGACTGCTGATGTGCATACCGCTAACTACCGCCCTCAACTACCGCACCCAAGAGACTTTTTTGCCTCTAATGACAAAGGAAGGAGGCGGGGGCCAAAACCACTAGAGCTTTGGCCAGGCTACGACTCACAGCCACTTCTGCTCTCAAGGTGAGAAGCCCAGAGACGCCCCAACTTCCGAATCCTCGTCCGAACCTAGCCTATCAAATGAGTTTGATTTTTTCCTTTCGCACTTCCTCACGGCTTCAGAGACGTCGCCCTAAATGACCTCAAAATCTCTCCCCTCTGCAGAGGGCATAGTGAAGCCCAGAACGGAGGAGACTCAGGTGGAAGGAGGCAAGGCCTCGCAGGAACGTGCGTAATTTTCAAATTAGATAGGCCAGTGAGAATGTCCGACTTTAGACAACTCCGCTGCAGGACGCAGCAGACACTCCGCCAACGCCAGAGTTATGATATTATCTTTCGCATAAGGTCGGGCGACGAGCAATTTGTAAATATGAAGATAATATAAAATCAGAAACATTCACCACTTAGACAAGTCATGCCGAAAAATGCTTGCAAATACTCAAGAAGTAAGATTATCGTGGGCGCCCAAGCCGTCGAATATCGCGTAGTGTCGCCCCCGCTAAGGATTGCATTCCCAGTTAAATCACACAGCAGGCAGCGCCTTCCATGACCTATGCGGTTAAGGAAGACGAGATCACCAGAGTATCTAACGGCCCGAAAAACAAAGGAAGCCCCTGTGGTCTCCTTTTGACCGAAAAGATGAGAAGGCAGTGCAGCCACACTGGGGTGGGACGAACCCCCGTCCCCCAGGCCCACCAAAATGCCCAACCGGGCCGGGAGCGAGTCGAAGGACAAACGCTGAAATGCCGCGTAACCTTTTTCATAAAGGGATGCAAAGTGGAAAACAAGACCATTGTCAAAAGCAACCTCAAAGAAAAATATACCATCCTAGCACTGAGGCTAAAAAGTTTCGGGATCGGGAGTCCATATAGTTTCCTGGACGCTGGAGGTCGATAACGGCGCAAAGGTACTCGCATACGAAGGACCGACCTGCTAAGTCCCATTCACAAAGATGTCGAACGGTAGATTTGAGGTAATCCGAACCCCCTGGGTATTTAATTAGATTTATTTTCCCTTTATCCTTATTCAAAGGAAGAGGGAGGGGCGTCGGTAGAGTGCCGAAAGCCCGATCAAGGCCGAACGGCCGGGAGCATCCCTAACCCGTCCAGAACCGACAACAGTTGAAGAGTCATCGCCAATACGCAAAGAAGAAGAACGACTCTGACCCATGATGAAAGCGAACAATAAAAACGAATCCGCATTAACTCAACTCAGCGCCTCGCCTTACCAATCGAAAAGAACATGCTAGCAGATAGAGAGCAAAGGGACCCGTGAATAAGACTAAGAAGTCAGCCCAGGAAAAACGCAAGAACAAGACCCTACACAAAAGAGGCAGACGAAAAGCCAGGAGAAAACAAGATCACTAAAAATAAAAAGAGAATGCAGACTGAGTGAAACCAGATGCAGGAGGCCTGGCCAAAGAGTCTGATGGGAAATGAGGAGGGGGAATGAGAAAGTGAGCAAGAAAACCGAAGAGTCATCATTATCATAAGATATATGACGGCGACAAAGCCTCAACTAACTCACTCAGCAAATAATGAAACTACACCCGGCGTGGAAGAACAGAGCACACACGTGACAATCGTATTAATAAGCGGGCTGGGCAACTGGACAGTGGTTGAAAATAAGGATTCAAAGGCCCACTCAAGCCCAAAGAAGCGGCGATCCATTGCAATACCTTGGCCCTCGGTACCACCCTCAAAGCGGGCGGCTCGGCCCACAGCCTAAAATACCATCTGACAACCAAGGTCCATACAAAGGTAAGCCGATTAGCTTTGCCACGCGCAAAACAGAATAAACTTTAACAAGATGTCATCCTACCGATCCAATCAAATCTTATCAATAAGGAAAGGAAAATAATAAAAGATCATCGCCAATTGGATCTGCCCAATAAGGAAGGAAGATTATCCCAGATAAACTGTTCTTTCTAAATCCATTACCAAATCCGATATGGATAACAAGAAAATCCCAACCAATGGGAGTGAGTCCTAATCACAATCCAACTGGGTCGAAACATCTACTATAAATACACGACCAATTTATCTGGTGAAAGGTACGCACTCTTAGACGCCACAAAACAACAATCTACAGCTCTTTCTCTTAGAAAGAAATCGACTTAGCATTTGAAAGGCCACGGCACAAACTCTTCGCCAACCCCCTTTTCCCTTTTGTTTTTGCAGAAGAGTGCCACGACTGCTCAGAGATCGGGTATTGCAGCAGCCATATCAGCCCAGACAAATCCAGACGCCGCATCCCAAATCTCACAAATGACCGGTCCAAATTTAACGCACTTCACATACGTCAAATTGGCTTCCAGCGAAAGCATCATCAGCCACTGACAATTTATCATCCAACACCAACCCATCATTATCCGTACCCAAAACGGATCCATATTCCATTCATCACTCCGACAATCCCTCCACAGTTCTTGTCACTCCTCTTCTCACTAGAGACAATTACGGTTCATGGAGCAGGGCCATAACAATGGCTCTTCGTGCCTAAAGCAAACTCGAATTCGTTGATGGATGTTTACCAATTCCTGAGAACGAGAATGACATTCCCAATTAGCAAAGATACAACGACCCGGGTCGAGTCGATTCTCACTCGCTCAGCCTCGAAAAACCTTCTTCGAAGCATCTTGTATGCAGATCATATGAAAGTACCTGGGATGTGATTTGAAGGAGGTTTGAATCTAATGCACTTAAGATCTATCTGGCGCAATCTATTTTCTGCTGGCTAAGCAAGAAGGTATGTATGTTTTTCTTATTTTACACAATCATTATGGGATGAACTTCAACTTTTATTGCTCCCATTCCTTCAGGGTATAATAAAAATATCATTGATCAACAATATCAAGATCGCTCCACGGAATTCCTTTAAGGACTCATGAGATAAATTCTCGGCTATTTAAAAGTCAAATTCCCTCTTTTATGGAACCTTCCCATCCTGCTCATCATATACGCGCCTAGTGAAGAAAACAATGAGAAATCAATATCTGAATGACTCTGACTATCGATTCCTCTGCACTTCAGGGGTCAAAGCAAGCGCCTCGGGCTAATGGCAAATGCCCACGCTCATTTTGTGACCATTGCAATAAAAATGGTCACACAAATACGACATGCTATCAACTCCATGGCTTTCCTGATAAGTAAGGGAAGAAACCTCTACCAACAACATCTAAATATAAATATGTTTCCAATCAATCGATTTTTTTGACGATTATATACGTGTTGGTGACTCGCTAAAGATGAATCAAGTGGTTCTTTCGCTAATCTTGTAGGTATAGCACTAACTTGTTTTCATTCTCATTAGATCATCGACTTCGATGCATCAAATCATATATGCATATCTCTTTCATTTTTTTTTTTTCTTCTTATACAGCTATAACCAAAAGGCTATATGTTCACTTGCCTGATGGTTCACAATCCATTGTTACTCACATAGACACTGTATGTTATTTTGCCTCATTAACACTTACAAATGTTTTTTATATACCATCTTTCAAATACAGTCTTTTATCCATCTCACAATTGACAAAATCAATTCATTGTGGTGTAATTTTTTCTTCTTCTGGTTGCTATTTTCAGGACCATACAACGAAGAAGACGATTGGTCGGGGTAGTGCTCGACATGGACTCTTCTACCTTGATGCACCTTTAGTTTCTAATTCGGCCTTTTCTTTTTAGATTTGTAATAATTTTGATGTTTGGCATGCTCGTCTTGGACATCCATCAAAATATCATTTTAATTTTTTTCTTAGTAAATTTCTCAGTATTGTTGCAAATAAAAATTTTGTTTGTGATGTTTGTCCATAAGCAAAACAAGCACGTTTTCCTTTCCCTATGGTGTGATAAGTTCATTTTTCTCATTGTTTTGAATTAATACATGTCGACATTTGGGAGGTTTTCATTACCATCACCAACTCCGGTTCTTGCTCTTTCTTAACTATTGTAGATGATTATTCACAATGCATTTGGATATATTTAATGAAGAATAAATTATAAACTTTTCATATGTTAACTCATTTTTTTAATCAAATAAATCGTCAATTTAGTATGAAAATTTCTTGAATTAACTCTGGTAATGGAGGAGTATTTCTCCCTCAACTCCAAGCCATTCGATCCGATAATGGCACTGAGCCCCCTTCTAAGAAAATTCAAGCTTGATGCAGCGATAATGGAATTTTTCTATCAAAGAAGCCAGAGTTGTAACTTTTAACAAAATGGCGTTGTTGGGAATGTAAAACATCGCCATTTACTCGTTGTTTGCTTTACGATTCGCTTTCAGTTTACTCACTCTCTTTTTGGGGAAAATGCATTCTTACAACAATTTTATCATCAATAAAATAGCAACTCCACTCCTCGGGTATAAATCCCCTCATGAAATATTACTTGGAACTATCCCATCCTATTCCTCTCTACGCCGCTGGGTTGTTTATGCTTATGTTAAAAATATGCATATTAGTACAAATGACGAACGCGGCAAAACTAGCATCTTCGTGGTATCCTTTTCATGTAAGGGTAATTGCTATGATTTTGCAGCCTCACACTATGTATCCCATGATGTCATGTTTTGTAAAACCCAGGAAAATTTCATTTTTCTCAAAGAAAATCAGAATTTATCGAATAGGCACAAAGCAAAACCTGAAATTTTCTAGATCTCGTGATGACGAACAGACCACCATTGGAATCGTCTCTCACAATCAGCCTATCTTGTCGAACCGAGAAATAGAATTTACGCGCCGAGGCATAAGGTCGAGGACACATGACATGATCATGATGCCGCTGGGCAACTCAATGGAGGACACAGAAAAACACATGGCAAAAGCCATGGTCCAAACGAAATGCATGGCTTATTTAGCCACATCTTATATGATGCAGTTAAATAGAAATAAAGAAAATAAAGGAAAATATGAGAAAATAATGGGGTAAGGCCAAACGGAAGCTTCCTTCACTTGATCGTTAAGGTGAGATCAAATGAGAAAAAGGAGGAGAAAAATGAGAAGAGAAATGGGAAAGGAGAAATTGGAAAAGAAATAAAAAGGAGAGGAGGATGGAACAAAGAAGAGAAGGGAAACAAACAAGGGAAGAAAAGGGAGGAAAAACGAGCAGTGAGGAGAGTGAGCGTGAGGAAAGGAGAGAGAGAGATAAAGGAGAGAGAAAGAAAAAAAGAAAAGAAAAAAGGGAAAAAAAACAAAGTTGTCCAAATTTTTTTACGATGTTCCAACAAATGGGTTCAGAGAGTTTGAGAAGGAAGTTTGGTTCATTCAGACAAGAGATACCATTTAGGAACCAAGAATGGAAGACTTATTACGCTTTAAGAGGTAGGGTTTCCTCACTGCGTTTTCATTTAAGGGCCAGAATGGCAAGTGTTGAATTTTAACTATGATTAAGTTATTCATGAGACTGCTTTTTTTTTCGACAAATTCAGATCGTTTTGAAGGCCTTATCCGGGCCGAAGCTTTGGTTGATCTAGAAACGCATGTCGACTTTGTCGTGGCCGGTTGACCATACGACGGGTTTTCAGATTGGTTTTCGATTCCTGGCTACTATCTCGAATTGGTAAAATTGATAAAATTGTAAAAAAAATATATTCGATGTCGGGGCTACCGTGAGTCAATATGGAGTGATCGCCTGAATCAGCTGATCTATGGATTTATAGTGAACTATTTTATACTTTAGTTTAGTTTGTGGCTAATTGCAATAAGTAAAATAGAGATTGTGCCTTTCTGACTTAAGAGTTCAGATTTGATGTTTGTAGCAAGGACTAAATTATAGCCGTGAATGGTTTTATGTGAAGGGTTTTGTGTGTTATTGCCGGCAATTTAACAACATGCTGAATATGTAAGATATGTTAATATATGTGTATTTAAATGTATTAACATAATGGATGAATTATATGTTACATGGTACTTGGTATAGTAATATTATATAGATGTTCAGTGTAGTGTGCATCATACATGTAACATGAGAACATGCAAGCAGATATATTGTATATGCACAGACATCGCATTGTGTTCCTGGGCGGTGTGTGCATGGGTGTGGTCACCCATCATCATTGTTTGATGAATGGGTAAGAGTCAGACTGGGATCTAATGCCTAATAAATGACTCACTATTAAAGCATAAAAAGAAATATAAATAGGTGGTCATGAGCAAGAAGGAGACCGTTAACCCTCAAAAGAGAAGCTCTGGAACATGGGTGTAAGAGACCGCGGTGTGATCCGAAAAGTTCTGCTGTCTAAAGAAGACACATAGTCATGTTTATCAAGCATGTACTTCGCCGTGTGATAGAGCCTGGGATTGGTTGCCCATTGGCACAGATTGGGTACCGGAGCCTCGGTGAGGGACATACATGGGTCATTGGTAATACTAAGTGACTGCCACACTCGGGCATGCGTGTGTGAGGAGCCTGCAGATCGATACGGGCATGATGACATTTCATGCATGACATATGACATTCATGTAGACATTTTACTTGGATGTGTGTCAGCGACTATCAGACGCGCACTTAGATTGTGGAGAGAAATTTTCAGGTTGGCTCCTTCATCGGGTTATTTATCCCGCCATGGACCCCTTTTAGGTACGTGATTCGTGCAAGCTGCCTCGACCATCATAGTGGACCGCATATGGACAGAGAGCTCATGAGGCTTGTCTTGTTTTGTTTTGTTTTTGTCATGTATTATATTCTAGCAGAACATGTATACATTTTTGTTGTATAAAAAGACTGTTAAATGGACCGTTGATTAAATAGTCTATCATATATATTTGTATATTTGTGAATTAAATATGCAGGAATGAGTCTCAATATATGAGACAAATGAGTGTGATATCGGGATACCCGATATCCACACGTTTTCGCAGATTGACGGGTTGTTAATGGGACCCCCGGGATAGGGGTGTCACATGTTTCAGGAATTTGTTTTTCCATATCGCGATTTACATCCTTCATCTTCCATACAACCACTCTCCATCACGCCTCTTGATGATACTCACACTAACCAAGTTTACTCGGGAAACTTAATTCCAACCGAAACTATCATAGCTCCTGCTTCACCATCCATATCAATTTCGAAACACTCTCCACCTTCTGAGAATCCTATCATTAATTATTCTTCTCTTGTTGTGATTATTACGTCACCATCAATTTCCAATCACCCTAGACGTAACCGTGGTCCACCACCTTATCTTCAGGATCATGTTTGCAACCAAGTTTCTTCTTCCACCGAGTTTCCTCTTGGTCGATATTTTTCTTTATCTCATTTTAAACAATCACATCAAACATTTCTTTCAACTATAGTTGCACACGATGAACCACAATCCTTTTCATAGGCCATGAAATCTGTCCATTGGCGTGAGGCCATGGCTACTGAAATCAAGGCACTTGAGTCCAACAATACTTGGACTCTTTGCTCACTTCCTCATGACAAAACACCTATCGATTGTAAATGTGTAACGCCCAAAAATACCCTATTATTTTTATAATATTTTTTATTATGTGTTTAAGGTATAATGCTGATAAATTGGGATTTTCTCCGTATTGTTAAACAGATCATAGAGTGTTAAATGTTAAACGATAAATGATTGATTATGATTCAATGAATGAACCCGAATTTACCTATGTTAAGGTAAAGGTAACAGATTAAATGAGGACCTATGTCATTTATGATAAAGAAAATATGTCTGGCGTGAATAGTGAGAATTGAAGTGCAAATAGAGAAAGTATATGGGTTATATGGAAATTTTGGAGAACTTAACTCGTAATGAGTTAGCCAAACATGGCCTTATTATGTTATGACAGACCACGCTTGGTCTATTGAATGGCCATTTGTGCAAAACGCTTTGAGATCGAGGGAGAGAAAAGCTGTAGGTTTTGAGTGAAGATCGAGATTGGTGTGAAACTGCCTTCGTTCAAGATCTTACAAGAAAGTTTCATGAGGAAGCTAGTGGCAAGAAGTTTCAAGAGATTCAGCAAGAACATTAAACCCTAGAACTCTTTTCTTGTGTTTGATTTGGGGAAAAACCCTAACCTTATATAAATGTGATTTTGATCGTTGTTGATCGGGCCAGGTTGTGTCAGTTGAGTTTTGAAGTGTATTTGTAACAACCCGAAATATACCCTAGCAGTTTTCGGACATGTTTAGGGTATAATAAAAGGAAAAGTATATTTATCCGAAATAAAATAAAGAGAAAAAGAAAATAAGCAAGAACTTGGAATTAATACAATAGTTAAGGGTAAATTAATAATTTACCAATTCATGACCCAAGGGTCATAATATAATAAGTTCATATGAAACAGCTGGTGAATACGATGTTTAAATCAAGAAAGAATAGAGAATAAAAACTGAAAGTGAGGACCAAAGAGTAATAAAAGAAAGATATTAGAATAAAATAAGGAAGAAAAATTGTGGAAGAGACAAGTGGCTTGAAAGAAAGAGGGAGGGAAAGCTTCCTTCGAAATGAAATAAAGATAAGTTTGGGAGCCATGATAAAGCATCAAAAAAAAATATATCTCTATTTTGGTCTTGGGGAGAAAGGGAGAGCAAACGGATAAGAGAGAAGAGAAGAGAAAAGAAAAGAAGAGGGTAAGGAAAGAAAAGAGAAGATCACAGTATGGAACTAAGATTTTGTATAAAAAGTATGGAAATAGTGGTTTGGTATGATACATGTCTCTGGGTTGTATGGAAAACTACAGGGTTTGTATAGTTCTAGGTATAAAAAGTATGATACATGAAATGAAACCTCTATCTCGTATATGGTTTGGTTTGGAAACTCCCAACCTCATTTCTGGTTAGGGTTGAGTTGAGAAGAGTTCTAAGGCTCCTATAGATGTGTTTTTAGCCGCCCATTTCAGAAATTAAACTAAAAATTCCCTATTTTGATCATATGCAGTACCGGACCTTAGAACTATTTTTGGGCCAGAGTCAAAAGGAATTAGTTAGTCTCTGAGAATGTAGCCACATCACCTAACTTGATGTTAAAGCTTTGAATTTAATATTTAATTTCAGTACTGGGTTATGTTATTCTTTCATTGAGGTTAGCCCAACTTAGATCTGGTCGGGTCAAGCCAAATCGCCTTGGCCAATTCAACCGGACCTTAGAACAGGTTTTTGGGTTAGAAATAAAGAGAATTTGTCAGTAAACCCTTCTGGGAAATTGTAGCCATATCAGTGAAATTGATGGTAGGCTTTTGAATTTTTCAATTCGGACCCCTGTAGACCAAGTTATGGCCTTTTTACTCCGAATTAGTCAAATGGGGTGAGAGGCTTCAGCAGTGGGACGTCTGGGGCCAGAGGCCGGCCAGATCCAGCAAGAGAGGCTGCCGCCAGACCATGCAAAGAGAGGTCGGCAGGAGGTCAGCAGACTATGCAAAGAGAGGTCATGCACCCATGCAATCGAGGTCGCAGATTCCTCATCCCGTATGGGCCGCCAGACCTGGGCCCCGTAGGAGCTCAAATGGCATGAAGAGCCTACCACAGAAGAGCTCACCGCCCCAGAGCCTCACTGCCTGGGCCTCGCGCCACCCCACAGAGATTTTACCATTGGATGACTTCCAACTCGAAGGTCATATCTCCTTCGGCTCCCACCTCCGATTTGGGTGTTTTGAATTATGGAAAGCTCATTGAGTCAAGAATACATTGATATGCCTGATGAGGATATTAGATGTCAGACCGAGGTGTTAGACTGAGTTTGGTTCAGCTCAGTCAGCCTGTCCGGGGTCAGATTTGACTACGTATGACCTCCAACTCTAAGGTCATAACTTTTTTCGTTCGAACTCCGATTTTGGTGTTCTCGACTCTATGGAAAGCCCATTGAGTCAAGCAATATATTCATATGCCTGAGGAGGATATTAGATGTCAGGACCGGTAAGTGTTAGATCGAGCTCATCCAGGTCAGGTCAGCTCAAGTAGTTCAGCCGGGCCTTGTCCGGCTGACTACGCATGACTTCCAACTTAAGGTAATAACTCCTCTGTCCAACTCCGATGCAGCGTTTGACTCTATGGAAAGCCCATTGAGTCAAGAATACATTAATATGCCTGGAGGAGGATATTAGATGTCAGGATCGAGGTGTTGCGAACCGAGGTCGCCCAGCCTGTCAACTCGCCCGCGGGGCTCAGATTTGACTACCGGAGCGACTTCCAACTCGGAAGGTTATAACTTCTTCGTCCAATTCCGCTTTTGGGTGTTTTGACTTGTGGAAAGCCCATTGAGTCAAGAATCCTTTAATGGGCTGAGGAGGCTAGTAGAGGTCAGACCGGGGTGTTAGACTTAGTTTACTGAAATTGAATTGTTTTACCAAGTGTACTAATCGCTTGGTTAAAGACAATTGAAATACATAATAAGAAAAGAGATAGATATGAACAAGAAATAGCAATATAAGTAGATTTGATATGTAAAGGAATATAGAAGAAAAGAATAAAATGATAAGTTCGTAGAACACGTATAATCAGATGGATCGCCTAAGACCGATATTGAATGACAAGACATATATGATCGCTTCCGCAAAGACTTCGCCAGTTGTTTCGACACTTCGTCACACGTGGGCAAGACGTACATAAGGATTAGAAGTGGTATATACGGACCAGTGCCTCATCACTTCGCTAGTGTTTCAACACTGTATTTACGCGGGCGCGCACGCCCTCTGCTCTTTGCATCAGATCGGTGACTCTTCGTACATTGCATTGCAGTCTCATGCGATTTGATTCACGGCCCCAAAGAAGCGAATGTTTATACGTGTGTATCTGAATAAGAAGATAAAAGGTAATAGTTTGGACATGAAGGCCTAAGGGTATCAAAGAAGAAGTCTATACTGAATCCTTCTGAGATAGATAAATTGAGCAAAGAACAAGAAAAACGTACAAGTATAGGAATGTATAGGTATAGGTCATAAGATATGATAGCCTGATAAAGTACATAAAGATATAAGTTAATAAGATATAAGATGTTACGAAAAATGAGTACTCAGACACCGAATATAGTATGTATGAATATAAGAATGGAGTAAATGCATGCATGATATATATATATCGCATGGTGTTCGTAAATTGCATATGGAACATATATAAGCATGGGTATATGACAGAAGAGAATATGACATAAGTATATGATCTCGTTGGTATGTATATGAAAATGTAAAGGAGATATGAACATGGCTACGATATGAGAACGAATACAGACAAAGTAATATAAGATATATCAGATAAGCAATCACATAACAATAGTTATCCATGCTGAGAGAAGATGTGGCAGCATGTAATACATCATCATCAGGTTCACTTTCAAGCAGAGGGATAGACGACGCGCCGCAGGAACAAGTCCGCAGTATATAAAGCAGGCGTTATGTTCTCGTTTCGATATCATCGACCCCGCTTCGTCGAGACATAGATCTCGTTGATCGTGGCCCCGAAAGGGTCACTTCACCGCACTTCGCGCTTTATAAGATAATCATTGTCTCGCAGAATGAGTAATAAATGCTTCCTTCCGATGTTTCCCTATATCCACTTCTTTGGTATTTACAGTATGAAACATAAACAAATGATTCGAATATGACATGTGAAAGGATGATGCGAGAAGCACAAGACCGCTTATGATGATAAGTTCCAGAACATGAGATTACGATCCGGCTATGATATATGAAAAATGTATCGTAATGTAAAATGATCTCGAAAAGTTAATATGAAAGAGAAAGAATATGAAAAGTAAAACAGAAAATAATATATGAAATGAGTCCATGAACACAAAGACAAGAATGTAAAGACATGATAACTAAGATATTATAGAAGAGATATAACAATATATGAAAATAAGAAGAGGTTGGTCTAGAGCGATAGTAACCAAGGAAAGTCATATATGATATGCGAATATACGACATATACCGAATGAATAGATGGAATATGCTATGAACACATGATGTAATGCATGTCATGCAAGAATCCATATATAGATAAGTAAAGATGACAAAGCATAGGAATACAAAGTAAAGATATATAGGTGATATGTCGGCGACGTGAGAACATAAGGATATGCAATAGAATGTAAAGATGATAAGGCAACCAAAGCATGAATTTGTAGTACATATGAAATGCATACGTATAAGCTTCAGATGGTCACTATCGTGGTTGTCCATGCTTATGTTCCCACTCTGCCGCAGCTAAAGACGCGCTCAATCCGCAAGGTGACAAGGTAAGACAAGGATAGAGGACAGGACATCCGTACATCGCCAGAGCGTGCCAGTCGTAGATGCAAGCCACCGCATCGCCCGCTGATCTCTCGATGCTTGGGATAAAAAATGTACATGTATAAGTAAATGGGACTCAAGATATATATATAGATGTCGAGGGACACCGTACCCGGCAGAGTTCTTTTATATATGAAAATGATTTTTGTTATTACGTAAATCAAGCCAGAGCAACCACAAGTGCATGCTCCAAGCTTCGATAGAATAGTCAACGAGTCCGAGCATATAGTCTCTTTACATTTCGATTTTGCTGATCCGGCCAATCGGGTCGGATCGGGAATGGGGGTGTGACAATATTGTTGGTTGGTATTGGTTTGGATTGGTTTTGAGGAATGTTTGTAAAAAGGAAAATGTTAAAGCCAAAGGAGTTTGCCAAAATTTGTCAAAACCCCTCGTTCGCTTTTTTTAGCTAAGGTGCTAAGTTATAATCATCCAAACGGGGTTTGATTCTAATTAAGAAAGAACTACAGATGACAGAGTTACAAATGTATAAGAGGGAGCAGGAGAAAATTGTAGCTCTAAGGCTCCCGAATATGGGTTTAAAGGTGAGTTTCAAGTAGCTCATGGGTATGCTCTGTTTTGGGTGTAGTTGTGGTGTTTTGGCCATAAATTGAGTTTCACTTATCCAAATTGAGTGATTCAAAATTCTGGGTAAACTAGACTTCTAGGGAAATAATTTATTTGAAGGAAGTATATATAAATTGTAACCCCAAAGTTCCAGAAATTTGTCAAAGTAGAGCTATGTGCATATTCTATTTTGCAAAATAGAGTAGTGTAGATGTAAAATGCAATAACTTGAGTTTTGGTGATCCAAATTGATGATTCCAATTGCAAGAAACCTTAGGAACCATAGCTTCAAATTAGTGAAGGAACCATTACCAATTTATTGAGTTAAGATCCCAGAAATCGAAAATAAAAGTAGGTGATCCAATGAGTTGGCCATATCGACTAGTTTGGCATGAAAAATATCATTACTTGAGTTTGGGTGATCCAAGTGAGATGATTCCAATTCTAATGAAAATACTTGAGAGCATATAATTTTCTTAAAGGAAGCATGAGAAAGAGTATTGTGTCCTTAAAATTTTGTGTAAGTGAATGTGTATTGGGTAGACATCAACCCTAACTAAAAATCTTAGAATGCAATAACCGATTTTCATATCTAAAGATTTCTTAATTGTGACATATATGATTAGGGGTTGGTGACGAGGAAGCTTGACCCAAGAACAGGATTCCAAGGATAGAAATCGAAGAGCGACAACTTTTTTTAGTTGTTCTTCAATCCCTCTCTTGTTTCAAATTTGTGAAAGTTTGATCTACACTCTTCTTTCATTGTTTCAAAATTGATTGTGAAATATTATGAAATATTGAAATAATTTACAGATAATTAGACATTATTGGATTTGTTTTAAAATTGATTTAGGACAAATCGGACAGAAATAAATTGTAGGCAAAATTTGTATGAGTGTTGAAAAGTATTAAATTATTGTATCCAAAATGTATATACACTATTGTAAATTGTAGCTGAATGATTCGCGTCTCTTAAAGAATGTTAACTGTTAAATTCGAGTTAAAGATAAATTGGTATACCAATAAGAGTCAAATTAGCAGTACTACGCTGAATGTAATGAAGTGTCACACCGATCCGTAGCCTAGTGGGACAATATCGGTAGTGTTCACAAAATTTATTTTATCAACTGGGCCAAGAGCTCCAAATGAGACCGCACAAGGTTATAAAACCGCTTTTTATACCGACCGAGTCGGGCCGGTAGAGACCGCATTCTAAGTGATTCGCTGTCTTGCATCGAAAGCATAGATTAAATTTATAAGGGCAAACAGGATAATAAGATTGAAAAGGCATGATTTGTGATTCAATGATTTAAATAAGATATGAAACAGATAACTTGGAAATTACCAAATTAATCAGAATTGGAATGTAAAGGAATGAATATATATATATATATATATATATATATATATATATATATATATATATATAGTATATATATATATATATATATATAGTATATATATATGTATGTAATGACAGAGTTAAAATCGTATTATCATTGAAAAAATGTACAAAAACATTGTTTTATAAACATTGCATGAATTGATTTAAACTGAAATGAAGAGAGAATTGTTTAGAACCACTAAGCATGAAAATTCTTAATGCGTTGTTTTTGTCATTGCACAGGTATCGAGTGAACAGGTATGAGGACAAAGACCGCAGAGATTTAGAGTTAACGCTGCAAGCTTCGCGCGTCGAAATAAAGCATCCTAATTACGATTCAGCTTAAATGGATTTAACCATTTTGTATAAACTTTGATTTATTTGTAAATGTTTTGATCTTGAAAAACTTTGATATATTTTGTAAATGATCTAATTGAAAAGGGCATATAATGTCATATTTACAAATGTGGGATTTATCCCAAAATGATGTGGGCCTATCGCAAATGTTTTGATGCATATTATTATATATTCCTACTATATACGAAAAAAAAAAAGAAAAAAAACAAAAACGTATTTGTATTCGTGACGCGAAGGCTGATTTTACATTTATTTTGGTATCGTGAGCGCTTGCCAAAGCAGAATTGTTAGAAAAGTAAGTACAAAATGGGTTTATAAATCATAAGTCTAATGGCTCAATTGAATGTTATAAGGCACATTTGCTGAAAAGGTAAACTCGGCAGAAGGTATTGATTATCACGCGATATTGTTCCTAACAGCTAAACTCGCTGAATAGGTTCGCCTACTTCTTTCTCTTGCGGCTATTCAAGGTTGGTCTTTTATGTATCAACTCCATAAATATAATGCATTTCTCCTGTAAGTGACTCGATAGAAGAGGTTTTTTACATGAAACTACCCCTAGTTTTTTTCGATTAAAGGTGATACTCGTGTTTGCAAATTAAATAAATCACTTTCTGGCTTGAAGCAAGCTTCTTGCCAATGGTTCTCCTAGTTTTCTTCCACTCTCATTCTAAAAGGTTTTCGTTAGTCTATTTCGGATTACATTCTTTTTACTTATAAAAGTAATCAAACTTCAATCTTTATCCTCATTTACGTCGATGATATTATTATCATAAGAAACACCAACATTGCCATCTCGAAGGTAAAGGAATTTTTAGCTCAATCTTTCGACCCCTTCGTTATTTTTTTGGGATTGAAGTCTCACGGTCCAAACATGGAATTTTCCTATGCCAAAGAAAAAGTATATGTTTTGGAGTAATTTATCCACCTCGGGGGATGCTCGTTCTGCCCTCTATTTTTCCAATGGAACAACACCTTCACCTTTCGCCCTTATGATGGAATTCTCTTGATCTAGCCATTTATAAATCAAGCTTCATTGATGTCTTCTATTTAACAGCCATTCGAATTCGACATCCAATATGTTGTGTCAATACCCTTAGTCAATTCATGAACAATCCACATTCGACTCACTTGGATGCTGCACATCGGGTTTTGTGCTACCTTAAAGGTAGTGTTGGTCATGGTCTTTTTCTTTTTTCATCTAGCTCCCCCTCATCGGGCAGGCTTGAGCTCTGACTGGGCTTGGTGCCCCACAACCCGCCATCTAATAATCATATTTTGTCATGCTTCGCTCAAGTCCTGCTTTCTAGTAAACCAGAATTACACACTGTATCTTGGCTTATTCACAGAGGTCGATCACCGCGGCTCGTTGTTTTAACATTGAAATTACAATGGCTACATTACATTCCACATGATCTTAGTGTGGATTACTCACAATCAATTGCTATCCACTGTGACAATCAAGCTGCACTCCACATTGCTTATAATCCAGTCTTTAATGAACGTACCAAACATATTGAACTTGATTGTCACTTTGTCCGTGAAAAGATAAAAGCCGGTCTTATCACTCCGTCATTTTTACACTCCCACTACCGCCAGCGTACATTTTTATCAAAACCACCTCCCACTACCGCTAGGCAGATGCCATTTTACCAAAACTATCAGAACAGAGGCTTTTCATCGCATACTTGGCAAGTTGGGCGTGCTTGATATCTCAACCCCAGCTCCAACTTGAAGGGGGTGTTAGGCGTATTCAACATCTAGCTCATGGTGTTTTTAGTTTTGCTTATGTATATAACAACATCTTTGTTATTTAGTTTCCAATTTTTGTTTATTAGCTTCCTATTTTTATGCATAATTTGATTCATATTCATTATTCAGAAATAATATATATCTGGGTATATTATCCACAGCAGAAAAACAATCCACTGTTTTATTTATTTCACTTTTCACACAATTTCTAAATATGATAAATACTTTCACTATGGACAATTTTAAATTCAACTTCTAAATGCTATTATTCTTGAGATATATTTCGAGATTTCAAATCTTTTCTTCTCATGAATGAAAACGCTATATTATAAAATGACATGCTATCAGAGCTCTAAACTTTATGAATTGAATTAACATCAACTTTGATTCCAAATTTTAATTTGGGTAGATGTTTCAACTGAAAATTTTCAATGCAACACATATAAGTCATTTTCTATCCTTGAATCGTTGGTGCTGTATACATTGAACTTTGAAATATATGTCATTTTCCATCCTTGAAACTTTGGTGCTATATACATTGAACTTTGAAATATTTGGCTAAATGATCCAACATTTAGTTCCTTTTGACAAAAATGATCTTTATCATTTTATATATTTATGTGTCTTTAAAAAAAAAGATTATTTTTACAAGAAAATACCAGTATTTTTATCAAACAGATGCAAAATCATTTAATCGTTGTATTTTCAAAATTTTTTGCTTTCTGGGTCTGATCTTAATCAAATCACCCTTAAACTTGTCAATTTTTATGAAAGGAAAAAACTAAACCGAGAATCTTACAAAATGATTGGATAGAGATCCAGCATTAACGCTAATGCTAATATTTGTAACATCGTTACATCATTAGGGAAACTTGATCACCAACTTCTTTTCTCTATAATATCGATACCTTTCTTAACCAGACAATCTACAGTTATATTTGCTTTTCTATAGACATGACGACAATCATATATATTCAATTCCAGATAGTTTTTAAATGTCCTCCATTAATAACCTAATAGAACAAGGAACATAAATCCTTTTTATCTTAACAATCTACTAATACTTTGGAAGCACCTTCAATCTCTAAGCTCAAAAAACCATTATTTTTAATAGCTAAAATACCATCTCTAAATGTCATACGATTCAGTTTAATTATCGAGGACTTCATATTGAGTGATCCCACCAACTTCTACCCGAGTTCACCACATTAGAGTCAAGTGCATGATGCCCGACTCGTCAACAAAGGAGGTTTGTTGCACCTAGGCCCGTGTAAGACCTTACCTTGTCCTAGGGTGCATCTCGCTCTAGTCAAAATGGACAAATTACTGAGCTTTATGCGAATGCGAAGAGAACTGCATCCCACCACAAACAGTGTTCGACACGTATGATTAGCCTAAAACTGAATCACACATTCAGTGTCCTGTTAGAACAATGGTCACTCCAACCCACAAACGTCTGTGAGAGAACAAATAGAAATGAGACACCTATACAGAAAAGGTCTATAAGAAGGAGACTAACCAAAAACCCTAAAGAATGATTGTGAAAACCTTTGATCACTTACCTAAATGGAATGTGGAATTGGGCTTGGTTTAATGCTTCCAAAGGAATGTGGAATTAAAAGTCAATTTAGTTAAATTGGTGTTATATTTTATGGACTCTAATGGCATGTGGAATTGGGCTTGATAGATGGGTTGAGCGTTAAAGCCCACCAATATTTCATGGACACACATTTGAAAAATTAATATTTATATTCCTTTTATGAGAAAAAACAAAACAAATATAATCACTCAGCTCTTCTCCCCATACCCTACTAAAATTCAATCACTGAGGATTGAAGAAGCTAATATGAAGCCCAGCATCAATCGTACAACATACAAACTAGCTGCCACTACTATAGCACTTAGTCCCATCCCTAATGTCCTCAGTCCCCAGTTAATCAACCAACGTGGGCTATACATTTCCTGGTTTCTTGATCTTAAGCCATAAGAAGTTACTGATAAGCTAGTGTGACCAGAAGGAAGCCACCATCAGTTCACAAGTGTTTCACAAAATGGTACGGCCACGGCCATCAAGAAGCACCCAAATCCAAATAATAGGGTTCTGATAACTGCCCTAGTCACCTTGGACATGCCTTTCCTCATCCTCACATGGTGTACTTGGATTCGATGTCATCGAATGTCGGCATGCCGTAGACGGGAACGAGCTTACCGCGTTGATTAATACAAATAAGCATATGAATCAGATCGCTTAGATGCTTCTGCCATGGAATTGAAACAGTGCTTAAGCAGCATGCCTCCATCGTATCTGCTGTCAGAATATAAAAAGCTGGCGATTTATTTATATTTGATTTTTTAGATGAAATTCATTAAAAAAAAAAAAAAAAAGGGTGTTTAGGGGAAACTTACCATTTGACCATATGCCCAATAGCCTCTGGGCTATTAGGAGAGACACATAGCTATGAGTGTGTATGAAAAGTTTGACACCCTTCCACATTGGCACGTGTGATGGATGCTTTCTGCATCGGAAGGCATCGTGGCCTGAAAAAGTAAAGAAAAATATTTGGTTAGAAACACGAATAATTCAAATTTGTGATTCTAATGATTACCCATGTTTTTACTAGAAAAATGATATTTTGGAGACAAATGACCTTTTTTCATTTATATATTTACATATCTCTGTAAAGATGTTATTTTTACATGAAAAAAAAATTATTTTTGTCAAAATCATCTAAAAAATTGATGCAAAGTCAAATTTTCGATATTGAAATTTCAAAAGGTATTTTAGTCAAATCATCAAAAAAAAATTCATATTCAATTACAACTATTCAAAGTATTTATTCAATAACCAAAAGCCTATAACCCTTGTGGGGTTTACACTAGGATTCAATGTTCTAAAGATGAGTGTATTGGTGAAGTGTTGTTTGAGTGTGAAAGGGATTGTTTATTGTCAGTTATTTCTAAGATGGTGGGCTGATGGGTATGAACTCATAACTCAGAAGAAGAAAAGTTCACACCTACTTACTGAATATGATGGTAAAGTATATATATAAAAAAAAAAAATTTGTGTGTGAGTCAAGTGTTCAACAATGGCTTAATAATCCATTCAGACTTCAGAGGGCGGCTTGTAGAGGTGTTTGGTGAGGAAAATGAAGAAGCAAAGTTTGACTTTTTGATAGCCAGATGGGCCCATGTCCATGGTGTCTTGTGGGTCCACATTTCTGAGTTTCCTAATCGGGGTAGGGAAACTAGGATAAGAACATATTAAGAGCCATTAAATATGGGAAGATAATACAAAATTTTCCATTATTTTTTCGCTAAATGCAGGTAAAGGTTTGTATCATGCTGAGTCATGAACCAACTTACAAAATTTGCATTACATATAGGTTATGCAAGCAAACTAAGGAAGCCCTAAGGTATTAACTCGGAGTCATAGTTACTGTTGCATCCGTGATTTAAATGGTCAAAATATGAATTGAAGTTATAAGTATTATAATCATTATAGGGTTATTAAATATATAGATCAACAGTCCATGAAAACATCAACTAGAGTCAAAGTGGAAATATATAAAGATGGTTTGATGATTATTTTGAAAAAAAACTTGCTCATGTAATTTTCTTTTTTTAAATATGAATTACTTAACTCTAAACTCTCAAGCAAGCCCTAAGATTCTAAATATGTTTTCTACCATTTGAAATATTAATCAAATACAAGAAATTAAAAAAAACAAAAAGAAAAGAAAAATGAAGGTTTGGCATACCTGAATCTCAAGGATGAGATTGTGGCCTCTGAAGGCAAAAGCAATAATCCCAACTGCATTCAAACATTGAAAACCCCCACCTCTGTGCTTGCCGTAATCGGATCGTATGAAACCCCCGGCAATTTCCCCTGCGCCACCGACGCCACCCAAAGAAACGTGCAATATCCCACCGCAGTTATGGCGCCCATCAGTGAAACTCCGGCGATGGAGTTCAGGTTCGGCAGCTGCGACAGCAAACCGCTGCACAAGTGAATATCAAGTATCATCGTCGGCGGGTTCGCCGGGAGCGCGTGCGGCGCCGCCGCAGATCGTCAGGTAGAACTGTTTCACATTGTTCCGCCTCCGATGATGATTAGGGCAACGCATGTTCCTCCCGATAGATACATGATCGGAAATATCGCAAAAATGTTCCCCATTTTTTCACCTGACAAAGACAAATTCAAAATTAAGTTCAAATAAAAATTTTGAGAATCTGATGTGAACAAATTTTAGGAGATTAGAGTTTGAATATTGGAAAGTGAAGTCACTTACCGAAAGTTGCATTGAAGAGCTGAAGGTATCGGCTGTATCGCATGCCGGTTTCGGTCGATTCATGGAGCTGGACTAGTAAGTGGAGAGTGTAGAGCTGCCATATGAATGCTGCTACCAAGCATATCATCCCCCATGTCCTGAAAAATCAATCACAGATATGTTAAAAAGAAAACACAACCAAGGGTAGGGAATAGGACTCTAAAAGCTCGAGCTCGGAGGATTTGGGTTCAGTACCAAAGATTATGTTCTTAATACCCTCCCTAACCCATATCCCCATGTGAAAAGACAAAACAAAACCAACGTTCAAGCCGCAAATTTTGATATCATGTCAGACAACTAAGACCGGGTAGGCTTGTTTACAGTTTTTGAAAACTGATTTTTGTTCTGAAAAAACTATGGATCTTGGGTGATTAGAAAGATAAAAGAAATTCATGAATTCAACGTTTAGTAGGTGGTCGGTCGAGGAGAGTCGGGAGGAGGAATCCTAACTTCTTCCTATGTTTGGTAGTCAGACCTAATTGAAACAAGAACTACAGGCTATACCTTTCCGAGTGCCTGTTTGGTAAGAATTGAGTTCAATACAAATATGATTCTCTTGACACACTTACCACCCAAGAATAGTGAAGGCGACCGGAAGAACCAGAGCTTGAATACCAATCCCGGAAGAGAGAGTGTGAAAGGCAGCATAGTAAGCGTTTCCGTTTCTGGACTCAGTGATGGGCAGCCAAGCATCCTGAGGGTCGAGCTTAGTGAGGCGGAGCGCCTTCCTGATGGGGCTTCCCAACGGAGTAATAAAGCGAGGAGTTCTGATTATCGGAGTCAGAAAACTCGGAGTCCTGGATCTCTACTGGTGTTTTAGACGCCGAGTTCCACATGAATCCCTCCGAAAGAAAGCAGCGGCGACTGGAGAGAGACGGGGAGGAACTGCGACGGAGGAGCCGATATTATCGGTGGAGTCATCAGCCGAGGAGTAATCGGAGTTGACACCGGCGGCGTAGATACCATTGGTGTCCTTGTTCGGGGAGTAATCGGAGCCGACATCGGCGGCGTCGACAGCCGCGGTGTCATCGGCCGAGGAGTGATGGGAGTAGAGCTGACTTCACTGTGATGATCACCCATGTTCATGTTCGCCTTGTGTATTATCTCAATCAGCTCTTCCTATTTCCTGCTGGCTTTGCTCAAGAAATGAGCTATATATAATGAAAGAAGGGAGGGGAAGGTTGTTGGTTAAAGAATGAGTTATTTCTTTCCAAGTCCAGTTATATGGGCGTGTATATGTTGACCAGTTTTTGGTGGGCTGCTGGTGAAGACCGCCAGTCCAAACCAACCCTGGAGGCATATCAATTATCATAAGCATCTTTTTGACAAAATGACAAAAAAGGCCTGCCTGCCGGGCTGGCTGGTTTTGAATGTTCGTAGACCTCTAAGAAATCAAGAAAAGAAACTTGTCTTTAAGTTCATTGATTCGAGAATAATTGTAAAAAAGTTATAAAGAATATAAAATATGTATGATTTTATAAAAGAATCGCTAAGTTTCAGTGATTTATACATTCTGCAAGATCGCCTTAATATCCCATATACCAGCATCCACCGTTAAGCCGCAAATTTGTTAAAATTTTTTTCCATTGCATTGAAAGAGATTCAAACCCAAGTGTTATATTTTATTCCTATTGAATGTTGAAAAACTTTTTTTACTTAATTCGCCTCATCAAACTCAATTCGTTTTCAAGTAAATAAATATTGGCCAGAAGATTTTATAATTTATTAAGCAGAAGACTCCAAGCATTTAAAGATACCCACATATAATTATTTTTAAAATGTCATTTATTACCACACATATACCATTTAAGATAAATTTTTGCCAAAGAAACTCGAAAGCCAGAAGCTTAAATCGACATAAATATCTACTACTTACTTTCTTCACTCCCTTTGTAATAAAATGACAAAATCAATTATCTCTGAAAATTTTTTTTACATCAGTGGTATCGTGTAGCAACACCAAATTATTTTTTATAAATAGTTTGGAACCATTGTTTAGCATATTGATTCGAGAATAATTGCAAAGGTTTAGTTTTTTTTTTGTCAAAAACAAAAAAAAAGAATAATTGTAAAGAAGGTGATAAAAGCAATACAAAATACACGGTATTTGGCATTCGCTTACGTAAAACGACATGCTTTCGCATACGATAACGCCTTACATGTTAACGTGAAAATACGCACGTGATATTATAGTACCATCAGATTTCGCGATGATAATGCTCAGACACTACCTTAACGTCTATATCCATCAACGAACATCATCAAGGAAGATTTATAATTTATTAAGCGAAAATCTGGCAAGATAAACCCGAAAACACAATTATTTTTGTAAAGCTGTACTGAATCATGTATTTGCAATTTTTATACCTTATTTACAAAAATTTCCAAATCAATGGTCTAAAATACGTTTCGCAATCAAGAACTCATCACACTCAAAAATGGTAGGATATAATATGATCTGTAATGGCTTGACCTTGACTGAATAGCAATGGGCGCTAGGAAGAAGCTGCAAACCTAACCATTGGGGTGGCAACATTTAGTTATAATATTGGTGGGGTTAGTGTATTTCTTCACCATGGAAGTTTTGTGGAGCTGAGATAGGGATTATGGAAGCATTGGGGAAACAGCTTGGCTATGCCACCTTGAGTGAATATTAAGGCCAAATGAGTTGTCAAATTAAGTATCTATTTATTTACAACGTGACAGAAAAGGGTACTGTTCAAGTGATCTTTAATAGAACTAAATTTTGTTTGTTTCCCGGGAAATGTATATTTGATGCTAAGAAAAGAAAAGAAAAGAAAATTGTGACGTAAAAATTTCGTAAGATTTCTAATATTGATCATGAGTTGATTATAAATTTATAAGGGACTACTATTACTAAGCTTCAAACAAGATATATAGTTTAGTAGTGGTATCAAGATTAGCATATGTGATAACTTATGTACTAAAACTTGGAGTCCAACGTAGGTTCTATTAGGGTTGAGAATGTTTTTTGTAAAATAATGTTCTATTAGGGTTAAGAATGTGAAGCATAATAATTAATATTGATATCTAACTCAAATTTTTATGAAATGAAAGATTATATAGAGAGCTGATTGCTTAAATACGATATTGTAAATTATTTCGCTTTTACCATCTCACTACAATTTAAATCTGAGTATTTCACAGATTTAAAAGATTCCAGAAAGTAGCACGTTAAACATGACATTCATATTTAACTCAAATCTTATAGTTCCAAAAGCTTTTGGTGAGACCGATTGCTTAACACTTGCACGGGTTTTCTGGGCCATTACCTCTCCTGGCCAACCCTCAAGTGGGATGGGCTGACGACTCTTCACGTATTGGGACAATTTACTTATGCAAGCATATTATCCACAGGCGGCTGGTTGTTCAACCAAAAAATATTTAACAAAATAATAATTTTATCCAAGTAATTAATTGAAAAAAGAAAAAGAAAAAAAAAGGAGAATGTGAAAGTGAATTTGGTTGGTGTGAGAAATTATTGACATATGCGTTTTGAGTCGGTGGTCAAATACATATATAGAATAAAAATATCAAATCCATGAGTCCTGGGTGTCTTCCCATGAAGCTTCTTTATGAATCTATAGATATATTATTTTTTATTTGTAGTCATCATTGTTGAATTCAAATTGGCCCACCATGGCTGATGAAACTCTTAGCCCCTTCTTTCTTTCTTCTTCATCTTCTTCTTCTTCTTTTTTTTTTTTTTTTTTTCTTTTTTTTTTTATTTTTTTTATTTTTATTTTTATCAAGAAGGAGGGGACCAAATAAATCATACACAATCCACTTGCACGCTATACAGCTGAGATGATCTTGTTGGTGAATTCTGTTTGACAGAATTTTGAGCTCAACACCTTCTTAGCCATTGCATCAACCTCAACATTCCATTTCCTGTAAACGTACAGGCGACTAACCCATTGCTTATCCAGATTCACCCTCGACATTCCTAAATGAGGTTGTAAAAGAGGTGTTCATCTTTTCTATCTCGCAATCAATTCACTATCACAAGACAGT